>CM008279.1:54165927-54765927 GCA_002319775.1 Fagopyrum tataricum
GACTTCTGCTCCTATTTTGGCACAGCCAGAGGGTACGGAGGATTTTGTGGTATACAGTGATGCATCAAGCTAGGCTTGGGATGTGTGTTGATGCAGAGAGGTAGGGTGATTGCATATGCGTCTCGACAGCTGAAGACGTATGAGGAGAACTACCCCGACTCAATGATCTAGAGTTGGCAGCAGTAGTTCATGCACTGAAGATCTGGAGACATTACATGTATGGTGCTACATGTCAGATCTTCACAGACCATAAGAGTCTGAAGTACATTTTCACGCAACGGAATTGATTAACCGCCAGCGTAGGTGCCTCGAGCTGATCAAGGACTTTGATTTAGAGATTCTGTATCATCCAGGAAAGACGAACGTTGTTGCCGATGCCATGAGCAGGAAGACGCCTCGAGAGCAGGCGATTGCGAGGCTGACATTCAGCATCAGTTGCAGAGGGATCTTATCTGGTTAGAGTTGGACATCCAATTTCTTGAGGAGGATGCCCAACTGCGTACGTTAGAGGTTCTTCCTAATCTGTTGGGTGAGATCCAACAGAAGCAGGAGAGCCTGCCGACACTGATGAGGATACGAGATATGATGTCTCGAGATGAGGCACCACAGTTCCTGCTAGGAGCAGATGGAGTATTGAGGCGCCCGCGGTCGCGTCTGTGTACCCCTGATGCGGATCTACGTCAGAGGATTTTATAGGAGGCTCATTGTACACCTTACTCTGTACATCCAGGTAGCGAGTAAGATGTATCAAGATTTGAGACGTTTATATGGTGGGGAGGGTTGAAGTCCGATGTGGCCAGATTTGTGTCACAGTGTGCGACCTGCCAGCAGGTCAAGATAGAGCATTGCAGACCTAGAGGTGAACTCCATCCACTTCCTGTTCCACAGAGATAGCGGGAGGACGTCACCATGGATTTTGTTACTGGCCTGAGACCGAGTAGGAGCTTTGATTCCATCTGGGTTATAGTGGACAGATTGACAAAGACGGCACATTTCATTCCTATTAGGGAGACGTGGCCGTGAGCAGATTAGCTGAGGAGTACACTAGGCACATAGTGAAACTCCATGGTGTACCGAGGACGATCGTCTCAGACAGAGATGGACGATTTACCTCGAGATTTCGGCAGCAGATTCAGACTACCCATGTAACACCCCAAATCCGTAGGACTCGAGGTGCTACTGGGCTAGGGATCTTGATAACATGAATTATCGACCTAGTTTTAGTAGAGCATTTAGTTAGTTTTCCTTTTTCCGCATGCATGTTTTAGCCTTTGTTTGTGTTCTTTATACTTGTTTAGTGCAACTTTGCGAGTATAGGTGTCTACACACGCTTTTGGTACCCTTGTAGGTATTTTGGCGTGTTTTTTGAGCTAAAACGATGCATTTGAGGATCAAGCCTCGAAGTGGACGCTTTGGAGCGATCACGCAGGCACGGGAAGGAGGAAAAACGAACACGAGCAAACAAGAAGGAATGCACGAGATTAGAGCAATCTCGGTCGAGATCCACATGATCTCGGGCCGAGTTCCCAGCCATCTCGGCCGAGATCCGAGCCATATTGGCCGAGATTCCATTCCAGAAGTTTCTGTCGGCGAATCTCGGTCTCCATCTCGGTCCCAATCTCGGCCGAGATTTGTGCCATCTCGGGCGAGATTTCTGAGACTTGACCCAAGACCACCAACCGAGATTTCCCTAATGTTGAAACACGAAGCAATCTCGTCCGACATTCCAAAAATCTCGGTCGACGACCGAGATTCCTGTGCGCCGAAATATTTTGTTCTTTTTGGATCAATTTTGGTCCGGCCGTTCTGTGGAAGATTGTTGGGTATAAAAGGGAAGCTCTAAATGATTTCCAGGGTTCCGCTGGATTCGATTCTAAGGCTTCTATTGGAGAGTGCCGCTTTCTCCTTTTTCTTCTCCTTGCTCCTACACCATTGTTGAACTACATTGAGTTTTTAGGAAAGATTCAGGCTTTTAGATTTAATTCAATTCAGATACGCTTCGCGATACTGGGAATTTGTCATTTTGCTGGTTTCATCTTAATAAAGCCGAGTACTTTCTTTATTCTCTCTTTAGTTCTTATTTTATGAATTCTTCCATTGATTTGATTATTGCTTTTGATATATTGATTGTTGGCTAGAACCATTGTGGTTCCAAGGTGAATAGGGATTTATTTTTTACCTGGACTATGATGGAAAAGTGTTTAATGCTTGGTTTGTATAGCTTTGAAATCCTAATGGTTAGTTAGGACTTGAATCTAGTTAGAGTCCTTCTAGGCTAGTAACCTAAGTTGGAATTGAGACTTACCCGGTGATATTCCTTCATAGATACATGAGAGACTGATCATAGGTAATAAAGGTTTATCCTTTATTGGTTGAATGTACTTAGATTCCTTGCTAAGTAGGGTAATACCTGATACTTACCCGGTAATGGTTTACCTTTCCCTTAGTTTGGAATCTGGTTTGTTTAGAATTTCCTACTTCTCTAACCTTGAGACTTACCCGGTAATAGGTGGTTGGTTTGGAAGCTAGATAGTCTTGAGACTTACCCGGTAATAGAACTGTCAGCTTAGAAATGTTCTTCCCTGAAGCTTGTTAACCATAGATCCTTTGAGAGATGTCTTGAGTCCATGCGTATAAATAATGATCTTGAATCTTGGAATCGCGCGTTCTCTTTTATTGATATACCTTTCGTTCGTTTGTTTACTTAGTTTTCAATCAAATCCGATATTTGATTGCGAACTCTACAAAATCCATTAAAACCTTTTTGATCCTTTCTTCCCTTCTTTTCCAATCTCTTTCTTTTACTTTGATTTACTCTATTTTAGATCACATTTATAATTCAGACACTTGGTCCCTGAGATCGACCTTGGAATACTTATCCTTACTGTAATTGACCCATACACTGTGGGTTCGCTACAATTTGGGTGTTTATTTCTCGTTTTATAAATTTAAAAGCAAACGTGGTTTTAACTAACTTGTGAGCTTTTATCATTATTGATAAAGGTTTATAGGGGTGTTAAAATCAAGCAAACAGATCTCACAATGGATCCTGACCGGCTAGCCTGACAACAATTTCACTGACCCTAGCCTGACAACAATTTCACTGATCTTACAACAAGGCACAGATAGATTAAAACAAAACATGAAACTGATATATATATAAATATCAAAAGGGTTATACAAGTACTGCTGAGTACAACAAAACATAACCATAAATCAAAAGATCCATCCCACGAGGACGACCCAGTGTACGGAGCCCTCAGCAGATCACCCCTCTGGATCACTCTGCAGTTCTCCTAACCTGCAAAGGATCTACAACACGGTATAAAACCGTTAGCTAACCATACACATATATAAGAGATGCAGAGCACAAACACACATCAAAGAATACTAAACACGTCAACATGATATCACACATTACCCGGTTCATTATCTTTATAAAGTCCAAACTCAACTCATATATATATCCATATAAACATATGTGACACGAGGAATATATAATCCTCGCCTCTGGGTCCAATAGCCAGCTGGATGGTGCCTGGAACACCTCCCCGTGTACCCTAAGGGAATGGAGAGTGCCCGAACCGTTTACCAGGTCTGGCCTGCCTACAGAGAACCTCCCAGACTCCCGGCGGGATGAAAGGGCAAGTTATCACGGCCCTACAATGGGCAAGCAATATACCATAGGTCGGTGACCATCATAACGCATGCTATCAAGCATATACACACACACCACATGCACACATCCAATATAGAGATGGCAACTAAGTAAGTCCCACGGACTTACCTCAACCTCGAAGTAGTATCACTACGATCAGCTCTCACTCAGGTCCACTCCAAACTGGAGGACAACACGGCCTATACAAGGCATACATATATATATCAAACTCCTATCACACAAAGGGTCACACCTAGACCAAGGATCCATAAGGATCATATCCAACTCGTAAACCTCAAAGCCGTAACATATCTATATCATACTCATCAACATCCGCTACCTAGCATGCTACTACCGCTCATACTAGGAAAGGAAAGGATCTACCTAACTTAGGTAGATCCGGACAAGACGCACCTGCGTGACACAAGGGACGCAGGGGCGGAGCAAGCAACCGCAGGCGCGGCGGAACTCAGCCGCGGGCGCGGTGACAAGGCTGCAGCAAACGCAGGCACGCAGGCGCTGGCGCGGGCGCTGCGGCACGGCTTCCGCACGGCGGCTTCCAGGCGCGGGGGCGGCGTCTGTGCAGAACGTGAACCCGCGATTCCTCTTCGGCTCTTCTCGTGATCAATCACGTCTTTATCATTCCAGATTCACACACATGCATATACATACACAAACCAACATCATCCTATGATCAATCATCTAATCCTAAGCTAAGGAAGAAGGAAGAGAAGAAGGAGAAGAAGCTTACCACAGTTGTGGCCTAACCAGGAACTGCTCACCACTAGCACCTCAGCTGGCTTCCCAAGCTCAGCAACAACATCATACCACATCATCATCATCATCACACACAAAGCACACACAAAACTCTTCCAAACTCAAGAGAGATCAAGAACAAGATCAAGAAGGATAAGGAGAAGCAAGGAGGACGTGAAGCTGGATTGGAAAGTGAAGAAGGAAACCCTTGCTCAGCAAGGAAAAGAAAGAAGTAAGGCAAAGGGTAAAGCACGGGTCAAAGGAGTCAACAAAACCGGCTGCAGCCGCCGAAACCGCAGGGGCGGTTCCTGAGCCGCAGGGGCGCGTACTAGCCGCAGGGCGGCTCCCTCACACGCAGGGGCGGCTAAGGCCAAATGCTCCAAAGGCTAAGGCTCTTACACCCTCACCCCCCTAAAAACAAGTTTCGTCCCGAAACTTGTAACATCCTCAAACCTCTCGGACTCAAAAGCCGAGGTATAACTCTCTCTAAAAACCTCATACACAGCATGGAGGAAAACATCGACTCCAGCAACAAACACTATCCAAGGCATAGAGGAAAACCATCTCTAGCCAACCAACATCACAAAGCAGGGAGAACGAACCATCTCCAGCTATAAACATCGCACTAGCACAACAAGATCTAATAAGATCACACATCATATCAAGCTAGTACGAAAATAAACACAATATGGCATATAAGCACATAAGCAAACACTCACCAAGATAGTACTAAGATCTACTCGTAGATCCTACAGGTATATCTATCTCGGCATAGAACTCTGGATAGTTCCTCTGGATACTATCCTCAGTCTCCCATGTAGCCTCATCAGGTCCTCGTCTCGACCACTATCCTCAGCATAGGTATGTCCTTCGAACGCAGGCGTCTCATACCTCGTTCTAGGACTGCAATCGGATGCTCAACAAAGTGTGGTCCGGCTCAACCACCAAATCATCATAACTCACGATGTGTCTCGGATCTGGTATGTACTCCCTCAGCTGAGACACATGAAATACAGGGTGAACACCCTCTAATCTCGGAGGCAAGGCTAATCTGTAAGCTGCACTCCCAACCCGATCCAAGAATCCGACATATCGGGGCTCAACTTCCTAACCTCGTGTCGGGGACACTCTCAGCCACACATGGGCTCCAACTCTGAACTCTAGAGGTCTACGCCTCCTATCAGCATACGACTTCTGACGGCTCTGGGCAGTCAGCATCCGCTCTCGAATCAGTGCTACTCGAGCCATATCATCCTGAATCTGATCAGGTGCCAAACCACTAACACTGCTCTGCTCATCCCAGCATAATGGGTACGACATCTCTGTCCATACAGTGCCTCATATGGGGCCATCCCAATAGATGCATGCCAGCTGTTGTTGTATGAGAACTCAACAAGTGGGAGATGATCCGTCCACACTGTCCCAATCCAACACACAAGCTCGCAACATATCCTCCAGGGTCTGAATGGTCCTCTCTGACTGACCATCTGTCTGAGGATGGAACGCAGTCGTAAAGTGCAAACTCGTCCCCAGGGCAGTCTGAATCTGCTGCCAGAACCTCGAGGTAAATCGTCCATCTCTGTCAGAGACGATCGTCCTCGTACACCATGGAGTCTCACTATCTGCCTAGTGTACTCCTCAGCTAATCTGCTCACCGGCCACGTCTCCCTAATAGGAATGAAACGTGCCGTCTTCGTCAATCTGTCCACTATGACCCAGATGGCATCAAAACTCCGGCTCAGCCTCAGTCCAGTCACAAAGTCCATGGTGACGTCCTCCCACTTCCTCTGTGGAACAGGAAGTGGATGGAGCTCACCTCCAGGTCTGCTATGCTCTATCTTGACCTGCTGGCAGGTCGCACACTGTGCCACAAATCTGGCCACATCGGGCTTCAGCCCTCCCACCAATATAAACGTCTCAAATCCTGATACATCTTACTCGTACCTGGATGTACAGAGTAAGGTGTACAGTGAGCCTCCTGTAAAATCCTCTGTCTCAGCTCTGTATCAGCAGGTACACAGACGCGACCGCGGCGTCTCAAAACTCCATCTGCTCCTAGCAGGAACTGTGGTGCCTCATCCCGAGACATCCTATCTCGTATCCTCATCAATGTCGGGCAGGTCTCCTGCTTCTGTTGGATCTCACCCAACAGATCAGGAAGAACCTCTAAAGTACGCAGCCATCCTCATCAGGAAACTGGATGTCCAACTCTAACCAGATCAGATCTCTGCAACTGATGCTGAACTGTCAGCCTCGCAATCGCCTGCTCTCGAGGCGTCTTCCTGCTCAGGGCGTCGGCGACAACGTTCGCCTTCCCCGGATGATACAGAATCTCCAGATCAAAGTCCTTGATCAGCTCAAGCCACCTACGCTGGCGGTTATTCAATTCCCGCTGCGTGAAAATATACTTCAAACTCTGATGGTTTGGGAAGATCTGACATGTAACATCATACAGGTAATGTCTCCCGATCTTTAGTGCATGAACTACCGCTGTCAACTCCAGATCATAAGTCGGGTAGTTCTCCTCATACGTCTTCAGCTGTCTAGACGCATATGCAATCACTCTGCCCCGCCGCATCAACACACATCCCAAGCTTAGCTTGGATGCATCACTGTATACCACAAAATCCTTTGTACCCTCTGGTTGTGCCAAAACAGGAGCAGAAGTCAGACGTCTCTTCAGCTCCTCAAAACTCTGCATACACTGATCAGACCACACAAATCTGGTAGTCTTTCTCAGCAAACACGTCAGTGGACGGGCAATCACAAAAAATTCCTCCACAAAGCGTATGTAATAACCGGCTAGGCCAAGGAAGCTACGTACTTCCTTGACGTTCGTCGGTGTAGTCCATGCTGCTACTACCTCTATCTTCGCCGGATCAAGCTTGATCCCCTCGGCAGAAACAATGTGACCCTTAAATGCTACCTCTGGCATCCAGAACTCGCACTTAGAGAACTTAGCATAAAGTTCTCTATCCCGTAAAACCTGCAACACATTCCTCAGCTGTCCTGCATGCTCCTCTCTGCTGCGAGAGTATACCAGAATATCGTCTATGAAGACCACCACAAACTGATCCAGGAAGTCGATGAAGATACTATTCATCAACTCCATAAAAACTGTTGGGGCATTCGTAAGCCCAAATGGCATCACCACAAACTTGTAGTGTCCATATCTGGTCCGGAATGCTGTCCTGCGCATATCCTGCTCTCTCACCCTCAGCTGGTGATACCCGGAACGCAGATCAATCCTGGAGAACACAGTCGCTCCCTGAAGCCGATCTAACAAGTCATCAATACGCCGCAATGGATACTTGTTCTTGATGGTCACCTTGTTCAGCTCTATGTAATCAATACATAACCTCAGTGATCCGTCCTTCATCCGTACGAAGAGCACAGGTGCTCCCCATGGGGACACGCTAGGGCGAATAAAGCCCATCTCATTCAGCTCCTCAAGTTGCTTCTTCAGCTCCAGCATCTCGACAGGCGCCATCTTGTATGGGGCCTTCGAGATAGGTCTCGTACCAGGCTCTAACTCGATAATGAAATCCACACTCCTTTGAGGTGGAAAACTGGACGGCTCAGCAAAAACATCAGTAACATCACAGACAACTGGGAGATCATCTAATGTTGGACTCTCCCCCTCCTTCATGGCATAACACCAGAAGGTCTCACAACCCTGTGCAATCAGCCTAGCTGCCCGTATCGCACTGATAACCATGCCAGATTTTCCAAGGTCCCAACCTCGGAAAACCTCTATCTGACCTAACTCGGTAGAGAGGGTAACAGTCCTCCTACCTACATCTAAAACGGCAGAATGTCTATCCATCCAATCCATACCTAGTATAACTTCCTCATGCTCTAACGGCATGACAAAGAAGTCAACTAGTAACACACGAGTCCCTACAGAATGGGACAACCATGAATCTCACGGGTACCTCTGACCCTACCACCATCGGGTAACCCTATAATAAAGGGCATCCCCTCAACTGTATCTAAACCAAGACGCTCTACACAAGCATCAGAAATAAAAGAATGCGTAGCACCAGTATCAAATAAAACTCTAACAGGTAAACCATGAATCAAAATGGTACATGTAGTAGTAGGTGTAGCTGACTCTACACTCCTCAACTCAAAAACTCGGCCCTGTGGGCCTCTGGTATCAGTGGTGCCCCCACCACGGCCTCTGCCTCTACTCGACCCAGGAGAAGATCCCTGAGTCGTAGGGTGATCTGGGACTCTTTGTTGTCCCTGTGTCTGTTGTTGCTGAGGTGGCCTCTGCCCACCTCCCCCTACACTGGCAATGGAAGAACCCTGCTGAGATGAAGCTCTCCCTCGTCTACAGAAGGTAGCTCTGTGACCAGGTCTGCCACAAGTGAAGCAGGTCACCGGTTGCCTCGTACACTTTGATCTCATATGCCCATACTCACTGCAGTTGAAGCACTGTACTCCCTTATCTGCACCTGGTGCAGATGAAGGATGACTTTGGCGACTCTGGCCTCGCCCTGAACCAGCAAATCCACCAGTACCACTAGTCTGCCCAGTCCGCTGTCTCATCTCAGACCCTCCGGTCTGAGAAGCTCTCCTCTGGCTGGCCCTCTCTCTCTCTCATAATCAGAAGTCCGGTCCTGATAATCCATCAGAGACTCACAGTGGAAACCCGCCATATAAGTACGGGTAGTATCCCTCAGTCGTCGGGAAAACAAATACACATGTTGATCTGCAGAAGGTGCAGCTGGACCCAGCAATGCCAGCTCCTAAAATCTCCTGATGGCCTCTGAGACCGGTACATCCTCGAACCCAACCTCAACAAAGTCTCGCAGTTTCTCCCTCCTCAACGAGGCAGGGCAGAAACGCTCTCGAATCATGGTCCGTCCTCATCTGCTCATAACTGGTAACTTGTACTCGTACAGACCTCCACCAGTGTTGTGCCAAATCTCTAAACAGAGTCTGCACCAACTCAATCTGCCTGTCAGTTGGACATCTAATAGACTCCAGAGCTGAGTCTACGTGTCCTATCCAAAGCTCAACCTCCAACCCCACCTTCCAAAGAAAGGGTACTCCCATCTGATGAAAAGCCTTCAACCAAGTGTCTGGTCGAGGCCCTCTATGCTCTCCTTTGTAGCTCGAGCAATCTCAGCGGCAGGTGCCGGTGCAGCTGGCACCTGTGTAACTGCATGGGATCTCTCAGATGATCCCACATATGCTGGCAGATCAGGGGCACGCCTACCTGCCTTGGCAGCCTCCTCAACACGTCGAATGTACTCGCGGAAGGTTGGTCCCTCCATGAAGACACGATCAGACTCACCAAACTGGGCTCTCTGTGGCCCCTGTCTCTCAGCTGCACCGTTCCCAGTCTCAGGAACGACACTCTCAGCAACCTCCTCGTGGATCTCTTCCGCTGCATGTGAACCACCAGCAGGAGTCCTACCTCGTCCTCTACCTAGAGGGGGTCTACCTCTACCTCGTCCAGTTGCAAGTAATGCTCTAGTCTGAACCATCTGCAGAGGACGTAAACCTAACTCAGAAGGCTATATATATGCCGTATGTATATATCAAAACAATCACAACAGAATATCTATATATATATTGTCGAGATCTTCAGAGGGGCGATGACTCACGTACACGGTATCCTAAAACATTTTGTACTCATTTCAAAACCAAAACCTTTTGAAAAGTCAGACCCCTTTCGGGTTCTGTTTATTTATCTATTCGACCTTTATCGCAGATTACTAGTGCCATTGTTGTCAACCTGGGCTCTGATACCAACTTTGTAACACCCCAAATCCGTAGGACTCGAGGTGCTACTGGGCTAGGATCTCACAATGGATCCTGACCCAAGTCTGACAATAATTTCACTGATCTTACAACAAGGCACAGATAGATTAAAACAAAACATGAAATTGATATATATATATATATATATATATAAATATCAAAAGGGTTATACAAGTACTGTTGAGTACAACAAAACATAACCATAAGCGTCAAAAGATCCCATCCCACGAGGACGACCCAGTGTACGGAGACCTCAGCAGATCACCCCTCTGGATCACTCTGCAGTTCTCCTAACCTGCAAAGGATCTACAACACGGTATAAAACCGTTAGCTAACCATACACATATATAAGAGATGCAGAGCACAAACACACATCAAAGAATACTAAACACGTCAACATGATATCACACATTTACCCGGTTCATTATCTTTATAAAGTCCAACACTCAACTCATATATATATATAAATATAAACATATGTGACACGAGGAATATATAACCCTCGCCTCTGGGTCCAATAGTCAGCTGGGATGGTGCTTGGAACACCTCCCTGTGTACCCTAATGGAATGGGGAGTGCCCGAACCGTTTACCAGGTTTGGCCTGCCTACAGAGAGCCTCCCAGACTCCCGGCGGGATGAAAGGGCAAGTTATCACGGCCCTACAATGGGCAAGCAATATACCATAGGTCGGTGACCATCATAACGCATGCTATCAAGCATATACCACACACACCACTCATGCACACATCTAATATAGAGATGGCAACTAAGTAAGTCCCACGGACTTACCTCAACCTCGGAAGTAGTATCACTACGATCGGCTGTCACTCAGGTCCACTCCAAACTGGAGAACAACACGGCTTATACAAGGCATACATATATATATCAAAATCTTATCACACAAAGGGTCACACCTAGACCCAAGGGATCCATAAGGATCATATCCAACTCATACACCTCAAAGCCGTAACCGGCATATCTATATCATACTCATCAACATCCGCTACTTAGCATGCTACTACCGCTCATACTAGGAAAGGAAAGGATCTACCTAACTTTAGGTAGATCCGGGACAAGACGCACCTGCGTGATACAAGGGACGCAAGGGCGGAGCAAGCAATCCGCAGGCGCGGCGAAACTCAGCCGCGGGCGCGGTGACAAGGCTGCAGGCGCTGGCGCGGGCGCTGCGACACGGCTTCCGCAGGGGCGGCGGCTTCCAGGCGCGGGGGCGGCGTCGATGCAGAACGTGAACCCGCGATTCCTCTTCGGCTCTTCTCATGATCCAATCACGTCTTTATCATTCCAGATTCACACACATGCATATACATACACAAACCAACATCATCCTATGATGAATCATTTAATCCTAAGCTAAGGAAGGAAGAACAAGGAAGAAGGAGAAGAAGCTTACCACAGTTGTGGCCTAACCAGGAACTGCTCACCACTAGCACCACAGCTGGCTTCCCAGCTCAGCAACAACATCATACCACATCATCATCATCATCACACACAAAGCCACACCAAAACTCTTCCAAACTCAAGAGAGATCAAGAACAAGATCAAGAAGGATAAAGGAGAAGCAAGGAGGACGTGAAAGCTGGATTGGAAAGTGAAGAAGGAAACCCTTGCTCAGCAAGGAAAAGAAAGAAGGCAAAGGGTAAAGCACGGGTCAAAGGAGTCAACAAAACCGGCTGCAGCCACCGGAAACCGCAGGGGCGGTTCCCTGAGCCGCAGGGGCGGGCCTTTGTACTAGCCGCAGGGGCGGCTCCACTCACACGCAGGGGCGGCTAAGGCTAAAAGTGGCTCCAAAGTCTAAGGCTCTTACAGCCCTAGGGACGAGTTTTCACTTCACGAATGCGTTCCATCCTGAGACAGATGGTCAGTCAGAGAGGATCATTCAGACCTTGGAGGATATGTTGCGAGCTTGTGTGTTGGATTGGGGACAAGTGTGGACGGGTCATCTCCCACTTGTTGAGTTCTCATACAACAACAGTTGGCATGCATCTATTGGGATGGCCCCATATGAGGCACTGTATGGACAGAGATGCCGTACTCCGTTATGCTTGGATGAGCAGAGTAGTATTAGTGGATCGAGTAGCACTGATTAGAGAGCGGATGCTGACTGCGCAGAGCCGTCAGAAGTCTTATGCTGATAGGAGGCGTAGACCTCTAGAGTTCAAAGTTGGAGCCCATGTGTGGCTGAGAGTCCCCGACACGAGGTGTTAGGCGTTTTGGCATTAAGGGGAAGTTGAGCCCCCGATATGTCGGACCGTTTGAGATTCTGGATCGGGTTGGGAGCGCAGCATACAGATTAGCCTTGCCTCCAAGATTAGAGGGTGTTCACCTTGTATTTCACGTGTCTCATCTGAGGGAGTACATACCATATCCGAGACACATTGTGAGTTATGATGATTTAGTGGTTGAGCCGGACCACACCTTTGTTGAGCACCCGATTGCAGTCCTAAAACGAGGTATAAGACGCCTACATTTGAAGGACATTCCTATGCTGAGGATACAGTGGTCGAGACGAGGACCTGATGAGGCTACATGGGAGACTGAGGATAGTATCCATAGGAACTATCCAGAGTTCTATGCCGAGTTAGATGCACCAGTAGGATCACCGAGTAGATCTTAGTACTATCTTGGTGAGTATTATGTGCTTATATGCTTATATGCTATGATGTGTTTATATTCATACTAGCTTTGATGTGATATATGATCTTATTAGATCTTGTTGTGCTAGTATGATTATTGTTTATAGCTGGAGATGGCTCTTTCCTCCATGCTATTGTGATACGTTTAGGATTCAGCTGGAGATGGATATTCCTCCATGCTATTTTGATGGACATAGTGTTGCTGGAGATGTTTTTCCTCCATGCCTTTCTACTATGAGTATGATACGGCTAGAGATGTGATTCCTCTATGCCTTGTGATGTGTTTATGGTTTGGCTAGAGATGGTTTTCCTCTATGCCCTGGATAGTGTTTTGTTGTTGGAGTTGATGGTTTCCTCCATGCTTATGTTTGAGGTTATAGAGAGAGTTGTACCTCGGCTTGTGAGTCCGAGTGGTTTGAGGATTTTACAAGTTTCGGGACGAAACTTGTTTTTAGGGGGGTGAGGTGTAAGAGCCTTAGTCTTTTGGACCGAGTTTTTACCTTAGCCGCCCCCGCGGGATTGTGTGCCACCCCAGCGGGTTCCCGCTCACGCGGCCCAGTGAACCGCCCCCGCGATTTTCTACGGCTGCAGCCGACTTTGTTGACCTCTTGACCGTGCTTTACCCTCTTTTCCTTACTTTCTTCTTACCTTGCTGAGCAAGGATTTCCTTCTTCACTTCTTTCTTCAGCCTCTCTTACGTTCTTCTTCCCTTCCTTTCCCTTCTTGATCTTGCTTGAGAGTTCTTTGAGTTTGATAGAGTTTTGGTGTGGCTTTGTGTGGCTGGATGTTGTGTGCATGTTTGCTGAGCTTCATATGTCAGCTGAGAGTGTGTTCTGTACTTTCCTTGGGTGAGCACAGCAGTGGAGGTGAGCTCCTTGCTTCTCCTTCCTTTCTTTCTTTCTTGTTCTTCTTCCTTAGCTTAGGATTAGATGAACTGATCATAGATTGATGTTGGAATGTGTATGTATATGTATGTGTGTGAATTTGGAATGAAGAAGACGTGATTTGATCACGTGAAGAGTGAAAGAGGACTCGCAGAGCTACGTTCTGCACCGTCGCCGCCCCGCGCCTGGAAGCCGCCGCCCCTGCGGAAGCCGTGCCATAGCGCCTGCGCCGTGCCTGCGTGGCCTGCGGCCATTGTCACCGCGTCTGCGGCTAAGCCTTGTTGTGTCTGCGGGTTGCCTGTTCCGCCCCTGCGTCTCTCTTGTTACGCAGGTGCGTCTTGTCCCGGGTCTATCTAGAGTTAGGTAGATCCTTTCCTTTCCTAGTATGAGCGGGTTAGTAGCATGCTAGGTACGTGTATGAGGTTAGAATGATGACGAGTATGATATCATTTATGCCGGTTATGGCTTTGAGGTTTATGAGTTAGGATATGATCCTTATGGATTCCTTGGATCTAGGTGTGACCCCTTTGATGGATATGAGTGTGATATATTGTTATGCCTTGTTATTAGGCAGTGTTGTCCTCCAGTTTGGAGTGGACCGTGTTGAGGATTGATCGTGGTTGAGACTACTTCAGAGGTTGAGGTAAGTCCATAGGACTTACCTAGATACCATCCTTATATTGGATGTATGCATGAGTGATGTTTGTTAAATGCTTTATAGCATACGATATGGTTCATTACCGACTTATGTTATATTGACCGCCCATTGTAGTGGTTGTGACAACTTGCCTTTCATCCCGTAGTGGAGTCTGGGAAGTTCTCTGTAAGCTAGTTAGTTTTGGTATACGGGAAGGGCACTGACCACTCCTTATGGTATACGGGAAGGTGCGCTGGTACCACTCTAGCTAGCTATTGCACGCAGAGGCGAGGTTTATATACATACCTCGTGTCACATATTTTCATGCAGATCTATATACTATTTGAGTGATTGACGTTATAAAGATAATAAACCGGGTAAATGTGTGAAAGCATGATGATGTGTTATGATTCCTGATGTGTGTTTGTGCTCTAGCATCTTCTTATATATGTGTATGGTTAGCTAACTGTTTTATACCGTGTTGTAGATCCCTTGTAGGTTAGGATAGCTGTAGAGTGATCCAGAGGGGTGGTCTACTGAGGGCTCCGTACACTGGGGCGATATCGTGGGATATGGGATATTTATGTTGTACGGATTTATATTTTGATTTTGTACTCAGCAGTTACTATGTATTACCTTTTGATATGTGTGTATATATATATATATCAGTTTTATGTTTTGTTTTAATCTATCTGTGCCTTGTTGTAAGATTCAGTGAACTTGTTGTCAGGCTAGGGTCAGGATCCATTGTGAGATCCTAGCCCAGTCGCACCTCGAGTCCTACGGATTTGGGGTGTTACATGCACCTAGGCAATCGAGCATCCAACAGGTAAAAACTGAGTTCGAATCCTACCAATGTGATATCCAGTTTTTTATTTGATTACTTAATTGTGTGATCGGTTTTCATGTATTAATAGGGTTGAATCCGCCCATTCGGTTTTCAAGAAAGATTTGGATACGAGGAATTACCTCCTCGACACTTGTTTGGAGCACATTCACAGAATGTTGAGGGATAAAGTCCGGCAACTAATGTCATCGTTAGAGCAATCACGTTTCAAAGTCCAGAACAAAGTGCGAGATTTGCCGATTTTCAAATTCCTATGGCACAATGTGTCTCGTTATTGTCTCACCTTGCTACACAATGAGTTCATTAAGGTCTACTCCAATAATTGCAAACCAAAGTGCATAAATTGCTACACAAGGAGTACATATGGCATACCGTGCACCCATGAAATTGCAAACATTTGTCGTGAAGGACAAGTATTTGTGGAAACTGACGTCGATATCTTCTGGCGTCAAATACATTGGTTTAACACCACGATTGACGACTCGAGCACGTCTGTTCCGGTCAATGTAAATGAGGTGGCGGTGGAGGACCTTCGAATAGCGATAGAGACAGGTGCATTGTTAGAGTTCGAGTTAACACAACTCGGTACTATGTGGAGAACACTTCAAGACCCGGCGAACGTGTTCACAGAAGATCCTGAGACGAACACAAATACAAAAGGAAGACCAAAGAAGGATCCAAATGCGCGCAAGAAATCGGGCTTTGAACACACACGAGAAAAAAAGGACAAAGCAAGGGATGAAAGAAAACGAAAAGTGGCGGAGAAAGAGAAACAAAAAAGCCAAGAACATGATCCGAATGCGCCGGTTGTGATTGGAGGTTATAACTTTGGGGTTGAGAATTTTGAGATTTTTATGATTCCGTACGCCAGGTTCCTTAAGGATGTTGTGGGCGATGGTAATTGTGGATTTCGAGCACTTTGTGTGTTGTTGGGTATGGAGGAAGATCAGTGGCCACAAATGCGCTTGCTTTTGTGGACGGAGCTTACTACCAACAAAGATCGGTATTGGGTCTTTTTAAACGAACAGTTCATGACCCTTGAGCAAATGCAGGATAACATTGGTTGGTATCACGAGGGTGTTTTGGCGCCTTTCACACACTGGATGCACATGCCCCTTTGTGGCGTATTGTTTGCGACAATCTTTCAATGCACACTCGTGTTTTTAGATTGGGAGACGGCGCATACAAGTCTTCTGGTCGTTCAACAAGAACCCGCCCCCGGCGCCCCTCCAAGCGGATCTATTGGTTATCTAGTTCGGGACCCACACCGTCATCATTATATCCCAGTAAATATTATGTTCTTTTTAAATAGCCTTTTGAATTTAGTTTTCCTAATCAAATTTCGTTTCCGATTACACAGATGGCTTGCACCGAGAATTGTCCACTATCTCCGATTCTTGAATATTGGTTCATAATACATGACGAAAGTGTGGATGATATGGCTGACATGTATACAAATCGAATCAAGAAGTTCCGGGACCTTCGTGCCAAATATGGTCGACCGGTACCTTAGTTATAGTGTAGTGAAAGTTTCTCGAGTCATTATGTATTACAAAAATACATTAAGGTGTAGAAATTATAACATTTTTTTCCTTTAAATATATTTATTACTAATTAGCTTTAACATCGTGAAATAACAAACGATCATAATAAAAATTGAAAACTCGTAAACTTAAAAATAAAAACTTAAATAAAAAATAATTCATAAATCGTAAACTCGAAAAAAAATAACTCGAATAACATCGTGAGCAACTCATTACTGCGTTAATATTGGAATAAATGGGACGGAATTACACAACTCATTAGTGCACAACTCATTAGTGTGTTAATATTGGAAGAAATGGGAGGAAAGTGTACAACTTATGGGTGCGTTAATATTGGAAGAAATGTGGAGGAAAGTGCACAACTCCTGGTGCGTTAACCTGATGGGAATTAAATAGGTGGACAAAAAAATGGGTGGAAGTAAGTTGGCCCAAATGAAATTGGTGAGTAAGTACGACAAGTCGAGGTAAGCAGCGTTTTGTTTTTTTTTAAAGAAAAATAGGTCCGGAATGACTTAATTGTCTGGACCGCGAAGACTGGGCTGGGCATATTGGGTTCGGTCCAACCCGACCCAAAAATAGGTCCGGAAGGACTTAATTTGTGTGGGTTTTGTCTCATACTATTATTTTAATTAATATGTAGGATTTTTTCTTTTGTGATTTGTACTTTTTCTCTTAGTGAAGAATATTCACTAAGTTTTAAAATACCTCCTGATACCCTCATTAGTTTTTTTTTTTTTATACTCATCCTTAATATATTATATTAAAAATCATTATAAAACAATAAAAATATAAAAAAAGTAAGTTTAAAATTAATTAGGACCTCATTAAATTTTAAACTAATAAGTTTATAAAATAAGTATTTTTATTTTTTAAAAAATATTTTTTATTAAAAAAATTAACTTAAAGATAATTTTTATTTTTGAATGAATTAAAAAAAATACTTTTTTATTTTCAATTTAAAATAAAATATATTAAATTAAATTAAAAGTAAAAAATTAAGAGTCTAGAAATTTAAAATATAGTAAAATTTATTATTTTTGAAGTTAAATTTTCTATAATTTATTTTAATTCGAAAATAATAATTATTTTTATTCTTTAATTTTAAATTTTTTAGCTTATAATATACTTTCACATACTCTTAAATTTTAAAAAACCTAATTTTTAAAAAATTTCAAATTAAAATAAATTGTATAAAATTAAACTAAACAAATTAAATTTCCTATATTTTTTTTATATATTTATGGACTCTTAAAAAAATTTATAAAAAGGGAAAACAAATAAAACCAAGATTAGATTTAAATTAATTTTTCTGATTTTTTTAGTATTTTACAATGAATTTTTAATGTAATATATTAAGAACGGGTATAAAGAGGAAACAAATAAAATCATGAGGGTACCAAAAGGAATTTTGAAAGTTGTTGGATATTAAGAGGAAAAGTTTAAACCTTGAGGGCCCCAAGAAGAAAAATCCTAATATGTATTAGATATTAATCTATATAAAATTTATTGAAAGAATTGGGTGAAAACACACTTTATTAGTTATGTAGAACAAGTATGCACCCTAATTTTAGCATATAAACTAAGTGTGCACTTTCTCTGTTGATGTTCAAGAAGGATGGAATTTCGCCTTGTTTTCACGCTTTGTGGAACGAAACGTTGAGGGAGGAGGACGATCGTGTTACATCGTCGGTGATTTGGCGAAGAGGCGGATGATACTGATCTCTGGATCATTCCAATTAGACCGAATATGAGGCAGGATTTGTGATTTTTTTTTGGATTGTGAAGAGCATACCAGATTCGGATTGTTATTTTTTTTGGAAACTTCAAGTAGTAAGCGATGTCTTCCTCGTCGAAAGTAGTTCACGAAGGTTGGATGGTCCGCTATGGTTGCACGAAAATTGGCCAATCTTTTATGCATATGAGGTAATTCATTTTTGAGTCACGACTTCTTGCTTACTACAAGTGCAAACCCAAAGGTGTAACGTGTTCGATGGGTCTCGGTTTAGATGTTTTTGTTCTCAGCGGAATGCTTCATATGTTGGTTTCCTGTGGTGTTTGGAGGAAGCATGTAACGTATTCGACGAAAGTCTGGTGAGAGATTGTTATAATAAGACAATAAATCTAGGTATACTGATACAATGGGCCAAGGGGAGAAACATATTTTGGGCCCATGGATTAATGGGCCCGGAGCGACAGGGGGTGTGGGGTGGTATCAGGCGGAGCCCCCCGTGGTACGAATTCTATCTATTTATAGAATTCTATCTTTTTATAGGACTCTATTTATTTATAGAGGATTCTATCTATTTATAGTTACAAATAGATAGGTTTAGGGTTGTATTTATTATCCACCAAAGTATATTGAAAACCCTAGCTGCAAGGTTTGTGCAGCAAAACCACAAAACGTTTTGTCTTCTCTTCTTCTCTCTATTTCTGAAGTGACTCGTTGAAAGATCACAACAACTAGTATCAAGAGCAAGGTTGTCGATGAGTTCCGTTGCAAAATTTGAGGTTCTGCGATTCAACGGAACTGGCAATTTCGGTCTTTGGCAGCGACGAGTTAAGGATCTGCTAACGCATCAGGGGATGTTGAAGGTGTTGAAGGAGACAAAACCGGAGTCGTTGAAAGACGACGAATGGAAGGAGATGCAGGAGAAGGCAGTGTCAGTCATTCGGCTCTGTTTGGCAAACGAGGTAATATACCACGTTATTGATCTCAAATCTTGTCAACGGATTTGGACTCAATTGGAGAAACGGTATATGTCAAAATCTTTGTCTAGAAAATTTTATCTCAAACAAAGATTGTATGGGCTGAAAATGGTGGAAGGTTTTGACTTGGTGAAACACGTGAATATTTTCAATCAAATTATTGGGGATTTGGCTCGGGTGGATGTAAAACTTGGAGATGAAGATAAAGCTATGATCTTGTTATGTTATCTACCCTCTTCATATGAGAATCTGGTGATGACGTTGACGTGTGGGAAAGACGAGATAAGTCTTGATACGGTGTCAACAGCGTTGCTTTCACAAGCCGAACGACGACGACATACTAGTGAGAGTTCTCAAAGCGAAGGGTTGTATGTTAGAGGCAACCAGGATAGAGGGAGGACGAAAGAGAAGCAAGAAGGAAGCAACAAGCAATTCAGGTCGAAGTCCAAGGGTAAAAAGCCAGTAACTTGTTACTTCTACAAGGAGGAGGGTCACTTCAAACGTGATTGTCTTGCCAGGAAGAAGAAGTACGAAGATAAGAAGTTATAGGAATCTTCAAGATCAGCAAACGTGGTGCAGAAAGATGACTCAGATGGTGCAGATTCTGATATGCTCTCTGTGACGTCACGCAACTACTCAGATGTATGGATCATGGATACGGGATGTTCGTTTCACATGACTCCGAATAGAGATTGGTTTGAGACGTACAAGTCTAGAACTTTTGGCTCCGTTCGATTAGGAGACAACAAGGCTTGTGATGTTGTTGGCATTGGGCAGATAAAGGTGAGAATGCACGATGGTGTGATTCGAACATTGACTGACGCGCGTTACATTCCAGCTCTAAAGAAAAATCTGATTTCCTTGGGGTCTTTACATGTGAAAGGGTTCTGTTTCAAAACAGAAAAGAAATGTGTAAAGGTGAGCAAGGGGGCAATGACAGTTATGAAGGGGCATATTACATCGGGTAATATCTACCGGATGGTAGGGAGTACCGTTGTAGGTGGAGTTGCAGCCATGGCTTCTGAGACAAATTACACAACTCTGTGGCATATGCGCCTGGGTCACATTGGCGAAAGGGGGATGATTGAGCTTTACAAGCGAGGTCTCCTCGATGGTGTGAAGAGTTGTAAGATCGACTTCTGCAAGTTTTGCGTGATGGGAAAACAATCCAAGGTGTCTTTTAAGACAAGTCAACACAACACAGGTGGAATTCTTGATTATGTGTATTCTGATGTGTGGGGACCAACTCAGGTGTTGTCACTAGGAGGATCTAGGTATTACGTCACTTTCATTGATGATTATTCAAGGAAGGTCTGGGTGTATTTTCTAAAGTATAAATCTAAAGTCTTCAGCAAGTTCAAGTTATTGAAGGCGGAAGTGGAAAATCAGACAAGGAGGAAAGTGAAGTATCTGAGATCGGGTAATGGGACAGAGTACACGGATTCTCAGTTTCAGAGTTTTTGTGGTGAGCATGGCATTCAGAGACATTATACAGTGCGGAAGACACCACAGCAGAATGGTGTTTCTGAGAGGATGAATCGGTCCATTGCAGAAAAAGCGCGGTGTCTTAGATTGAATGTAGGGCTTCCAAAGCAATTCTGGGCAGAGGCAGTGAGCATGGCGGTCTATTTGATAAATAGATCACCCCGGACTTCTCTTGACGGGAAGGTTTCAGAGGAGGTATGGACTGGTTCTGATTTAGACTTATCAAATTTGAAGATTTTTGGCAGTCCAACATATGTGTTGATTCCAGGTGATGAGCGAACAAAGCTGGATGCAAAGTCTAAGAAGTGCATTTTTCTTGGTTATGAGAAAGGTGTGAAGGGTTTCAAGTTTTGGGATCCTGTTACAAAGAAACGGATGATCAGTCGAGATGTTGTATTTGATGAGCAGGCAATGCTTCTACATGTCAAGGAAGTTGAGAAACCTGCAGTTACAGAGACTGAATCCAGATCAACAGTGGAGGTGGAGCTTTCAGATTCTAGCACACCTACACCAGCAGGTGGGGAGCATGATGTAGATCAACAACAGGTTGAGAGTCTTGTTTTTGGCAGAAGCAGACACATCACAAGGGCTCCTATAAGATATGGTTTTGAGGAGATGGTTAATTATGCTCTAGTCATTGGCACAGATGATCCATCCAACTTTCAAGAGGCTATTCATAGTCAGGAGAAAGAAGGATGGGTAGGTGTTATGGTTGAGGAGATGGAATCTCTCCATAAGAACAGGACGTGGGAGCTGGTTCCTCTTCCAGCAAGTAAGAGGGTAATAGGATGCAAATGGGTGTTCAAGAAGAAAGAAGGCATAAGGTACAAGGCACGGCTAGTAACTTCTGGTGATATCATCCTGGAGAAGGTACACACTTTTCATAATGCAACTGATTTGATGACCAAACCGGTTACCGCAGACAAATTCAAGCATTGCTTGGATTTGGTTCATGTCACTCGTTGTTAGATGAGTGAGAAAGCCCCCTATCAAGAGAAACAAGGAGGATCTGGCGACAAGATCTTGGAGTTGTATGTGTGTTTCCAATTTTTGTATTAGATTATGTTGTCTAGGTGGAGATTGTTATAATAAGACAATAAATCTAGGTATACTGATACAATGGGCCAAGGGGAGAAACATATTTTGGGCTCATGGATTAATGGGCCCGGAGCGACAGGGGGTGCGGGGTGGTATCAAGCGGAGCCCCCCGTGGTACGAATTCTATCTATTTATAGAATTCTATCTTTTTATAGGACTCTATCTATTTATAGAGGATTCTATCTATTTATAGTTATAAATAGATAGGTTTAGAGTTGTATTCATTATCCACCAAAGTATATTGACAACCCTAGCTGCAAGGTTTTTGCAGCAAAACCACAAAACGTTTTGTCTTCTCTTCTTCTCTTCTTCTCTCTATTTCTGAAGTAACACGTTGAAAGATCACAACAGAGATATAGTATTGTTTTGAATTGACAATAGCAGGGTGCTCAAGTTTTAGTAAAAGATGTGAAAGGGAAATTGGGGATGATTGGCATCTCATTTCCCACATTCCTTACATCCATGTTCGTTGGTTTTACACACCTATAAACTCCTATCAAAATAGATAGAAATCCATAGGATAGCAAAATGACGAGCCTGCTTTAAATTTATAACTCACAATATCTACTCTAAATTGCAGCGAACCCGCAGTGTATGAATCAATCGCAATATGAGCAAGTATTTCGAGATCGATATCAGGGACTAAGTTAGATGAAAGTGAAAATGATATAGAATAGTATAAATCTAGAATAAGAGGGATTAGAAAAGAAAGGGAAGAAGGTCTAAAAGGTTTTGAGAGGTTTTGGTGGATTCGCAATCAATTATCTAAATTGATTGAAAATTAAATGCAAACAAATAAAACAAACAAATATATTGGAGAGAAAATGTAGTTACAAGGATTCAAGATCATTATTTATACACATGGACTCAGGATATATGGATCTCACGTGGCATATATGAGATTGAAGCGCTCGGGATGAATGCACTACTAAAAAAAATGTCAAATACTCCAGTTATTTAGGACTTTATACCTCAGACCACATCCGACGTAAAGGTTGGAGATATATTTGCTCTGATAGGTATATACCCCGGGCGTTCTATTTTTACATCTGGCATATATACTTTAAGAAAAAATTTGAAGTAGAATGATCAGCGGTATGAGTTCTTATGAGTCATAGCAATCCGTGATAATACTAACAAAATGAAGCTCTATAAGGCAAAGATAATCGAATTTTCGAGTCATAAGCTATTCAATCTGTAATAATACTAACAAAATGAAGCTCTGCTGAAGTAGACAGATATTCAAGAAGTAGGCAAATCCAGTCCACATAGTCAATCCATAATGCTAAGAAAAATCAAGTTGATCTGAATTAAGCAGAGAGAATCTATGAACGCTATGAGTTTTTGCCAGTTATAAGTCACTCAATCCATAATAAAATCAAGCTAACATCTGAATTAGGCAAAGAGAATAGATGCGCTATGAGTAAGTCAATCAGGGAATACTACTAACAAAAACAAGCTCTATAACATCTGAACTACACAAAGAGAATGATCAGCGGTATGAGTTCTTACGAGTCATATCAATCTGTGATAATACTAACAAAATGAAGCTCTATAAGGCAGAGAAAATCGATTTTTCGAGTCATAAACTAATCAATATGTGATAATACTAACAAAATGAAGCTCTACTGAAGTAGGCAGAGAGAATTCTTACCGGAAACGAAATAGAGAGGCCAAACGAAAGAGAGAATAGATTTGAGTGGGAACTGACGACGAATACGAGCGCTATGAGCGCGAATCGGCTTACGCCCTTAAATATGGGCACTCATATCACATGAAAAAATGGTTGTTTACATTTTCTTCTTATTATTTCTTAGAGTAAATTACTCAAAGTCATCCCTTATTCCTCAGTTTTCTACTTAACCACCTATTATAAATAATTTTTTTTCATTTAACAACCATTTATTTTAGTTCAGTTAACAAAATGTCACCACTTATACATGGTGGTTAAATGAAAATATATTTATAATAGGTGGTTAAGTAAAAAGAGAGGTAAATAAGGGGTAATTTTATGTAATTTACTCTATTTCTTATTTTTTATTTGTATCCCTTTAATCTGCGTCGTTCCACTCCTGGATGCCTCACCCAATTGTCTATAGAGGTAAGCGAGAGTGAGGGTTCCCCATGTTGTTGTGCCCGTTGCGTTGTGGTCGCGTACAAGATCAAGGTAATAAGGTCTGACCTTGGAACCCGACTTGTCCAAAAATATGGTCAAACCCAATAACTGCAACAACCATGCGGATGCTATCGATTCAGGCATATGATTCGCTGCAATCAAATCCACCATGCGACTCTTGAGATCGTCCGTTTTGAAGCCGCCGTTGTGGAAAATATCATGCCACTCATCTGGCTCCCAAAAGCCAAACAAGTTAGTCGCCACCTATAAAAAAACGGGATTGTGCATCGAAGAAGATAGATTGTCCATTCATGTTGCACGGTTATGAACACAAGCGAAATGTGTGGAAGTTGAAGGTTCATTGTGTGTCACATAACCACGAACTCGCAAAACACTTCGAAGGACATGCGTATGCAGGACGGTTATCGAGTGTCCAGTATAATGAGGTTGTGGATATGACAATGGCGGGAGTGAAGCCGAAAGCGACAATCGAGATTCTTCGGGCTAGATATGATGATAATGCAACTACTAGACAACAAATATACAACGCCCGTCCAAAGTTACTACGGTCCAAGATGGGGGGTAAGATGAACAGTACACAATTGCTTCTAAAGATGTTATACACGGGACAATATGTGACCGCTTGGCGATTATCGGACGATGGCCAATTGCAAGACATTACGTTTGCAAACCCTACATCGTTGTTATTGTGGGAGAAATTCCCTTGCATCATGTTCATGGATACAACGTACAACACAAACACGTAAGATTATAAATAGCTTGATTATGTTATGTAATTATCTTTTTAATAAGACAATAACATATATTACATGTCATATTTAGTTACAAGATGCCATTGCTTTAAAATTATTGGAGAGACGTCGACAAAAAAGAACTTTCATGTGGGTTTAGCTTTCATCACCAGAGAGACAGAAGAAACGTACACTTGGGTGTTACATCAGGTTCGAGGCGGGTGTCAAAACGCGAAACCGAAAGTTATAATGACGGATAGAGAGCTCGGTCTTTTAAAAGCACTCCCTAACACGTTTCCCGAGTCACATCATATGTTGTGCACTTGGCATGTGCATAACAACATAGAGGAATACGCGTACAATAAAACGCGTTCAATGTCGATACAAAAAGATTTTTCCGATCAGTGTCGTGTTCTCTTATTGTCCAAGTCAAGGGAGTCGTATGAGTCCAGACTCCAAGAGATGCATGACAATTGGGGGACTCGTTGGGGTCTAATGGAATATCTTCACACGACTTGGTTGGTTCACGCGGAGAAAATCGTAAGTTTTTTTACCGATCAACACATGCACCTAGGCAATCGAGCATCCAACAGGTAAAAACTGAGTTCGAATCCTACCAATGTGATATCCAGTTTTTTTATTTGGGTTGGTTTAAGAAAAAGACGGGTTTGATAAATGGTTTGATGGCAAACCAAATATCTCCTTTTTTTTGTTTTTCAAATTGATCAAAAGAAAAAAAAAATCAGGAAAAATGGATGAACATGATGAAGAACATGATGAACAACATGAAGATCATGAAGAACATCATGAACAAATGAAGAACATCATGAACTAAAGGCTAAATAGGTTGAAGATAATAACGCACAAAAACAAGAGTAAAGAGAACTTAGCTTTGATCCCTTTGCTCTGATGCCAATTTGATGGGTCCTTGGAGGTAACCAAGGATAAATTCCGGATCTAGATCCAGCAAAGCTCCAACTACTCCTTGATTCTTTGTGCGTCGTTGTATCGAATAAACCGTTTGATGGGGATCGAAAGTTGATTCTAAAGAAGAATCCTCGAATATGGATTTCTTGGATCAAAGACGAGATCCAAGGAAGAAATTTGAGAGATAGACGGGAGGTTTGATGCCCAAGCTAAGTAAGAGGAAAATCTTCTCAAAAACTTAGTAAAATTGAACATGGAAAATGAGTGAGGCAAGAGATCCCTTATATAGAGAGTCTTGCCCAACTATGGCCCAACGGACCAAACAAACATACATACGAAAAGCCCAACAAGGGAAAAACCCTAAAAGATAAGATCAAAGAGAATATTCTATAAGGAATATCCCTTTTATTACAAAAAGGAAAACATGCAAAATATAGTCCGAAAGTAATTGGCGTGGACGGGACCGGTAGCCTATGCCATGGTGGTGTAGAGACACGGCATACCGGCAATGGGTCCAGGTGAAGAAGTGGTGCGGGCGATGATGGAGCCGGTGGCTCGGGCAATGATCTTGGCTCGGGAGCGGGTGAGCGGTCCATCTGAGCGAACCCTCAAAGCCTCGTCCTCATCATCTATCGTCAACGTAAATGAGACATCCAAGGGCGCATCAATTTGGATAAGAGGAATTACCGCCTCGACACTTGTTTGGAGCACATTCACAAAATGTTGAGGGATGAATTCCGGCAACTAATGTCATCGTTAGACCAATCACGTTTCAAAGTCCAGAACAAAGTGCGAGATTTGCCGATTTTCAGATTCCTATTGCACAATGTGTCTCATTATTGTCTCACCTTGCTACACAATGAGTTCATTAGGGTCTGCTCCAATAATTACAAACCAGAGTGCATAAATTGCTACACAAAGAGTACATATGGCATACCGTGCACCCATGAAATTGCAAACATCTGTCGTGAAGGACAAGTCTTTGTGGAAACTGACGCCGATATCTTCTGGCGTCAAATACATTGGTTTAACACCACGATTGACGACTCGAGCACGCCTGTTCCGGTCAATGTAAATGAGGTGGCGGTGGAGGACCTTCGAACAGCGATAGAGACAGGTGCATTGTCAGAGTTCGAGTTAACACAACTCGGTACTATGTGGAGAACACTTCAAGACCCGGCGAGCGTGTTCACAGAAGATCCTGAGACGAACACAAATACAAAAGGAAGACCAAAGAAGGATCCAAATCCGCGCAAGAAATCGGGCTTTGAACACACACGAGAAAAAAGGACAAGGCAAGGGATGAAAGAAAACGAAAAGCGGCGGAGAAAGAGAAACAAAAAAAGCCAAGAACATGATCCGAATGCGCCGGTTGTGATTGGAGGTTATAACTTTGGGGTTGAGAATTTTGAGATTTTTATGATTCCGTACGTCAAATTCCTTAAGGATGTTGTGGGCGATGGTAATTGTGGATTTCAAGCACTTTGTGTGTTGTTGGGTATGGAGGAAGATCAATGACCACAAATGCGCTTGCTTTTGTGAACGGAGCTTACTACCAACAAAGATCGGTATTGGGTCTTTTTTGTAACGTCCGGAATTTTATTAATTTTATTCCGGACTTAGATCACTTTGTAGTTTTCCGTAATCCCGAGATGCCAAGAGCCGGGATTTATTCCTAAGAAAAATCCCGAGCCGACTCGTCGTTTTTCCTCTTTTTCCGCGTTCCGACCCTTCGTTCCGGGTTAAAAATGTCAAGGGGTCATTTCCGACCCCTCGGTCCGGGTGAGGGACAAGAGGTCAGCTGACCCCTTGATCCCCACACCCACTTTTCAGACTTTGCTTCCCTCTCTCTTCCTTGTTTCCTCCTTTCTCACGTTAGATCCCATTCCACTCTTCCTTACTCAATTCTTTTCCTCTCTTTGCTCTCTTCTCTTCTCCCTAGGTGTTGAGGATCTGTGGTGGACTGCAGAAGGTGTTCTCAGTTGTTGGTAAGCTCTCCCTCTTCCTTCCTCTCTTCCTTGCTGCTCTTTCCTTTCTTCTCCCTTCCTCCTTCATCCATGGCCATGTATGAAGCTTGGAGAGGTTTTTGCTCAACCCTTGTGCATGTCTAGGTTCTTAGCTCGTTTAGGTCAAGAAGAGGTGCCTAAGACCCGTGGAGAGTGTTTGGAGAAGATCCAGCAAGAGAAGAAGGACATTGGAGCCAAGGATCCAAAGTCGAAGACGAAGAAGACGACGTTCTGCACAGAACCCGCGGGGGCGGCTCAACAGGACCGCGGGAGCGGCCAGCCGCAGGGGCGGACCAGCAGGCCGCGGGTGCGGCTCAGCACGCCTCGCGGGCGCGGCTCGGCACGGCCGCAGGGGTGGCGGCAGGCACTTGGCTCGGGCGGCAGCGGACGGCCGCGGGTGCGGCGTGACTCGGGCGCGGGTGCGGCTCCTGGCAGGTGACGCAGTCCTCCGCGGGTGCGGCTCCTTGTTCCGCGGGGGCGGCTCCTGTGTCCGCAGGGGGCGCCAGCTTGACTCCGCGGCTGCGGTTTCGGCAACAATAGGTTCCTCATCTCCTTTCCTCTTCGTTCCTTCCTTAGTATTGATGTTGGATCATGTTAGTAGCATGCTTAGGATGGATCTAGAGTATCTTGGAATGTCACTTAGTGGTTGTGAACCTAGGAGCCCTTAAGGCTCGATGTAAGTGATGGATATGAGCATGTGAGCGTGATGGATCTTCTAGGCTAGCTTGTGCCTCTTTGGTTGAGGATTTACATCTTGTGGATTTATGAATTGTTGTGGGTTGTTTCATGTGTGGAGAGTGCGTGGTTAGTACTTGGGACCTAGGATGCATTCCTAGTTTGAGGGTTAGGTGATCTTGCATAGATCACTAAGAGTGAAGTCTAAGACTTCTTGAGAGTGAGTATGTATTGATATGCATACCTTGTTGTGAGCAGGTTGTGTACTTCTTCCCAAGGGAAGCGAGAGTGTTGTGTGAGTTAGCGTTTGGGACGAGGTAAGTCTCCGGACTTACTTAGCTCGTATTTTATGTATTAGCATTGGTGTGTGTTTGGTGGTGTGTGTTATTTTATGTTATAACAATGAAACCGTAATTAGGACCACCGACTTTATATATATATATATATATATATATATATATATATATATATATATATATATATATATATATATATGTTGGCCCAAGTGTATGATAACGGCCGGTGACATCATCTGCCTAGCCCTGGCGGGGTCTAGGAGGTTCTCGGCGACGAGTCCGGCGGGTATACGGGCGGATGCATCTGCACCATTCCTTGCCGGTAAGGGACCGAGGCGAGACCACTAGGGTCTCGTGTCACAACAGAAGTTGAACTAGAATGGAATACGACTTAATAATGAAAGATAATAAACCGGACTTGTGTGATTTATGTTTTGTGTATGGATGTGTTTGTGCCTTCGCCGCTTTTCTAATACCTAGAATATGAGCTAACGGTTTAAAACCGTATGTAGTTCACTTGCAGGATTAGGGATGCCGCCGAGTGAGGTGGAGGAGTGGACAGTCGGGGTCTCCGTACATTATAGGACGGGGATGTTTTGAGTCATGTTTCATGTTCTTGTTTAAGGATGTTGTCGTATGTTTAGAATTCGTATCTGATTATATTGTTTTGAGGACTCGACTGAGTTTCCAAGTTGTAGTTTCTTACTTTCGGTTTCCGCATACTTTAAAAACATATTTGAGTTTTCGCCTTTATTTGTGCCATGTTGGAAGGTCCGGTGAAATTGTTGTCAGGCTAAGGATCGGGACCCATTGTGAGGTCTCGCCCGTAGCACCCCGAGTCCCGCGGATTTGGGGTGTTACATTTTTAAACGAACAGTTCATGACCCTTGAGCAAATGCAGGATAGCATTGGTTGGTATCACGAGGGTGTTTTGGCGCCTTTCACACACTGGATGCACATGCCCCTTTGTGGCGTATTGTTTGCGACAATCTTTCAATGCACACTCGTGTTTTTAGATTGGGAGACGGCGCATACAAGTCTTCTGGTCGTTCAACTAGAACCCGCCCCCGGCGCCTCTCCAAGCGGATCTATTGGTTATCTAGTTCGGGACCGACACCGTCATCATTATATCCCAATAAATATTATGTCCTTTTTAAGTAGCCTTTTGAATTTAGTTTTCCTAATCAAATTTCGTTTCCGTTTATACAGATGGCTTGCACCGAGGATTGTCCACTACCTCCGATTCTTGAATATTGGTTCATAATACATGACGAAAGTGTGGATGATATGGCTGACATGTATACAAATCGAATCAAGATGTTCCGGGACCTTCGTGCTAAATATGGTCAACCCGTACCTTAGTTATAGTTTAGTGAAAGTTTCTCGAGTCATTATGTATTACAAAAATACATTAAGGTGTAGAAATTATAACATTTTTTTCCTTTAAATATATTTATTACTAATTAGCTTTAACATCGTGAAATAACAAACGATCATAATAAAAATCGAAAACTCGTAAACTTAAAAATAAAAACTTAAATAAAAAATAATTCATAAATCGTAAACTCGAAGAAAAAAAAACTCGAATAACATCGTGAGCAACTCATTATTGCGTTAATATTGGAATAAATGGGACGGAATTACACAACTCATTAGTGCACAACTCATTAGTGTGTTAATATTGGAAGAAATGGGAGGAAAGTGTACAACTTTTGGGTGCGTTAATATTGGAAGAAATGTGGAGGAAAGTGCACAACTCCTAGTGCGTTAACCTGATGGGAATTAAATGGGTGGAAGTAAGTTGCCCGAAAATAAGATATAGGGCGTAAATAAGATAAACCTACCCTTTATAAACCTGCTTCCTGAAAAAAATTAAAATATTGTTATAACGCAATGGAGTCATGGACACTGGAACAACTATGAGCAGGATGGACACTGGAGCAACGATGAAACACAACCTATAGGTTTTTCTTTAGGTAATTTTCATCACGAGAGGATCCGAATCGGAAAAACCATGGTGACTGGTGATAACGCAATGGACACTGGAACAACTATGAGCAGGATGGAGAAGAGGAAGTTGTTAAAGAAGGAGAAGAGGAAGCAGTTAAGGAAGGAGATTGCTCTTAAAGAGAAAGAAGAGGAGGACGCCCGATTGAATGATACCGAGGAGCAGATCAAGCTCAAACAATTGGAACTGGAGGAGTTGGACAGGATGGAGAGGGATCGAAGGGAGTTCGAGGAACGAGAGAGGAACTTCCTTGAAGAATTGGAGCTAAAGAGAAAGCGAGAACAAGAAGAATACGAACAAGAGCAAGTACGGCAGAAACTTGCGCAAGAGTCCCGAGCAAAACAGGTTGATATATCCTTTCTCATTCCAATTTTATGTTTGTGCCATGAATTAGGGTTTTATTAAGTGACAATTAAAAACATTTGACTCAGGAACGGATTTGTTTTACGTGATAGAAATTAGGGTTTGGTTTAACTGATATTTTGGTGGTTGAAAGATTGCGGTGGGCGATGACTGTGCTCATGTTGTTGTGAATACTCAACGAATTGACTTGTCATTGTGTTATACGTGATCTTTGCAATGCTCTGTTTGTTGCTGTTGAGCACCGTTAGGGGGTTACTACAGAAATCGATTTACAAAGGAATACTTCACAAACCTTCTAAAGTATCCTTGCTTGTAAGGTTAATTGATATTAATCTAGTTGAGGATGACCGACGTGTTTGAATGTATGAGATTAAGGCAGCGATGCAGCATCAGGTAGTAATTATCTAATTAAGGTTGGCGTGTTGCTAGACAAACAAATAGTAATCATCTAATTGAGGTTAACTGCAATCAAGGCATGTTTCGATGGTTTTTCAGTTACCTTAACTAATGACTGGGTTATTGTGAAAGCTGCTAGACATTCAAATATCCGGAACATGTCAAGTTACCACTTGCCACCATGTTCTATGCTCTTGGTTATTGATTTTCATGTGTCATTGTTAGTCTCAACTTGTGTGAAACTTTACCTCAGGTGTTATTTAAGCAAACCCTTACAGTGTCATTGTCAGCAGCCAGTGATGAACACCTAATGATTTTGTTGTACATGACACATTGATACCTCCTCCATTGGGAAGACAAAAAGTTTTAGCTTATGGGAGGAAATAGAAGCAACAGTAAACAGTAGCTGGAATCTCGGGGGCAGTAAAGACAGAGCTCATAGCTTGTAGCAGAAAAGGACCATGTTATTCATGCCTTTGTTACCCTACATCAGGATATATGGATGGAAAGCTGACCTAGAAACTTAGTATTAGTTAATAAAATCTCAGGGTTCCTCTTTTTATTTCCTTCTTATCGTATGCTAAACAACTGCTGTTCAAAATGGAACTTATTGTCAAACATGTTATTTGTAGTACTAAGATTCAGATTCTTTACACATAGATAGGGTAGTTTACTAACAAGTGTCATCCGTGCTCAGTGCTGAGCTGAAGTTATGTTGGTTTTATGCTTGTTTATGTTGAACCAAGATGAAGACTGTCATCTTTGCTTCTCTTGTCGAATGCAGTATGTACGAATGGGTTGCTTTCAGACAGGAGAGTAGAGACTTTCATCTAGCAGTCTGGGGATTCCTCTTTTCACTGTATATTGCAGGCTGTGCTAACCTGATTATGCATATTTGTGCAAAGAGAGTGCTAGCTAAAGAAATGCTTCAGTGACATGCAAACCTTAATTGCAATCATATATATGATCAATATTATTTCGTGCAACCAAATACGAAAACTTGACGTGTTGCAACCTTCTAAAGTGTCCTTGCTATGGCTGCATCAGGTTGTAATTATCTAATTAAGATAGTGATTGAGTGGTTGATGATTGTGGATATGAACTTCTTGGGAAATGTCAAGGTTCTTGTAGGAATCCAGACCCATTATCAAAGATCTCCATTTTCTTAGCTCACGGTGAAGGTTTTGTATGAGTATTGGCACTTGTAACAGGTTTTGGTAGAAGATTAAAAGAGGTTCAAGTATCAGTAGAAGTGTAACTGGATTCAGTTGCAGATGGTTTGTTTATGTTATCTAGAGGTCAAGTGACTTAAGTCAGAGAAGGGACAAGTGTGTATGAGATTTATCCTGCAATCCTAATATTTTGTGTCATGTAATTCATAAAACAGTACAAAGCTATAAGAGTATATACAGGCGAATTACTTCCTAAGACTTTTTTTTATAGGGTGGTCTACTAGATTTAAGAAACTGAACCTAGAATTTGAGTTTGTGCTGCAGTCTTGAGTAAAATCTTGATACTCTGGCAAAGAACAGATAAATGGGCTGGAGTTCACTGTCAGTTTTGTAATCATCAGTATTTGTATTTGTTAATCTTATTCAACTTTAGACTTATTTTTTTTCCCAAAGGAAGGAAAACGAATAACATCAAAAGTCATCATGTTTCCGGTATTGTGATGTTTATGACTGTTGGTGTGGTAATTTGGTAGTAAAGGTTCTCTTTTCATTGGATTAGCTGCTGATTTTTAATTTGTTGTTGGGTGATGGCAGGATCAAGAGGAGAACTCTAAAGAAATGGATGAAGGATCTGACTGGGAGTACGTTGAAGAAGGGCCTGCAGAGATTATTTGGCAAGGGAATGAGATTATTGTTAAGAAGAAAAGAGTCAAGGTTCCCAAGAAGAAAAATTCAGAACAACAAAATAAAAAAGAGGTAGTAAATATGATTCTTTGTTACCTTCTTATATATTATGATGCATTTGGTTGATGTCGTACTTATATACAGAAGTAACAATAATATTTTAATATCTTAAACATTCCAGGATGTAGTTAGACCAATATCAAATCCTCTTGCTCCACAGTCTGAAGTCTTTGAAGAGTACAAGAGTGCGAAGGAGGTTCTTGACTCTGTTGCTCAACAAGTCCCCAATTTTGGAACTGAGCAGGTTTTTCTGTTCATACTCTAGATTACCTTTATTTTTCTACATGTCATGATCACTCACTATTCAAATTGGTATTTTACAGTTCTTGACATTTAAAACTTTACAAACTGTCAGGATAAAGATCATTGTCCTTTCCACCTGAAAACTGGAGCTTGTCGATTTGGACCCCGATGTAGCAGAGTTCATTTCTATCCTGACAAATCATGTACATTGCTCATGAAGAACATGTATGGTGGTCCTGGACTCGTGTGGGAGCAAGACGAGGGCCTTGAGGTCTGTAATTGGAGCCCTGATGTGGTTCTTGTATCCTATGCTTATTAGTACTCTGGTTTCAATACTTCAAGTGATTTATGATATATTATTATTGTATACTGATAACCTTCTTTCTGTTTAAGTCCTAGTTAGTTTTCATTTCCCACATATCTGCAGTGATGACTGTAATTGACTTTATCTTGTCATGTTTCTAGTTCTTAGAATCAATCAAGAGGCATATAGTTTACAATGTGTTGATTTTTTAATGTAGATCCTTTATTTGCTCAACTTATGAATCACCACTCAACTTGGACAGTTTTATTATTTTATTCCTTTTAATAATTTGGTTTCCTTTTCCTTCCAACTTTTTTGAGAGCGAGGGTCTGTAGATTGTGTTTATGCTTGTGTTTGGCATAGAGGTGATTGCTATCCTTTAACTCAGCATATCAGATTCACGCTTCAAGGATTTGGAGGTTTACTTTGACCTTGGGAGTTGGATGATACAACATCCTAGCTTGTAGATTGTATGGTTCCTTGCTACTTCTCCAAGAACACTGCATCAGTCAATTGCATAATCATAATTTATGTGCTATGGACCATGGCATTCTATATTTAATATCTGTTATTCTTTCTAATTTTCCAAGGAATGTTTCATTTGATATTTGAGCTGCAGATTCTCTTATAACTTTCCAATAGTAACATTCAGGAAAATAAAGTATTTTTGTTGATTGTGCATCTGTTGATGTTTCCATTCTGAATAATATATCCATCTTGAGCTGATACTTAACAATAATTATTTCTTTTCCAACTAAAAAGTTCAACATGGATCTGAGAGACTATACCCTATTCTTCACGATCAATTCATTGGAATTTTATCTTTTTGCAGTTTAATAGGGAGTTGGTGCTTATCCACTCGTATTTTGCATTTCATACACATTGAGATGCATTTGCATTCTTTGCTTATGTACTCCATTTGTGCCTTATTGCTATTCTAATTGCTAGAATTTTCTGTCTCTTCATACCAATTCAATGTTAAGCATGCTGAACGAGGTTACTCCACTTAAGCAAACTATTATTTTTGGTCCCTCTTGGAAGTTGACTCTTTTCTGACAAAACGTGCTGCAGCATGAAACATCCTTTGATTAAGGCAAGCTAATAAGAACTTTTGACATTTTTATTAAGGCAGGTTAATAAAAGCACTTGAAAACTTAGTGCCAACTAGTCTCATTATAGAGTATGAAAGCCTAGTTGCTTTATCATTCAATAGTCTCTCAAAGAGGTATAATGTAATATCACAGTCTTGTGGAAAAGGCATGATGTGTTTCTGTTTTTGCTGCTTTACTAGTTTAGATATGAAGGGTGTAAGGTGATGCAGAGTTCAGCTTCACAGGAACTCTACTTTTACCTTATTCTTCCATCTAGCTGAATAAGTGCATCATACTGCGCTTGTTAAAGGTTAACCCTATTCTTACAATATTAAGAAATAGAGTAACATTGATTGTTCTCTCTTTCTGTCTGTTACCCCTATCTTTGTTGCTTATCAAATTGTATTATAAATTTTGGAGGGAATCAAAGGGGTTTGTAGTTGCCCTAGTGTAACCTAGATATTATGAAGAAATATGCTAAAGGTGCCAAGTTTGAGGATATGCCTTAGGTTAATTAGGCATCTGGATTTAGATATTCTAATCAGAAGAAATGTCAAGGGTTCGTGAAGAAACAGTCTTGGTGCCTGAATTACCTTATTCTTTTGTCTTCTCTTTTCAGATTTAATCTTATCTTTAAGGAACTAGATTATTCCTTTGAGCATGCCCTTTTCCGTTGTAGCATATCTTCTGTTTGCTGCATGCAGAATGAATTCCATGATGCATTTGATTCTCGTTTTCATCCTTGGCCCAGAACCTTACACCTTCTAATTTGGAGTGCAACATCAGCTGTTAACACTCTTGCTGTACCTCCATTATGCTGTTGCTTAGTATCTTTTATCGATGATGATAAATTGTGTTCCTCTATTCTCAGCATACTGAGGAGGAGATTCAAAAAGGCTTTGAAGAGTTCTATGAGGACGTGCATACTGAATTTTTGAAGTTTGGAGAAATAGTGAATTTCAAGGTAGCTTGCTACTTAAAAACTCCGTGCTAATGTTTACATTATCCCTGGACAGCATGCGCTTTAGTTGTAGGTTTAGGAGGTTTCTGGACAATCAGGTTTGACACAAAAATGTTCTCATATCTAATTGTCAAAAAAACTATTGCTCTTTTTTCATGTCGTGTGTTGGCATATCTTGATGTTGAGATTTGATTTTTTTTTTTATCATTATCATGTTCCTGATTTTGAATTGGTGAGAGTAGTTCGAGTTGAATCTAACTTTCCTTTCTGTTTGGTTATCTTTAAGTTCTCCATTATACTACAAAAAGTTTCACTATGTTTATGTCCTTGAACTAGTAGTTTTTTTCTTCTCATGGCTCTTATCCCTACTGCAACCATTTTTTTTCATATGTTAAATTCATATTTTCTTTTCATCAGCCTCTGCACCTAGTGTGACAAATGTCATTCTTTCAGGTGTGTAGAAATGGTTCTCCTCATTTGCGTGGTAATGTTTATGTGCATTACAAGTCTATAGAATCTGCTGTGCTTGCTTACCAGTCAACAAACGGTCGGTATTTTGCCGCCAAACAGGTAATTTTTTTTCGAACTTTCCAAATTGTTGGATTTGAATTGTTTATTGAATCTAACAGCCTTTCTTGATGCTTTTATTGCAAATAAGGATTGATTTTTTCTCTTTCCGATTCTGTTGCAAATTACCCCAACTTTGAGGAATTTAGGTTTTGATAATCTGTAGTATGTGGGTTTACCGAATTTTTAAAGATAAATTTCATTTGGGTGGACTGGTTTTTTTGCTCGAGTGGAACAGTTGTGTTCACTTACAACTCTTTCATACTCATTCAATTGCATTCTTCTGAATCCATCATCACTTCTTAACAGGTAATATGCGAGTTTGTTAATCTGACAAGATGGAAGGTTGCTATATGCGGGGAGTATATGAAATCAAGACTCAAGGTATGCCTCTATCAATCTATCATTCAGTGCTAAAATCACTTGTCCATGGCATTCATATACTGACAGGGATGAAATAATCCTGCCATTCCTTGATCTTTTAGTAACATATTTTGGAATTATACAAGATGTAAAGGCCTAGTGACAGTTGATTTATTTGAGCAGAGATGCTCTCGTGGTTCAGCTTGCAACTTTATTCACTGTTTCCGAAATCCCGGTGGGGACTATGAATGGGCTGACTGGGATAGACCACCACCGAGATACTGGATTACAAAATTGGCTGCTTTATTTGGGTATGAAGATGAGTATGACAAACAAATAAATGGAGTGAATCCCGACGAAGCAAGGAATTCTACGAGCATACGCATGGATGCAGACAGGTACTCACACAGTTTGCTGAATTATTCAAGTATTCAAATATGTTGACGAATTTTATTAGTAGTTTGGATATTCATTCGCACTTCTATTTTGAAGTTCCTTGACACCACAACCATTTACAAAATTGGCTGCTTTATTTAGACTTCCTGTAAACATTATCATCATAGTTCACTTGTATGATTAATGGATTTGTTGAACTTTGATGTTGCTTTTGGGTTGTCTTGGTTTCTGCAATCATCTATTTGTTGTCAGCATGCTGATACTGTTTTTTTTTCTGCAACAGGCATCACTCGAGATCCAGATCCAGGGAGCTGGGAAGTCGGTATACTAGAAGCTATGATGATAATGATTACAGGAAGCCTAAAGAGAAACAATCGAGACACAACCGCAAAGGAAGAGAAACCTCTCTTGATAGAGGCAAAAATAAAGAGAAGACGCGTGGCAAAGACAGAAGTGTTTATTCTGATGATGATCAATCAGATAGGGAATTGAGAAGGATAAATCATGAAGGATATTATGCTCACAAGAGAAGTCATAGAAGAAGTCGATGGCGTAGCAAAGACAGATGTTCTGAAAGTAATTCTGATAGAGATGATAACTCAGCTAAAGACGTAAGAGAGAGATACCGTGAGAAATACAAAAGCCATAGAAGTGGACGACATAGTAATGATAAAAGTGCTGAAAGTGATTCAGATAGAATGGAAGAAACTCGTCAAAATGATTCAGAGGGTCGTTATCTTGAAGATAATCTTCACAAGCACCATGAATATAGACGAAAAAGTTGTAAGCATGAAGTCGATGAATTGGACTCATCCAGTAGTGATTCTCATGGGGATACAATGGTCAAGAATAAAGATAGCTTTGATAAGTATGAAAGAGGCTATTACAGGAATAAGCATGAAAAGAGAGAAAGCAGAAAACACAGAAAAGGAGAAAAGAGCCATCATAAATCTAAGAGAAGAAGCTCCAAACATAGGAAAGATCGTGGCGGTTCAGATGTTACACTATCAGATAAGGAAGAGGGCTCAGAGAGGGCCTGTAAACGTAGAAATGATCAAAACAAGGTTGATGCTGAGAGATATGGTAAATTTGAAGTTGCTGAATTTGATGAAGGAAATGAACATTTAAGCAGGCAAGAAGACTCAGTTGAATTGGAAATTGATGAAGAAGAAGCATGTCGTCGTGCTGCTTTAGAGAAATTGCAAGAAAAGCAGTTACAGAAGCAGATGAGTATGAAATCTAGCAATTGTAATGTAGATGAATTGGCGACTATCAGCAAGGTTAGCGATAATCAAAATGACATTGAAGCTGAACCGGGAAAGAGGCGAAGAATTTAGTGTAATTAGACAATTCTGAAACTGTGAAAACATGTTTTTGTTACTTCACCTTACGGTAGCTGCCTGAAATATTGCTTTCATGGTTGTAAGTGCTGCTTATCTGAATCTCTTTCCAGTTTAGTATGGTTTTGATCTAATGAACATAGATTCCGAACATCAACAAGTTTTTAACCGGTTATCACTAATAAAATGACGTGATTATATTTATTGTTTCAAAAATAATCTTCACCCGTTACTTTTAGTCAGTTTTTATTTAATATGCATTTGATAACCTTTAGAAAATCAGACATATTTTTCGACATTTGGCAACCAATTGTCCCATAGATTTTGGTGGATTTTTTTTCAAATTAAATAAAAATAAATAAATAAATAAAAATTCATAATTTATTTACAAAATCAATCAGTAATTTATTTTAAACAATTTCACACCTCTTCCACATTCATTTATCATGATGCTATATAAAACCGTGTTTATTGGTTTCTCTAGATTGTCCTCCAAGTCTTTTTTTTTTAAATCGAATATGTCACAATTTTCACACATCTTTCTCTGTTTTAAATAACTTTTTGTTGATTAAAGGGTCCGTTTGGAAGGAAAAAGAAGAAGAAAGAGGTGGTGTTTGAAAGATGAAGATGAAGTTAGGATGAAGATGAAATTTGGATAGATTTTGGTGTTTAGGAGCCCAACGTTTGAGAGATGATGGTAGCTTATATTAGCAGAAAAATCTATTCATTCTATCACCTCCTCAAGACAAGCTTATCGGAGTTGATGGAAGATGATGGAAGTGTTTGCACCAAAATATTCTTCGTCCATTGCCCAAAACTGGAACTAGGTATAGTTTCTTTTTTCTTCTTCCCCTTATGCCAATTCAAAAACTGTCAAGAAGACTTGTTAATAGTCCAAAAATTGTCAAGAAGGTATGTTGACGGTCCAAAAGTTATAAAAAAAAATCTTTTATTAATAGTCCAAAAGTTGTTGAAAGTCGTGTTGACAACCTTTACACTATCAACAAGTAGTGTCAACAAGTATTGACAACCTCAGTACAATCAAAAAAAATTTTGACTTGAAAAGTTGGTGATAATTTTAAATAAAGTGGCGTGTTTTGGAAAACTTCAAAAGTTTTCACTTAGATATTGAAAATTAGTTATCCTACCTATTTCTTTTTTAAAAAAATTACATTTTGTAACACTACTTTTATAGTTTAAGTACTTTGTACTATTCATTTTGAAAAGTATTTTGTAGTTGGGTCATACATTTTTGCATTAAAAATTTTATAATTACAACTTCCTTTGTTTCAAATTTTAATTTGTGTTCAAATTTTTTTAAGGAAAATATCTTATGGTGCACATGAGAAATTACAATATTGTTTTGGTAACCAACATTTTACAAAATTCCTTGTGGTACCCACAAGGTTTGGTTTAATTTATTTTCATCACCAATCTTTTACTTTTCATCCAAGAATGTTCATTTTTCATCCAAGAATGTTGAAATATAGAATTAAGGGTAAGTATAAATTACTTTTACTAAATTAAGCCAAGACAAATTTATTTTTAAAATAAATTAAAGTTATTTAATCTAGTTAATTTTAATCTAATTAATAAGGATTTTAGTGAAACTTTTAAATTGTATTATGCAAAAAATTTAATATTTTTTAGGAGATAATTAATAAGTAACTTAATTGAAATAGTTATAATGATCAACAAATAAAATAATAAAAAAAGTATATCAACTTGATAAAAAAAATATTTTAGTCATAAGTTATTACCCATCAAATTTAAATGTATAAATTATATGTTCCTATACAAAAATTTAACATATATTATTTATATATATAAACACATCAAATAAAGCCTACAAAAAACATGTAGACAAATGTATTATAAAATTATATAAATATATCGATTAATGGGCCTACAAAAACATATGACACAAATACCACATAAGCAAAATGTACCACAACTCACAAGCATTGAGACATAGTATGTCAAAGTATAGTGAAAATATCAAGGCATTAATAGAGTTTCAATTTTCAACAACCAAGAAAAGGGGTGCGAGATGTTCCTTCATCGGATGGATGACTCGTAGGAAACTTTAGTGATGCGCCCATTTCTCCAATGGATGATATAGAATACTGAGTTGGTGTCATATATCCGAAAGGACATCAAAATCACGTGCATGGTTCTTTGATTTTTTTTTTATCTTATGTGTTGTTGAATATTAATTCATTTTATATAAGTATATTTATGTCATATACCTTCAAGAAGTGTTAAAACTATTTTATTTGTTGATCTTCTTTGATTGTTTTGACTTTTCATATAATTTATACATTTAAATTTGATGGATAATAACTTATGACTAAAATATCTTTTTTATAAAGGTGATATACTTTAATATTATATTATTTGTTGATCATTATAACTATTTCAATTAAGTTATTTATTAATTATCTACTAAAAAATTTAAAATTTTTTGCATAATCCGATTTAAAATTTTCACTAAAATTATTATTCATCAGATTAAAATTAATTAGATTAAATAAATTTATTTTATTTTAAAAATAAGTTTATCTTGGATTAATTTAGTAAAAATAATTTATACTTACCCTTAATTCTATATCTCAACATTCTTGAATGGAAAGTAAAAGATTAGTGATGAAAATTAATTAAACCAAATTTTATGGGTACGACAAATAATTTTATAAGAGGTAAGCTACCAAAACAATATTGCAGCCCATGAAATTTCCCTATTTATATCATCGGCTCATACTTGTTAGTTATTTTTTTATGTACTGTATCCATAAATGTTTGAACTAATGGATTATAACTTCTGAAAATTAAATAGTTAAAAATACATAATATTAGAATAAATAAAATTAAAAAAACTAAACTAAAAATAATACAAGAAAATGTGACCTAGGACTACAAAATGTTAACAAGAACTTTAAACTCTTTAACAGATTAAAACTTAAACTAAAATATTAATAAATATGATTCTTTATAAGAAGAACATTATTAAAATATTATTTTAGATTCACTATTATGCACTAAAACATAACATTCATTCATGGGTTATTCAAATTTTGGGTCGTGGGAAAACTTTATGTCCCCACGAAAGGTATTCTTCATATTCTTTATCTAAGAATTGAAGTTTAAAAACCAAAAGGAAAACATAAACTCAAAATGGAAAGGTATACTTTGAGAGAAAGGTAATAAAGATTCCCAACTGCCCCTTTCTTCTCCAATCAATCACAGGTTTGGAATCTCTCCTGCATGCATGATTTCTTCAACCTATCTTCATAATCAATCGCAAGCAATGAAAAAGGATTGTTTCCTTTTATAAAATCTCTTCATTCAAACCCTAAATATTTGAGTTTCAAACTACTTGTCGCTTTCTTCTTTAAAGTTTAAACTAATCTAAACCCAGTAATCATATGGGCCGTCTTTTGCCTTTCCTCCTCTTCTCCCTCCTCTACTCAACTGGTATTTGCTCGATCAATCATCTGAATGAAATTAATCAAAGTTTTAAAATATTTGTTTATGATGTTTTTTTTAAATGTATTTTTCAGTAAATGCATTCACGGGAACATATGGAGTGAACTATGGAAGGATAGCCGATAACTTGCCGCCGCCGGAGAGTGTGGTGGTGCTGTTAAGATCAGCTCGGATCAAGAATGTCAGGATGTATAACTTCGATCACGTCGTTCTGAACGCGTTTAATAATTCTGGGCTTAATCTTATTATCGGTCTTCCGAATGAATTGTTGAAGCAAATGGGCGCCAATCCGAATCTTGCCATGGATTGGGTACAGCAGAACGTCGTGCCGTACTTGTCCACCGTCGTCGGCGTTGCCGTCGGCAATGAAGTTCTTGCAACTCCTGATCCTGACCTTTGGGACGGCCTCATAGGTATTTCGAAGTTTTATTTACTTTTTGAATAGTAAACTTATGAAAAATTTCAGGAATAAGCCCTTAAACTTTTTACCTTTTCGGATTAGGTTGGACAAAGTCCATGAGTGTTAGACTTTAAAAATAACTATTAACAACAACAAGCAAATACTCTCAAAATGTTAATCTATAATTAGAAAAAGTTTAAAAATTATAATAAAAAAAAAATTATTTGAACACAATTCCAAAAAGTCAAAAGTACAAGTACATCTTTAAAAATAACTATTAACTACTTCCGTCGCTTGTCCTTAACTTTGGTACATTCTATGAGTGACCGGACGGATCAAGCTCATTGATTAACGGTTTTCATAACTTTTTTATTTTCGCCCAACTTTTTCAAATTTTCATCCAATTTTTATCAAGAGGATCCATATACATTAGGATTTTAGGTATTTGATTCGATTATGCATATATTTGTATAGTATACTAACATCGATATCCATGTGATGAATTCACCAACCTCAATTCTAGGAACCCTAAAGAATGTATACACCGCCCTCAGCCAGCTCCAAATAGCAAACCGGGTCGAGCTGTCGAGTCCTCATTCCGAGGGCGTGTTCGCGACAACATATCCACCCTCCTCGGGGGCGTTCAAGGACGAGCTAATGCCCTACATGAAGCAGTTGTTGCAGTTCTTTGGGCAGGTCGGGTCACCTTTCTACATAAACGCGTACCCGTTCCTCGCGTACATTAGCGATCCCGAGCACATCGACATCCGTTACGCGTTGTTCAAGAAAAACCCCGGAGCGTACGACTCCAAGACGAAGCTCCACTACGACAACATGTTTGACGCGCAAATAGACGCGGCTTATGCGGCCTTGGAGAGGGTCGGGTACGGGAAGATGGAGGTGATTGTGTCGGAAACCGGGTGGGCGTCGAAGGGTGATGCTAATGAGCCCGGCGCCACCGTGGAGAATGCATTGACTTACAATAAGAATCTTAGGAAGAGGTTGATGAAGAAGAAAGGGACGCCTTATAGGTTAGTGTAAATTAAATCTTGTGTTGCTTATGATTTTGTGTTATAATGTTGTGATTGATTAGATATTGAGTCATCTATAGGCCCAAGTCTGTGGCGAAGGCGTACGTGTTTGCATTGTTCAATGAGGATTTGAAGCCGGGACCCACCTCCGAAAGGAACTTTGGTCTATTTAACCATGATGGGAGCATTGCTTATGACATGGGCTTTAAAGGCCTTGTTTCCTCGTCCGTCTCCAACTTTATGGTATGTTACTTATATGTCCATGCATTTGTGTTTTTATAATATTATTAGTCAACATTAATGGGTTGTGTAACGGGTGGATCGTTAATCTTATCGGTATATATCCAAAGTCAATGGCCGTGTTCATCCATCTGACTTTTTAAAGCATTTTCATATGTGTATAGTACATGTAAAATTTATGTTTTCGGTATAACGGGTTATGTTATGGACCACCGTCTGACCTAAGTTTTTCAAGTTCCACCCACTTTTTTAAATCCGGTGGGATTTTCATCGAGTGTGGGTGATATTGTCAATATAAAACCGTAATTTCAGATATCTAATCTATTTTAAAACTAAGTTTTAAAAATCAACCGAACCTGAAATGTATGTTGTCGTTGATATATATTTCTAAAGAGAATGGGTAACAAGGTCGCTACGTATGTATAGTAGATATAAACATTATATTTTCAGTATAATGGGTGAGGTAATGGGTCATGACAAAACTTTTTTAGATCCGTTGATTTGAATATTCATTGAGTGCGGGGAAACTGTCAATACAAAACCCTAATTTTAGATTTGGAATACTTTTTCGGTTCAAAATTAAGTTTTGTAAAAACAAACCAAACCATAATGTATGTTGCCAATAATATACATTTATTTTGTTTGGATCCAGGGAATGGAGAGATGGAGATTGTTAGGAGCCTTCAATTGTGTGGTGTTGATAGCAATGTTGGCCACCTCTATGCTATTGGCTTCCATGCCATGATCTTAGGAAATGTGAAGGGCCATTGGTTTGATCATCATAATACTTCTTCGGTTGCTGATAGGTTTTACGGGCAAAAGTTAACATTTTACCATTCATTTATTACAATCACTTCAAGTGATGAGAAGCTCTAAGATTGACTCATTTGGCTTATTATAGATCCAAACTCTCTAGTTCTAGGATGTAACAATTTATATATACATGTGTTCTTGAATAACTTGAAAGTTTGGAGTGCAGATTGAAATCTTTTTCCATTATCATGTAAAAAAGGATAAAATTCCAAGCTTTATAATCTTCATTAATTTATAATTCATAATATGTTGCTCTTGACTTGATTATACCCATTTCGAATACAAGTAAGTTATCGTCTTATAAACGAAGTTAACCGACCTGTTTATAGATTCGAATGAACAAGACTTTGAGTTAGCATTACGAGTATAAATTTAATTATATAGGCCGGCCAATATATATATATATATATATATATATATATATATATATATATATATTTCTTGATTAGTGCATTTGTTAATTTCTTTGAAAATGAACAGTATTAAATTAGAATCAAGCACAAAGTTATTTTTCTTCTTGATAGGTAGTCATTTTCAAACATTTGCATCAAATTGATTTTTTTTTAAAGAAATTCATACAAAAAGAGAATGCATAACAAGGTCGCTACATATTAGATTAACCATGAACAAGCATTACATTAATTTAAAACAAAAACGGAAAATTACACCTAATTTAAGTAAAATTAGGAAATAACACGACCGTAAATGCTTCCGACTAAAACTTTAGGAACCACATTTTTGCATTCTTATCCTTTATCATTCTGCAAGAATTAATCAGAAAAATAAATACGATCAGATTTTTTGGAGTTGTTAACAACTTATGTGCACGTATAAACAAGGGTCAATTTAAATTTGCTTGCAAATAAGAGATGAGCATAAAATTGATTACCTGATTTTGGAGCTGGTGAACTCTCTACTGCATCTTCATTGCCATGAGTTTCTTCGCTTTCATCTGTCTCTGAATCATATTTTCCCGATATGATTGCAGTCACATCCTCAACAAGATCATCGAAATACTTTTTCACATCTTCAGCTGTCTTACCGTCTCCAACCCGTGCTGCAATCTTTTCCCAACGATCAGGATCATCATCTGCATAGTCAAGGATCGCATTCTCAACAATCTTCATCTGCTCGAAGCTCCATGAGTTCGAGCTTCCTGATCCGGACGCCATTAGTGTTCCTGTAAGCTGCTAGAATGGAGATTGTTTTAGAAGAAGGATGTGGAAGTGTTGGGGAGAAGGAGATTATAAATAGAGAAAAGGGTTAAACACACACAAAATCTGCAGGTCAAGGGATCACAAACAAATCTCCGGCTATCCATGTAAATTATATGAAGAAATGTATAAACAGAATTTGCAGAATGTTGCAGAGTTTTGTGTGGTTTCTGGAATTTGCAGAATGTTGCAGGTTAGTACAAAGCATAGAGAAGTTATGAAGGAATAAAAAGATTGACAGGATATCATGAGAAATTCCCTCATTAATTTCTCGAATCTGAATGATAAGTAAATATGTCTTTTATTTGCATAAAACCGCCCGATCTTGACGTAATTTCATTTAAAAATAGTAATTTCGTACCGCCAAAAATATATGGGTCGTTATAAATTCTGTAAATTTCGATCCTTTTCTCATCCAGGAATTCTACCTCGACAAAAATATATGGGACGGGTCATGGTGCTTAACTTTTTCATCTCACCAGGCCCATACCGTTACATGTATACTGAACTTTTGACTTAAAATATAAATAAAATTGAATCCCTAATCCAAAATTTTAGTTATATTTTTCTAAAAATATTATTTTGCGTGTCAAAGAAAATAGTCAAATGACCTAACTATATTTGTGATTTGTTATGGTTTGGACTTCTATTTTGGATATTTAAACAAAAGTTAATTATATTTTGAGTAGATTATGTAATATATTATTATGAATTGAAAAATTAATATTTTTTTTTTTAAATAAGATGTACATGAATATTTTTGTGTGTAAATCATAAAGTGTTAACACTATAAACAATTATAGATCAAGTAGGGTTGATCCCGTCTCATCCGGTCTCGGTCCCATCAAGGTAGGGTCTAACGGGATTCATCTAAAAAATATAAGGTCCAATCCAATTCCGTCTTATGTATAATATATGTGAGAGGTTGTGAGATAACCTCAATCCTATCTCATCCCATCCTGCAAGTGGGCACACCCAATTTTGAAGACTACAATTTATAAAAAAAATTAAAAAAAACGCATAAAATAAATTTGAATAAATTCACCTTTAACAAAAATCTAACTCCACTAGCTTTATTATAAAAATAAAATAAAACATCAAAACATCAAAACATCCTTATAATAGTTATGATTAGGGCCGTGCAAAATTGACCCGAACCGAAAAACCGGACCGATTTTTTCTGGTCCGGTCCATGATTTTTGAAAATTATGGACTCGGTCCAGACTGAAAAAAGACCGGGTTGGACTGGAATATATATATTCCAGTCCAACCCGGTCTTTTTTCGGTCCGGACCGAGACCATAATTTCCAAAAATCATGGACCAAATCCGGTCAAGACTAAATGGACCGAGCCGTAACGGTTCGATCCCGGTCCGATTTTCAGTCCAGGCTTTTGAAAATTTCGGTTTATCGGTATGGACCGTATGCACAACCCCAATTATGATTATGTTTTTTTAATTGTAACAAGTTCTCTACACCATTATATTAGGTAGAGTGAAATCAATCTTGAAAAATAGTCAGGAAAGCACTATATTTAATGAATTTTTATCCAGACCATCTAGCAATAGGTTGTATTTTGTTAGCAAAAGGTGTTTAACAGATTGTTTTATGCAACTTATGTTTATAAGAGTGTTGTCTACAAATATTTACAAGATAATGATATTGCTCGGTAGGTTCAGCGTTATAAATACCAATCCTCGTATGCATTTCAATTAGGAATAAGGACATACTTATGTCCAAGTTTTCTTTATAATACAACGTAAAACCAAAATCGACTAGTAAAGGGAATTGTTTGTATTGTTCTGTTATATGGAGTACAAGTAACATACTAACATGGGAATATGGGTTTGAGGTACTCTTTTGTAACACTTGGATATAAATTTGGAGGTTTTTTATGCTCTTTTGTAGCATTTAACCGTTTACGAGATTTTAAAAGGTAGAAAAGTCTTTTAACTAAAAATTGAACATCAATTCTACAATCAGATTTACAAATCGGTAAAGAATTGACAAAACTTGTGTTTTTGTACACTGTACTAGGGTTGTTCACAGGTCCGGATCTGAACCGAACCTGGACCGGACCGGACCTCAACAGAGAGGACCGGAAAAAAAAAACCGGTCCACGTCCGGTTCAGGACCGGATGGACCGGAAACTGTGCACCAATTTTGCTCTAGAGTCTAGATATAATATGCTTTGAAACCCAATTTTATTCAAGTGTTAATTTAGAGGAGAGGAGAAGCGGAGGGCGATTAGAGATTTGAGCAAGAGGTGATTAGGGATCGAAACAAATGCGAGTGCGAGTGCACCCGGTGAGTGCATGCACCGCCTCATAAGGCGCATAACCACTAGGTTGGGCGCATGTGTTTGACTCTTTGGTATTTTTTTCGTGTTGCCTAATAAAATCACTCTATACAATCGGGTTTGTTCCACAACCGTGGACCGTGATGTTCACTTGAAAATAAAAATAGCAATAATAACAAAAGGATCCAGAATATTAAATGGAATAAACCACGGACCCGCCGTTCAAAACGACGAGTTTCTTTTCTTACTTTTTTAAAACAAGAAACTTGCGGTTTGAAACTACGGGTTATGTGTGCGAGTTATGTGCTATTGTTTCCGGGTCTCTTTTTAAAAAAAAAAAGAAACGAATGAGTCGCAGTTTTAAATAACTATTCCCATTTCGTAACGATGATCTCTTCGAAGCCGCCGAGTCTGGTGATGCTTCCCTTTGTTGTGATAAGATTGAACTAACTTAGGAAAGAAGTTAGTTATTTTAGGAGATATCTTATTATACTTAAAGATAGATTAGTTATTTTAGGAGATATCTTATTATACTTAAAATAGATTAGGAGTTATCTAATCCATAGGTTTTCCTATTAAGAATAGGATTATGAGTCATCTATTCCCTATATAAGGAGATGTTAATTGTGTGGCATAACTTATGAGTTTTGTGAGCTTAAGGTTTTGAGTTATTTTCCTTAAGATAAATAAGAGAGTTATTCTTTAAATCTTTGTTTTCTGTCAAACAAGAATTGGTATCAGAGCCTTACAAAATTCGTAGGGAAGATATTGAAGGGCAACGATGGCAAAGGAGGCAGACGATAAAGACAGTGCGGGTATCACAGACTCGTCGGCGCAAAAGATGAAGGAAGGAGGAGGATATTCCTCCATTAAATGTCAAATGCTTAACTCAACGAACTACACTGTGTGGGCAATAAAGATGAGAACTTGCCTCAAAGTTCACAAAGCATGGGAGATCATTGAGTCACAAAAGAAGGATGAAGATAAAAACGATATGGCAACGGCGTTGCTGTTTCAATCAATCCCCGAAAGTCTCGTTCTGCAGGTTGGAGAACTCAGTATGGCGAAAGAAATTTGGGAAGCCATTAAAACCAGGTATTTAGGAGCTGAAAAAGTTAAAGATGCAAGATTGCAAACGTTAATGGCGGAATTCGATCGATTAAAGATGAAAGACACCGACAAAATTGCTAATTTTGTCGACAAGTTATCAGAAATTTCATCAAAATCTGCTTCACTAGGAGTTGAGATTGAGGAATCAAAAGTTGTTAAGAAATTCCTCAAGAGTCTCCCTCGAAAAAAATACATACAGATCGTAGCTGCTATTGAACAAATGGTGGATCTCAACAAAACAAGTTTTGAGGATATTATTGGGCGATTGAAAGCTTACGAAGAACGCATCGCTGAAGAAGAGGAAGAACAAGAAGATCAGAACAAGCTTATGTATGCAAATACAGAGCCCCAACAAGACCAACCACAACGTGATAGCAATTCCAGAACCAGAGGTCGTGGAGGACGATCCAACAATGAAAGGGGTCGAGGTCGTGGAAGATCCGACGGAACCAGAGATTTGTCTAGAGTGATGTGTTACCGATGTGATAAATTTGGGCATTACGCATCAAGATGTCCCGATCGATTGTTAAAACTGCAGGAAGCCCAAGAAACGCAAAACAATGGTACCGAGGAAGCAGACGAACTCATGATACATGAAATCATTTATCTAAACGAAGAGAAGGTAATACCGAGTAAGTTTGAGGAGAACACACCTGATGATGATATATGGTACCTTGATAACAGAGCAAGCAATCACATGAACGGAGATCAAAGGTACTTCTCAAAGATTGATGAAACTGTCACAGGAAAGGTGAAGTTTGGAGACGATTCTCGAATAGACATCAAAGGAAAAGGAACTATTGAGCTCATTGACAGAAAAGGCGAAGCAAGAGAATTGTCCGAAGTTTACTACATCCCAGAGTTAACATGCAACATTATCAGCCTTGGACAAACCACTGAAAATGGTTGCGATGTGAGAATGAAGGGAGAAATCTTGACGATACATGACAGTGACGGAAAACTTCTTCTCAGAACAACTAGATCGAAGAATCGGTTATACAAGGTTCAAATGGGAGCCAAAGGTACGATCTGTCTAAATTGGATTGAGTCAAACACGTCAAGCATGTGGCATGCACGTCTAGGACACGTGAATCTAGAGACAATGAAGTCTATGATACACAAGAAACTCGTTTTAGGATTTCCGCAAGTCAAAGTAGAGATGAGAATGTGTGATTCATGCCTTCTTGGAAAACAAACTAGGCATGTTTTTCCTAAAGCAACACAATATCGAGTAACAAGGATACTCGAACTCATACATGGTGATTTGTGTGGACCTATTACACCTTGCACAGGAGCTGGAAACAAATATATTTTTGTACTTATAGATGAACACTCGAGGTACATGTGGACCATTCTGTTAAAGGAGAAAAGTGACACGTTTGATAAGTTTAGAAAGTTCAAGAAGTTAGTGGAACAAGAGTCGAGAATGAAAATTGAAACTTTAAGGACAGGCAGAGGAGGAGAATTTATGTCACAGGAATTCAACCTATTTTGCGATAACTCAAGAATTAAAAGACAGCTTACAACTCCGTATACCCCACAACAGAATGGCGTTGTCGAAGGGAGAAATAGAACGATGATAGAGATGACGAGAAGCATTTTGAAGCACATGAAGCTACCAAACTATCTGTGGGGAGAGGCGATAAGGCATTCCACATATCTCCTAAATCGAATAGCTACAAGAGCACTACAAAATTTGACACCTTACGAAGTGTATCGATCGAAAAAACCAAATATTGCTCATCTTCGAGTTTTTGGTTGCATCGGATATGCGAGATTAGAGAAACCTGGCTTGAAGAAACTCGACGATAGGTCACGACGATTAATTCACTTGGGCACTGAACCAGGATCAAAAGCATACCAACTCTATGATCCACATACTTGGAAAATCACGGTAAGTCGAGATGTGGTGTTCGATGAAACAAAAGGGTGGAATTGGAATAGGAATTCTCAAAATGATAATGGAAGAGAAGAGTTTACAATAACAATTGGGAACTTTGGGAATCATGGAATTGGAGATAATGATCGTTTTGGAGTTGTAGCTTGTTCTAGTGAAGAGAATTCCCAACCACCATTAGAGGGAAACAATGAAACAACTCGTCGTCGAGGAACATAATCTGCCACGAGAACGAGAGAGAGGTTCTGAAAGCAATATCAGAATGGAGGTGTTTAATGATCTTGACGAAAACGAAGCACAAACTGACGATGAAGACGGTAATGCTACCGAGCATGAAAATCATCCAGGTTTAAGAAGAACAACAAGGATGGGTGTCAAACCCAGGTACCTTGATGATTATGTTCTCTATGCAGAAGAAGAAGTAGAGCGTGTGTTGCTTGCGTTGAGTGACGAACCCAGAAGTTTTGTTGAAGTAAAGGAATCAAAGAACTGGATACTTGCGTGCGAGGATGAGATACATTCAATCAACAAAAACCGGACATGGGACTTGACTGAGCTTCCACGTGGAACAAAACCAATCGGCTTGAAGTGGGTATTCAAACTCAAGAGGAACTCAGATGGCAGCATTAACAAATACAAAGCGAGACTTGTCGCAAAGGGATATGTGCAGAGACATGGAATAGATTTTGATGAGGTTTTTGCTCCAGTAGCTCGCATTGAAACAATTCGTCTTCTTATCAATCTCGCAACATCTAGTGGATGGGAAATACATCATCTCGATGTAAAAACGGCTATTCTTCATGGGGAGCTAAAGGAAACAGTTTATGTCTCGCAACCAGAAGGGTTTGTGATAAAGGGATGTGAAGACAAAGTTTACAAACTCAACAAAGATTTATATGGTTTAAAGCAAGCTCCAAGAGCATGGAATGACAAGCTAAATCAGATTTTTAAGGAATTAAAGTTTAGGAGATGCTCTAAAGAACCATCGGTCTATCATAAACAGGTACTACATGACACTCTTCTTGTGGCGGTGTATGTTGATGACTTGTTTGTCTCAGGATCAAACGTGGAGATTATCATCGAGTTTAAGAAACAGATGGGAACAAAATTTGAGATGAGTGACCTCGGGAAATTAATATACTATCTTGGAATTGAGGTGTTTCAATCCAGGGAGGGGATTACGTTGAACCAGCGCAGTTATGCACTTAAAATACTAGAAGAGGCTGGTATGAGAGAATGCAACCCGGCCCACACGCCAATGGAAACAGGGCTGAAGTTATCCAAGGCGTCGGAAGAAAAGGATGTAGATGCGACAAGATACAGGAGAATCATTGGTTGTCTTCGTTATATGCTTCACACAAGGCCATATTTGGCATATTGCGTTGGTGTTTTAAGTCGGTACATGCAAACTCCAAAAGAATCTCATGGAGCAGCAATGAAGCAGTGTTTGAGATACTTACAAGGAACGGCATCGTTCGGATTAAAGATTGAATCATCCCCTTCAACATCGACAGAATTGATTGGGTATAGTGATAGCATCTATAATGTAGATCCCGATGATGGTAAGAGTACGACATGTCACATATTCTATCTTAGTGGTAGTCCAATCTCCTAGTGTTCGCAGAAACAAGAAACAATAGCGTTATCTTCTTGTGAGGTTGAATTCATGGCAGGGACAGAGGCAGCACGTCAAGCTATATGGCTTCAGGACTTACTAGGAGAGATTACTGAGAGACCAAGTAAGAAGGTCATTATTCGGATAGACAACCGGTCGGCTATAGCTCTTACTAAGAATTCAGTCTTCCATGGACGGAGCAAACACATACATACGAGGTACCATTTCATCAGGGAGTGCGTTGAGAATGGTCAGATAGAGGTCGAACATGTTCCCGGGAATGAACAAAAGGCGGACATTCTTAACAAAGGCTCTTGGGAGATTCAAGTTCAAGGAGATGAGAGATCTTATTGGAGTTCAAGATGTGGGTAAGTTAGTTCAAGCTTAAAGGGGAGAATGTTGTGATAAGATTGAACTAACTTAGGAAAGAAGTTAGTTATTTTAGGAGATATCTTATTATACTTAAAGATAGATTAGTTATTTTAGGAGATATATTAGTTATTTTAGGAGATATCTTATTATACTTAAAATAGATTAGGAGTTATCTAATCCATAGGTTTTCCTATTAAGAATAGGATTAGGAGTCATCTATTCCCTATATAAGGAGATGTTAATTGTGTGGCATAACTTATGAGTTTTGTGAGCTTAAGGTTTTGAGTTATTTTCCTTAAGATAAATAAGAGAGTTATTCTTTAAATCTTTGTTTTCTGTCAAACAAGACCCTTTTCCGGTCCCTCTCTCCGGACCAACTATACGTCGTCATCTCTCTGCACAACAAGGATGCCACTCTCTTCTTCACGTCACAACTTCCTCCAGCCACCTCGGCATCTCTCCTTCCTCCCACTATTACTCCTTTGTTTAATCGGTTTGAAGGTTAGTCGATCACGAGTTACATTGAATTTGGTTTAAATTCTTCAGGTAGTGAGGATACTGGTGGAGGCTGACTCGTCCGGAGGCGTGGTAAATGATAAGGACGATGGATGGGCGCCGATTCATTCTACCTCTAGCATTGGGAATCATGATATCATGGAAGTATTACTTGGTGCAGGTAAGAAAAAATCTTTCAACTTGAAGTTGTTTCTTTTGTGATTCATAACCTGATGAGCTCAACTTGGATTTCTGTATGCTCTTGAAATGCTCAAAATTGAGTTGGCCTTCTTTCATAGCGTTGGCGTAAATGATAAGCTTGTTTCTCATAGTTAAATCGGGAAGATTACGAAGGATCCTCATCTTATACGTAATAACGGGAAAATTTTTTATAATTTTATTGGTTATTGTAAAATTTTATTTAAGTTAATTTAAGTTGAGAAACCGAATCGAAGACGAACTTGATAAACTGATCCAAACCGATCGAAATTTTAATGAACCAAACCCACTTCTTTCTCTTCGTTCGGCCCATTCCTAGTTTCTTACTCTATCTATCTTAGCCTTTCTCTCTCAACCTGGCCCCTCCCTTCTATTTATTTCCGGCCACCTAACTATCTTCCGCCTCCCTTGTTGGGCCCGAGCAATGACTCATCCAGGCGGCCCACCTCAACTCACAAACTGTCACCGAGACCTGGCCCACATCTCCTTGGCACCTCCTCACTTCGTCTTCAACATGTAACAACCTTCTCTGTAAGTCCCGACGATTCGAAAAATTGATTACGGACATTGAAGGCGGACGAAGGCCGTAACGCCGGCATTGAAGATCATCACCTATGCCATCTCTCCCCTTCCGACCTCCCGCTTCACTCTCCCCTGCCACCCTCCTTCTCTTCCTCTGCACCTACCCGATCGTCGAGACCTCTTACTCTCCAACCCCCCGAGCCTCTTCCACCACCATTACTGTCGGAGCTTCTCGTCACCAATGACCACCAGGCTACACAATCGACGACAGAACCCTCCCCCACACTGTCCTTCACCTCCCCTGTTCTTTACCCCCGTTCTCCATCTCTGGACGTTGTCGTGGACGTTGAACCTCCACGCCGCCGGGACCTCGACGTTAGGATCCCCCGACCACTACTCCAGCCGACGCAGGGTGCTGCAAACAATCCTCGAATCCGTGACGTGAAGGAAAATCCCGGTTGAGGCCGTATACCTCCGCGTGCCGCCCAGATGAGTCGAACTCTCGACTTCCAGAACCTCCGCTAGGTAAAACCCCATGTTTTGCAGCTGGCGGGTTTCGAACCCTCAACTGCTTGCACCTTCCACGACTATACTTGTAATATATGTCGCCCTCACGTTTCGAACCGCAAACCTGTTGCTAAGTTAAACTTGCTTATTTGCTACTCAGGAGACTCGAACCCCGGATCAACCGCTGCTAGCTTGCTCGACGCCAGCCGTCAGAGGCCATCTAGTACCACCTTAACCAGTTAATCCTGCTAACCACTCGATTCCGGTTAAAATCGAACCCGTTTTCATTTTCGTTATAATTAATATTCCGGTATAATTTAACTAGAAATTATAATTTATCTAATTAATAATTTTACATGATAATTTAGTTATATATGAGTTGAGGTTAGCAAGTTGAAATTCAAGACGAATTATGATTTCGGAATAAGTTTAGAACGACCAGAATGCTGAAACTATAACAAATTGTGAATCGATGTTAGAATAATCGGAACGAAAATTATGTGTAATTAAGTGGATAGATAACGGTCGACGGATTATGAAATAGTGGTATTTTAGTGAAACGACCTTGCTGACGATAAGAGAACTTGAAAGAGACATCTAGGTCCACGAACCTAAGTTCTTAAAGAAAGTCAGGGTATCGATGCTAGATATCATAACCTGATTATTTTAGAATGATAAGTCGCGCAATATTAAAGGGTGAAAGAGTTCTAAGGGTGATAAATGTGGATCAGGATAATCGGATCTCTTACTGGCAAGATCGCGAGACGTTGAGACCAGTACGGATAAGGTGAGTTCGTAGAACTCACTTAGCTACCTTTTAACAATGAACTAAATCACTACTTTTAAATTTCTAAAGAGAGGCACAATTGTATTATAACATGCCGTAGCTGTCTGTCCGGACCGAGGGTGCTGGAAGATTACCCTGCGACCAGTCCAATAGCGTATACGGGATGAGGTACAAACACGAGTCCTACTAGTTAACGGGGACGAGGGCAAGAGTCGGAATACTCTTGTGCTACCTTGAAAAGTTGGAAAATTGAATGACCAAATCCACCAAAGAAAAGATAATAAACCGGGACCTTGAGTGTTGCATGCTGTTTGATTTACTATACTTTCGTATATCTGTGTGTGCTTTGGTGACGTTAGTATTAAAATTGTAGCTAACAGTTTCACCGTGTTGTTAGGTTTTGCAGGATAGATCTCTACCGAGAAATCTGGGGTGAAGTGGTTAGCCTTGTTTCCGTACTAGGAGTTTGGGAATTGGGGTTTATATAATTATGTTTTAATTATTTTATTACAGTAGATTTTATTTATTTAACAGTTGGCTGATGTACGGATCCAGAGTCTGTCAATATTTAAATACGTTTGTGAAAGGATTTTATTTATAAATATTTGTGCCTTATTGCAAGATCCGACGTTATTGACGTCAACCTAATGTCGGGATCCACTGTGAGGTCCTAGCCAGTAACGCTTCGAGTTTCCAGAATTCGGGGTGTTACATTACTTACATGTATGTTGTGGATTTATGGAGTTGGATTTTGCTTGGGAATTGGTATAGAGATGTTTGATTCACCGATTGTATGCCTGTAGTTTTTGTCTGCTATCAATTTATACCTTCAATGACGCTTCATTGAATCTACACCATCTCGCACTTGAATGAACTCATTAGACTTATTACTATTATTCTCTCACAATTGTAGCTACAAGTAAGCCTGAAAATCAATGGTTCACCTACACGACTGATTATGAATGTTTGATCTTTGAATGATCTTTGTCTTCAAGCTGTTGTTTTTGTGTTGTCGTGAAGTATGACGATGGTTGAGTATCTTGACAAACATTTTAGATATTGTCTTCAAGCTATTTTTTAAAGGGACCAGAAAACAATTGCACATAACTCACAGTTCAAACTACAAATTTCTACAAACATAAAAAAGAATACAAATAACCCGCATAAGCATAAGAATTTGTTTTTCTCCAATCCAAAAACTCCCTTCTTATATATATATATATATTTCTTAACTAGTATTAATTTTTTAATTAGCCATAAAAAAAACCACACAATAAAAAAGCAAAAGTAATAAATTGACTTGGTATTAGGGAGATACTTGTCATATATATTGCTCAACGAAGATACTTCTTTTCACTTATTGTTTTATTCTGACATTTTATTTTATTTTAGTTTGAAAAGTAAGTTAAGATTTTATTAGTTTTGGATGTAGATTCTCTAATTACTTTATATTCTAAAAAATATATATTTTGATTATGGGCATGTTTACTAAAGATTTATTTCAATTTCATCGAGTTTATAAACTTTGTTTACTTTTTGATGGATGTTTACTTGTGAACGGATTTATATATAAACGAATTTATATATATAAACTCAACGGGTTAATAAACCCAAAAAAAAAACCTGTATGATCTATGAACCCATAAAGCTAAACAGGCATATGTAGAAATATTACACATGACATGAAAAATAACAAATAACACGAGACATCTTGTAGTGATACGTTATTCATTTGAATATATGAGAACTTGAGAAGGCATCTAACATCCGAGAAAACCCCGTTAAAACTTAAAACCCTAACCTCATACCGATTTGTTCCCGTCGGCGAAAATGCCGACTCCCATGGCAGATTCCGGCGGATCTCATGCTCTCACTATCTTTTCTCCGGAGACACAAGAACCACCACAAGTCTACCCTCTCCATCACTCCCTTCCTCCTCCGATTTCCCGCCTCTCTCTCAGTTGGTCACGCGGCAACTGCCTCCGCGTCTCCCTCTTTCGCCACTCCCCGCAGGAATCTAGAACCTCTACCTCTGGAGACGGTTCTGATGTCGGAGGTAGGGTGGTGGAGGTTAAGCTGAACGACGGTAATGGTGGTGTCGACGATGCGCACTGGCGGAGGATCTCGTACGGTTCTGTGACTCCTTTTGCCTTGCTCCAGAGTCAGAAGAATTCCGTCGCAGCGCTGTACAAAACCTCTTTCACGAATCACGAATGGTATAGGATTTGAGATGAATTTTATCGATTTTAGTCGGATTATTATTATGATTTTTTAGTTTTGATTGCACAAAGAAATTATGGTTTGTCATCTACATTATCATTTTCCATTGTGATTCTAATTGACGGAGTATTGCACTGCGTTGCCGTTAATCACAACAGCACAGTAGTTGATAGGTTTATGTAACAAGTAGCGTATAAATTTATCATTTGCTTAAAGCAACCTCAGACCTGTGTATAACTTAGCGGATGTTTGCCTTGCGGCTTGGATGGGGTTTATCACAATCAAATTCGAAGGAAGAACGTTTAAAGAAGTAACCTAATGAGTTTTACATTTTGTGTAAGTGATGCTAGAGGAATCTATGGTTTCATTGTAGACTCTGCTGGTTATTTGTGTATGGACGTATGGAAAATTGAGTGTCACATAAGTAGGACCAGTGGTTCGAATAATTGGGTTTGGGATATTTGTTGAAGGGCTAGTATATTACTAGAAGCTGTTCATGCAACATTTAGAGGATGACAATAACGTGGGGATTTTCAAGTTTGTAAGAAAGGGAGGAAATGAAATCCTTTTTTAAGGGCAAATAAATGCTTTCTGCTGTGCCCATTACTTTTGTAGGGAAAAAAAGTGAAAAAGAACAATAACTAACATTAGCAAGAGAGGAAAGATTGAGCCAGTAAAACTGGTTCCTAACAGAGACGACCATGCAGAATCATATAGTATGATAATTATACAAATCAAACTGTTAGTGTGACAACTGACATTTGCTGGCTACAATTGTTGTTAGGAACCTGTTTTACTGGCTCCATCTTTCTTCTCTTGCTAACAAAAAAGTAAAAATGTTGACTATTGACATTTGCTGTCTCGAACTGTAACTTCCTTAATGGATTTAGCAATGGCTTATGATGCCCAATCTTAAAAAAAAATGCCGTGATTTCGTTTATGAGTCGGCCAATTGCTTATTTACTATAACAATAACAACTTCTTTTGATTTACGATCTGATCATTTCCTGTGAAAATGATAAAATGTCTTATTAAAAAGAGAGATAGTAGCTTGTTGGCTGCAATGTTCTTCACTGAAATTTTACATTTCCTTCTGGAACTTTGTAATTATAAAAAAGGAATGCTCTAATTTCTATAGGTATAATAAAATTTCAGCTCTGATTATGTCATGGAGTACAGCAAGGACATAAAGTATGTTCTTTGTAATCAAGAGACATCTTGTAGTGCAACTGTTGACGACCCAAGACAAATTCTCAAGGTGATACAATCTGGAGCTCTTGTGGTCATGTGCAGTTTTTGTGTTTCATCCTGTATGATTGACGTGTTCCTGATTTAGGTTGATTCATGAGTATGTACAAATCTATTCTTCAGGTAGGGGAGGAACCAGCTGGTGTAAAGGCTGCATGGGAGCTATTGGAAATATTTTATGTAGACAAGCAGTCTCAGGCTTGGCTGCCTGAACGTGTTGTTGATTGGTTAGGGGTAAAGAATGATCCTTTTTCTTTCTCTACTATGTCCAATTGTACATGCCTGAGCTATATGTCATCTTTGCTCTATTTGCTTGAAGTTCTGCTAATTATTTTCAGCATTCTCCATGTAGGATTATGATAGCGTTTTTTCAGAGGCTGGTGCAGCAATATACTCCAAACTAGTGCATCTGCAGAATGATATTCTGTATGCGCAGGTATCATTTCAGATATATTCATCAACCTGAAGCTTCTAAATATTGGTCCCTCTAAGCATGTGCATAGAACTCAAGTTTGGTATGGAGAAGGAGGCTTTCATTAAGCACCAAATAACACACTCCACAATATTTGTGGTTCAGTTTCAACTTTCAAGACTTGTGTAATACACCAAAAGTATGATAAATGAGGAAAGGTAGCTTAAGAATCTTTTTGGAGGATGCTGGTAAAGGAAATTCTCGGAGAATGTAATGAATATATGAACATGTAAATTCCTTCTTCTTGGGTTTCAAACGAAGGGTAAATCACACTAAACCACCCTTAATTTGGTACAATTTGCACTTAACCACCCTATGTTTTGCAATTTATAGAGAAGTACCAATCATTGTGTTTTCATTAGTAATCTATCACTGACATCTCTTCACATGTACATAGGGGTATTTTCCCATTTTCATTTCTAACAGATGATGAATTTTGTAATTAGTTTGTGGGAAGGCTGGTGAGTTGATAAGAGAAGTACAATTTCAGGCCAATCAGGTGCTTTGTAGTCATATAGTATTAATGGAATTTAATGTTGAGCGATGCTATCCCGGACACCTATTTTGATCCATTCAGTCACAGGGGATAAGTTTGTGTAGTACCACGAATTATAATACCCTCTTTTATGTCAGCTCCTTGTTACTTTATCCTCTGATCTTTTTGTGCGATAAACACTCATGTCGTTGGTACGTCAGTCTTTCATTCCCGTTCTTGATCCAAAGATTTGGAAAGGATGTTGTGGACAGTGGTGCCCTATATTACCTGAATCAAGCATGTTAGAAAGATTGCTTACTGTTTGATATTTATCATATTCGACCACAATTGGATACACCTTAAATTTGAATATTGTGAATGGTGTACCTATGGGGCTCATGGGGGAGGACACATGAAATATGGTTTGTTTAGTCTAGGCATTTTGTAGTTAAACAAATATTTCTGGCACTTTTGAATGTTATTTTCAGTGATAAACGCTATTGGTTTTTGGGAAATAGATATTCCATTTCAATTTTAGTGTATGCATGCTCATAGTTTCGGAGGTTCTCCATCTGCAGTTTCTTTTAAATGACTTCAGTCAAAGATGATAAATCCTGGTGTGACCGCCTTCCCTGTTATAGGCCTCGTTGATACATATTGTAATGATTATATGTGTGATGAAGCAGCTGTATTTGTTCAGCATGTGTACATTTCCTTATGTATGTGAAATATACCCCTTTCTATAAAATGTCATCCTTAGTATATTTACATGTTATGATGAGATCAAATTTGACTTGATTCAAACTTTGAAAACTGTTTCTGGATCACCATATGAATTCATGTTAATTTGAAGCTCAGTTTGCATACAATATTTCAATTGATAGTCCCATATATGTTGCTGATAGTTTTCAATCCAATTTATATATTTCTGCCTTAATTTGATTTTAATGCAATATTTTTTTGAAAAAATCCGATGTATGGCTACATTTTTACACTCTTACTTCTAGTTGTTACATGTTACTTTGCTTAAATGCCATTTCCATCTTCTAGAGTTTCTGCTTTGGTAAAATTGGTATCACTTAGTACGGTGTACTTCATAAATTTTCTACTTCTGTACTTCGGGCCTGTTTACTTGCAGATTGGTTTATTTTCGGGTTTTTAAACTAAATGAATTTATACGGGTTTATAGTTTATTTTCGGGTTTATTTTTCAATGAGTTTATATATATAAATCATATAAAGTTGTTTACTTGTAGTTTAATATTTGGGTTTATTTTTGTTCAAAATACACGTATGCCGCTAAAAAAAATCAAAGAACGACGGGAAATACATAGAGATGAACAAAGAATATCAGGTTGGAAAAGCACAAGGCTAAAATCAGGTTTTAACAAAAATAAACCCCTTCCAACAAAAATAACCTTGCTCAGATAAGTTTATTTTTGAGTGGTTTATAAACCCGAATAACTCGAGAATTAAACCAATCTCCAAGTAAACACGCACAAAAATTAAACTCAGGGTTTATAAATTAAATGAAACAAAAATAAACTACAAGTAAACAAGCCCTTCATCTGATTCTTATCATTTTTCTGAAATTACACTTTGTTGGTATTCTGCTGAGCAAATGTTTATAGCTTAGTACATTACTTAGATGACCAAAGTAAGCGTAAAATGCAGGCAGTTGAGGATGACCTTAAATACTGGGAAGGGATTCTCTCAGCTCTGGCAGTGGGTTGGTTGGATGTTGTGGTAAGTCATTGATGTACCATCCCTTGGCACGCGTAGTACAAGAATTATCTTGATGGTTATTGAAGATTGCATTTATCTTTTCAGGTGAAACTTTTGCGTTTACATGGATCTTACCAGCTTGAACAGCTTGGCAGCCGTGAGGTATTTAATTCAATTGCTTAATTGTGGGATATCTGGATATCATGATTAGTTAGTTTTTTTGGTGCAACTGTTAAGCTGAAAGCTTTGATTGGCTGGTTACCCTTTGACTAGCTGTGACCTGTTAATTAGTTGCATATAAGCTAGTTTATCACTGTGTGCATGTTCATTGAAGTTAATCTTTCAATTAGCTGTGGAATGGAAATAAGGGTACTGTCAACTAAAAAAATTTAATGGCGTAGGTTTTTGTTTGTTTCTATCCAGCCTATGGCCATTGCAGATGTATATTTTATGTTTCATATTTGCCTATTTGGTACTAGAAACTTAGAAAGCCATAGTTCTTGTTCTTCCCTTGAGAAAGTTGCATTAGAGAAGTTCTGTTATTTATCTTATAATCTTAATGCTAAGTGTTTGTAGTCATAGCTTGAAAAGTCTCTACCAATAGGTAAGTGCCAGCAAATGGTATTATTGTAGTTTTATAATACGGAGTAGCATTTGAATCTGCTTGAGAAATATGCCTGTTAATTGTAAACTTCACATAGCTTTATTGTGGGTATGTTTGGTAAATATGTTTTTAAATAATTGATGCTGATAAGGTAGGTGGTAAGGTCGAATAGGTGATAATGTTCTGAAACAGAAGGCTTGCAAGGCAAGCTGGGTCATGCCAAACACACCCTTATTTTTGGTTATTGTATAGGCTGATGACAAGCTTGCTTTTTGACAAAACAGACTGAGAATGGATTGGTTGAGGCTATTGCAGTCCTTGTGTCAAAAATGCCACGTTTACGCCCCGAGATACCAGCTGGAAGACTAGGTGTTTGCTACAAAAATAGATCTGACTTCATCAAGGTATTTTGAACCTTTGATATTTCCAACCATATTAAACTTTGCATTCACATGTCTTTTTTTTATGTATTTTGTCTAAACCAAATTTTGGTTTTCTATGGTGCCACTCAGGCTTGGGAGAAATGGAGGGCAAAAATAACAAAACTGGATTGCAGTGGTTTTTGGGTTCAGTGTGACCATCAACTTACCCGGGAGGGATTGCGAAATATGTTGCAGATCATGCTTGGAAATACAGAATCACTTGCTACTGCAACATGTCACTGGATGGAGTTCTTTGTATCTCATTTTCTTTATGTCAGGCCATTCACAGTGGTCAGTTTTCTAAACAATATAAGGCCTAGCAGGAATCTTACCCATTATAAGTTTTTTGTTCAAATCAATTTTCTTCCAATGGGCTTAATCCTTGGTGTCTTTTATGTGCTGGAGTAGGGCTTAGAAAGCATGTACAGTCTAGCTCAGAAGAGTATGCAAGTGAAACCAGTTTCCCATCGCCTTTGCTTTGATGGGTTGCTGCTTGGAATTCTAGGGGAGAATACCGAGGTATGAAAAGTGTACTCTGGTGGATCTTCCCTTTGGTTTCTTTTCTAGTACATTGCACCAATTATTGGTTTGATGGTCGTTCTTCGTTGCTCAACACACTTCTAGATTATTGTTTGATATTTTGATTCCCTTCCAATTTATTTTTCAGGTTGTTTTAGCAGAATGCTCCAAAGCTTTTGGCCCTTGGTGAGTCGATGGATAGTATTAATAACTTTCTCAGGATAGTTTAATCAATTGAATATGTTTTGGAATGCTTAATGCCATAGTGTTAGCTTTCTTGTTTGATGCTTATCTCATAGACTTCTGTTGGCATACTTTGGAGGATCATATTCAATTGCCTTGTGATTGTTACTGTTCAATTTGATATATTGATATGAGATATTGTTCATTGATAGGATGGTAACTCATTGCATTGAGCTGCTGACAGCGGGAAATGATCAGTCTGAATTTCTTTTAAAGGAGGAACGGGATGATTTGGGGGAAATTAGCATTGAAGAGCTCCATCGAGTTGTCTATGCCCAGATTCTTGCATCTCATCCTTTAACGTGGCAGGTGAACAAGTGGACTAATCTCTGTTAGTTGTTAACCTGTTAAATAAGGAGATATAGTTGGCTATTTGAATTGGGTTGTAGAGATACTACTACCTTTTCATTAGTGTGTGCTTAACCGCCTTACCATTCTTTTTTGCTGTTTATTCCCACAGATTGCGCCCATATATTTAACTTCGTGTATGAAGCACGGCATGATTTTGCTGGAATATTTAATCTGCAAGCAACCTGTACAGCACAATCAAGGATTGCTGAAGGTAAGGATGATACATAATGTTGACTTCATATTCTTTTTGGCATTGTTGATTGTGCTCTATTTCTACAACCGCTGTTTGATATTTGTTTGCGCACAGAGCATGGAAATTTGCCGTCTTTATCAGATGGACAATGTCAGTTCAAAAATTATGAAGGTACCTCATCATGCTCCTAATAATATTCGAGTTCGACTTACTAGGTATTAGGATATCATCTCAGTTTTAACAGTTTTTCTTGAGAAATACTCCACCTTCGTTTTGTTGAATATCCAGCTTTGGTTGCATATATCATCTTTATGTTTCTAATTACATGCTTTCCAAGCTTTCATGGGAAGGAATTAACATATATGTGGTATCATACATTTACCAGTATTTATATGGCTAACTATACGAGTATTAACATCATGGTTAGATTGCAGGCGTGTACCACTGGAAGCATGGTCATAAAGGCCCTGGTATCTTCTGGCTTCAGCAAGCTCAGGATGAAGTTCGTCTTAATAAAATTGCACAGAAATTATTTGATTTCGTTGGAAAATCAATTTGCGACGAGAGTTTCAAGGTAATAGTTATTTTCGCTTTAGTTGCATCATGAAATAAGCTTTTGAGTTTGATCATTATGTGCCCATTATATATCTTGAAATAAGTGATGATATTTTAGTTGCTTGATGATGCAGCAATGGGAAGGCTTGATTGAACTGTTGGGCTCTAATATGAGGACAGCTGGTGGCCTAGAATTTTTACACAAGTATGTTACCATTATAAGCTTTCATTTAAGCTGAATAGTATTTGACATATAGTTATATTTTATATTTTGGACATCAATGGTAATTAGTTGCTTGGTGATCATCGTTGTTACTCACAGATATAGAGATTTTAAAAAGTCTTTGCAGCAAGTTCAGGATGGAAAGGCTATAGATGCAGCTAAACAAGCTGTTGATTCTCTTATCATGGTATGTTTTCAGATATTTCCACATTATTATGTACATTTACTTCATATATAGTGTGAATGATGCAATAATTTTTTGCTGACGTTTTGCCTATGCTGCTATCGATATGCCTGACAGTGTGAACCAATCTGTCAGGGTCTTTTTTTAACAGTTTCTGATGCTCCTTTTCTCTAGAATTAGCATTTGATCATTGTTCTTTTGTCCTCTATTTTACCTTTCTCATTCCTCTCCCGAAACTGTTACGAAAAGGAAAACAATAATAAATTTATGGCCTCCTACGGATTGTTGGTGCAAGGTTCTATTTGTAAAGTTGCCTCATTGTGCCTATCTGAAGGACTTGTTCAACATAATCCGTCAATGAAGAAAGTTATCGATAATTACCAGCTTGTCATCTTTATTTGCAGCTTATGAAAAATCCTTCTACACCTCAACGCTTCTGGCTGCCACTTCTACATGACTCAGTGAGAAGCCTTATCTTTCTCTTTTCTTTTCTTTTTTATATTTTCCATGCTGCTTGTATTTGCTCAAAGTATTTTCCAGGAAACTTGTCTTGTGTTTCATGTAGCTTTTTTCTGACTGTAAAACTCTAATGAGATAAACTCACTGCTAAAACGAAGTACTTCGAAAACTATTATTTTTCTCTAGACATGAAATGGACAGATTATGGCAGGAGGGAAGTAAAGCCAGAGGTTTTAAATCGGAATAGAGAAATGGACTCTGGTTTTCGAAGTTTCTTTGTGGATTTTTGGGTGATTTTTAGGTTTCAAATTTTGGAGTAGATGGAGGACTTCCCTTTTATTATGGTTGTTCACTGTGAAAGGCATCATTTGGTTAAAGGAGGAAAGTAGAATTCATAGGAAGTATAAGTTCCTAGTGAATATATTTCCTATGAATTAAAATCCATGGGAAGTAGCAAAACTTGTTTGGTTCAAATCAAGTTTTGTCATAAAGATAATGAGATTTAGTAGATTTATCATTAAATGTCACGGGAAGAGAATTTTATTCATCCTATCAAGATTTTTCCTGGAAAGTTACTGTTCACATCTTTTGCTATCTAAAAACTGAACCATAGTTACTGAAACTGCTTTCATAGGAAGTATGGCCTATGAGCAAATTTCATCAACAATGTTATCTTATTTTCCTTTGCTTTATGATAGGATTGAATTAGTTTCTCCATCATGATCATATGACAATTTCTATTGTATACTCTAAACACTTATCTGAGCTGCTGATTTTCAGTTAAAATTGCTTACTTGGCAAGAAGGTCCTCTTCTAAACGTCGCCCAGACCAACCTCTTGCTGAACAAGCTGCAAGAGTTGTCCATGGCAAAGCTACGTCCGGACTACATTGAGCCCGACCTGGCCCCTCAAGCATTGAGCTCTGTCAGGTTGGCTCTTGCTACAAACCTGGGTCGAGCTATTCTAGAGGAATGATAGTAATTTATGTTGGTTCAAGACCCGCGCAATGGAGGTAACTTTGCCGCCTCTTTGGATGTAGAAAGCCAACGTAACTAGATTCTGAAGTGTTACCTTTGTGAGTTATAAGCATCATCCTTTGTGATAATTACTCTGCTGCTTGACATGAACATACAAATTCGCCCAAATTTTCGTAGATGGGTGATGTCTCTAAGTTACTATGCGTGAATGTAAATTTTCTTAGCAGGACATTTGCGGTCATCTTTTTTGTTGTTGTTGTTTAATTAATAGAGTGTTTTTTTTTGATGAGATAAAACATAAAAAGTGTAAGAACCAAAAAAAGTAGATGATTATTGTTAAAAACTCTAGAAGAGATATTTTCTACTATCTTGATTTTCTTGATTGTTTGCTTTGCTGTTTTCATCTTACTTTAACCGAAAAGGCAAGTCGTACGGTGTACTAGGTCGAATGCGTTCAATATATTTTAACATCAATGTTTGCATTCAATATATTTTAACTCAATGCAAACATAATGTGTTTTCATATTATAGTTGTTGTGATGTGCGTGTGTCGATCGATTCGATTGAGTGTAAAACCATGATCATCTTCATTTCTTCACCCTCATAAGTCATAACTCAATCAATTTAGTCTTGACTTGGACTATCTTGATGGCAGGGAGAACATTAGTATGTTTTAACTCTAGAAAAGCTTAAATGATTGCAATAACACGAACATACAAAGTAGATCTCCAAAAAGCAAAAGGAAAGGAAATTTAACAGTGACGCAAATCTGTATTACATGTATAAGACGAGGGTAGAAAAAGACGCTAAAATAAGTGTTATTAGACACATTCTTTCTAAATCAACTTAGATCAAACGAGATTCAAACTCTTTACAAAAACTCAACTAGATGTTGAGAAATTACAACCGATACTACAACTCATGCACTCAAATTAAACCAAAAAAGGACATCTTTTCACCACTTTGAGATTAGAAGGGTAGAAAAAGAAAGCACATAAATTATTTTCGAGAAGAGGGAATGTAAAGTATATATAATAAATTAATCTCAGGTGATCAATCTATGTATAAATTGATTTAAATCACATAAAATACACGTAAGAGAATTCATAATATTCTACAATAAAATTAAGGAGACGGAACTTACAACCAAAGTAAAAAAAATAAAAAGGGTTAAAAAATGGTTGATATAACAATAGATGATGTTCATCGATAAGAGCTACATTATACTTAGCCTAAAGCGAAGAGGTAAAACGGACAAAAATGTGTCGGGCCAAATAGAAGCCCAATAGAAATAGCAAATAAAAGTTGAGAAGTCCATCAACGTGAGACGGAGATGCGATCGCGGTAGTGGTAGCTTAGAGATAATAAGTTCCCACGTTTAAAGTGGGGACATTTAGATCCTATTTTATGAGCTTAGTGAGCGACTCCTCCAATTGCCTATTGATTTTACGATTGAGCACGTGCGTACAACTGGAGTTTATGTGTTGGGCTTAGCATAACGCGCATCTGCACTCGTATGCACTCATCATCTTCTAGACGATTTGTCTATATCGGACTTTGACATGTCCGTGGTTGCCTCTAGACACCTACTTATCTTCTGTTTCGAATGATTGTCAAATCTTCTCTAATTCCGAGCACTTCGTGAATATGTTTCTTTTATCTCGTTCTATTGTCGTCAAATACTCCTCAAATGTCATCAAAACTCGCCAACAAATGTACTAATAACCCCTAACTTCACGCTACAAAGTCGTGTGCATCATGAAGCATCAACATCTATACCAAAACTACAAATTTCATACAAATAAGTAATTGAACAAAAGGACCTACAATAATTTCTCACAAACATTACAAAAAGTAAAACCATTTATATCCACAAATATTTGTTACCACCTCCAACACCGAAGAGTCAAGATCATGATCAATTTGCACAATTTGCAGGTAGTTCATCATTTTTGATACATGATACAAACTATTGATGAACATTATTTGTTGTTTGAATGAATCAAGAAAGTTTATAGCTTTTAATTTCTTTTAATGGGTGAGACAATACTATTACGTTACCAATTGTGATGCATAATACAACTTTGGACATGATTGAATTTGTATCTTTATGCTTTTTTGTCTTCTTTTCTTCCCAATCAACAATCCACCAACATGGATCGTGAGGTTATACACAATATTACTCTTTCATGGTTTCGTAATGCTACATAAATCGTGGTCTTCTTCCACTATAAATTCAACTTTTCAAAAATATCAAAATTTGCTAGTGAATGATTACTATGAATTATTGGCCAAATGGAAATCCCACTTATATTTCTATGATTAGAAAAATAGTTTACAAATTGTATCTTATTACGATTGATTAAAGCATTAAAAGTTGAACTTGACCATAAAGTAGAGATTGTACTGTACTTTCAATCACCATTGGGAGTGACAAAACTTAATTTCCATAAATTTGATGATCTACCCATAGAAATTGAAAAATATGTGATATATTTTTAAACGAGTTAAAACCAATTAGATTAAGGTATGTGTATGGAAGTACTATACAAACTCTATTTTATGGTCAATTTGGTTTTAATTCGTTTAAAATTATATGGCATATTTTCAATTTTATTACTATACATTTAAAAAATTTTGAAAAATATGCGGTATATTTTTAAACAATTTAAAACCAATTTTAATATAAAATAGAGTTTGTACAACCCTTTATAAGTATAAGTAAGGAGTGAGAACATCTCATAGATATTTATGAGATTTGATCAAATTAAATCAATGCTCTTTGAATCAGAAATCTAAATAAATTAAAAAAATTGAAATATGTCATCCCCGAGTACTTAGTATTTGATATAAGGTAGACTCTCACTTGATCTAACACATTCTGGAAATCCAAAGATTTCCTTCGTGCTCACACTCACCTAGTGATTCGGAACTTCTCTTAAGTTGCATGCAAACAACGTTCTATCTCACTTTGAAGCTCGGAGCTCTCAGATTGAAGAAGAAGACGACGAAAGTATAGCACCACAACAAAAAGAAGTGATGTATTAGGGTTGAGAGGAGTGTCCACTAACCTTAAATATATTACAACTACGTGGTTGATTACGGGGATCAATCGTGTAGTTGACTTCTACTACATGAGTCAAGTCAATAATCCATAATTTTTTCAATTGAAATTGGTTTTTTTTAACTTTTATTATATGAGTCAACCGCGTGATTATTTTTTATTACAACAGATAGACTACGTACGCAGACGGACTACGTAGTTCACTTATGTTATCTGGGTAATCCGATTGGTAAATACATGAAAAAATATGGGCTCATTTAGTATCCTGTTAACAAAAGAACAATATTAATGAATTAAAGTTTAATCAAGAAAGAAATCGCATTAAAGAGGAAGAAGGAAAAATTAGTGAATTGTTCTCCTTATAACTTTGCTGATGAGATTAAAGTTTTCGTCGGTAGCAGTCACAATCACGTATGGGTGGGAATGTTTTTATACGTGCATGGCATATATTGTCATATTATTATGGCTTTTCTTGTAATTTTCGTCAAATTATTCATTCACTTTTCCATCACTTATGGTTATTCTTTATTGCCTATAAATAGGATCATCTCCTTCTTAGGGTTCTTCACAAATTTGAATACTTATAAGCTAGGGTTGATATAAATATGGAGGGAAAAGAAATTGTTGTGGTATTCGACTTTGATAAGACGATAATCGACGTCGATAGTGATAATTGGGTGTTGGACGAGTTGGGTTTTACGGAGTTGTTCGAAAATCTCCTCCTTACCATGCCTTGGAACTCTACTATGGTACGTTTGTATGTACATACGTCTTTTAGTTTAAGAAAATAAACTTAGGAGATGTAAATTTTCAATATTCTAGTATGGTACATACTATTACAGGACAAGATGATGAAGGAAGTGCATGATAAAGGTGTTACAATCGACGACATTGTTGCGGTGTTACAAAGAATTCCGATTCATACGAGGATCGTCCCTACCATTAAGTACCTCCATGGTGTAGGGTAAGTGCATGCACCTATAACTCGATTCATTGCTATTATTATTTTGCCCTAAATAATTCGGAATTGATTTTTGAATTTTGCAGGTGTTGTTTGAGAATAGTGAGCGACGCCAATAGGTTTTTCATAGAGACGATAGTTGGTCATCTCGGGCTTAGTAGTTACTTCTCGAGCATCGACACGAATCCGGGTTTCGTAGATCAACAAGGAAGGCTGAGGATTCAACCTCATCAACATGATTTCCCTAACTCTCCACATGACTGCACCAATCCGAATTGTGCTCCAAATATGTGCAAGGTGTGTACGTAACGCCTTATCTAAAATTTTACTTTCTGCATTTTAATTATTTTCAGGTTTATATATTTATTAGAACACAATCATGTATATAAATATATAATGCATTTCATCTAGCAAATATGAAATCAGAAAACATCAACTTTATAATAATGGTAAAGTTAGACATAAGATTTGTTGATGGAATCCGCTAATAATTTTAATTAGGATCTTGCCTAGTTTTTTATTAAAAATTTAACATTTTAAATAATAATAAATTTTAATTTATTGAATTGAATTGATAGTGGTAATACAATATTTAATCTTGACTGTTTGATTAAATATTTTAATAAAAAGAATTATTAATTGATAGGTAAATTATTTTTATATAAGATAATCCCATAATAATAAGTGTATTTAATCAATATGATATATAGAATATGGATGATTTATTTCCATCAAATAAGTTTCATAAGTAGGTTCATTTATTTTATTTTTAAAAAAAAACTATGAAAAACTTATTATAAATTGTTTTTTTTTTTGAGAAACCAATAAAAATTATGCAATTTTTTCTGTATTTTAAATTTATTTTCCGAATGACAGGGCAAGGTAGTGGAAAGGCTAATATCAGAGCAAAAAAACAAGAAATTCATATATCTTGGAGATGGTAAGGGAGACTATTGCCCAAGTTTGAAGCTAAGAGAAAATGACATTGTCATGCTAAGGAAGAACTTTCCCGTTTGGGACTTGTTTACGGCCAACCCGGAACACATCAAAGCTCAAGTGCACGGTTGGGCCGACGGCGGGGAGCTCGAAACCGTCATGCATAACCTTATCTTCTCCGGGGCAACACCGGAGGCCGACTCTGACAAAGCCGTTACTCACAGCTTCTACTCTGCTGCGGTTGATTGCAAGCTTGAGACGGTTCCAACCAACACTTCTCATGAAGCATTGCCCAAAGCTCTTCGTGTTCCTTTTTAAAATATTTAAAAAATAATGTCACCTTTTAATTGATAAATCGATCGTTTCTTTGTTTTTGTGTATTGTCTTTGATATGGTGTAGTGAAATAATGTATGCGTGTAATATTGATGGTGAACTCGACGTATCCATCTAATGAATTGTATGTACGTTATATAATTAAGCGTATATATGTATGTATATGTACTTTCTTTTCTTGGAGAATGGATCTCAAGAGTAACGAGGGACTCATTGGAGCCACCGTGGTCCACGTTAAGGCCGTTATTTGAACCGAACTAGCTTTGTCTGTTTATATTCAACTCGTCTGGATCTTACTTAGATCGACTCATATGGTCGTTTTTGGGGTTGCTCTATCCAAACCGAATGAGCTGAGTTTTGACATTTTATATTCGGTCTAAATTCTAACCGATATTAAAAAAATAAAAAATCATATGGTCGTTTTTAGTTGTTATTCAAGTGTCGGGTTTTTGTAAATGGACGGTTTTTTCGAGTGGAAGTCGAGTAACTCTACACATATAATAGGCTACTACCAACAATAATACATACTACAGAGTACATAGAGATCTTAGCCTCCTAGAAGAAGGTCGGCCCATCGGGCCCCATTTGATTGAGGAGAAAAGGACATGGGCTGGCCCATCTTCGATGACCCATTATCATAAAACAAGTTTAGGCCTGTTTGAGGCCCCTGAAAACGGGCCAGATGGGCTACGTATTTGTGGGCTTCATTCATGACCAACGCCCAATTTAATCCTCCAGGCCCGATTCAACACAATACGGGCCCTGGAGAGAGAGGGGCGACCAGACTTCGCAGATTGAGTGCTGCAAAGTATAATGACTTATTTCAAAATTATGTATAAGAAATGGTTTATTTCGATTATTTATTCATTTTGATTTCGGATTTTAACCTCATTTCTACGGTTGTACCAAACGAGCCCTAAAACTACTATAACATTTTTGTAAAGTCAACTAATAAATTATTTATCAAAAAATATGAATATATTGCCTATTATTATTATTAATTTTTCGTAATTATCAAAGTTTTTTTTATAAAAAATTCTCAAATTTATCATTTTGGTAAACTTTACTAATATGTGGTGTGGATCAATATAACTTAAAAAAATATATAATAAGTATACTAACATTGTACATAAATATAAAACTATAAAAATAATTCAATATTGAAATTACATTATATAGATTAAAGTGATCGAATAAAAAAAATACAGTGAAAGTAATAAAATTGTTTACAACTGTGAAGAAACTGTTTACCACGGTAAAATTATGAAATTATCTAATACGTTAGGAACCTTAATGTTAGAAGTTTACAAAAGCATATGAAAAAAAAAAAAAGTTAAGGTGGATGTTTGAGAACACGAATTTACATAAATTATGATAACTTATATTATTTTCATTTCATAAGTTACATAACTGTAACTTACAAAAATTATAATAGCTTATTAAATAATATATTATACATATAACTCTATAAAAAAATATATTTAAATAAAAATATACTCTTTTATTTAATTTTACACATACATCAACTATAATAAACTTCGTTTTTTCAAAAACTCCTCAAGCTTATCAAAACAATATAAATCCAGTTTTAGCTCCAATAAACTTGGTGTTTTCAAATGGACGCTAAAGGAATTACCGTTGTTTAACACTTACCACAAGCAACTCTATGCAAAACAGAGCGTTGCTATCCATGAAAGAGTGAAATCGTTAGGCAGATGTGCATACAAAAGTAGAGGATCCTAACATCTATAAGAAGGTTGCCTACATATAAATATACATGGTCATGTGTAGGCATTTTGTGAAAGAAACTCGGACAACTCGGTTGCAGCAACGTAAGCATCTTCGACGCAACGCCCCAACGCAACTCCAGAAACATAGTTACCGCGAAGAAACAAGCCTCCCAAACCTCCGGCCTTCAAAGAAGCCTTAGCTGCGTCAAGAAGATCCAAATGACCCACAAGAAACTGCGGTATGGCTTGAGGCCACACTCTAACACCCACAACCACCGGATCCTTTGCACTCGGGTTGATCAGCATCTTCCTCAAGTCTCTATCTACAGCCTCAACGATTTGGCTCTCTGTCTGAATGCCAGTCATTCCAAGGGCATTAGAAAAACCCAAAATGGTAATAAAATGTAGGGAAATTCCTGATAATGCCGTATACTTTTCACTTTTCTGGATAATACCAGGTTTAAGTTTCCGGACGGTGCCCTTGAGTTTTAAAATGACTATTTACAATAACTAGCAATTAAATAATTATATTTTTCCCTCAAAATGTTAATTTATAAACGAAAATCTCCAAAACTCAGGGACACTATCCGGAAACTGAAAGACCCTTGAGCATTACACGAGGGGCATCATCTGTCATTTTTCTAAAATGTATTATATATACAATTACCTTGGACACAATTCCAGTATTTGTGGCTCCTCCAATGTAGTTCAACAGCAGCACCCTGCCTGGTGGTGCTCTGTTGGGAAACAACGACGAACTGTATATTGTCCCTAGTGTTTCCACCCCTTGACTTCGAGGATGTAACTGACCAAAGCCTTGAAGCTCACCATCTATCAAACATTCTCTTCGAATCGCTTCTTTGGGATATGACAGAGATACGGCCGCCACAGGAGGATAGTATAACTTTGATAGAGCATCAGCTGCACCAGCCTGCATTCTTACATTTCTATTCAGAACCCGAAACTATACCACCATAATCTTAATGCAATGACACTACTTAGCCCCCGTTTGGTTGTAACTCCATAAACGGAATGAAAATGAATCTAGTTAATATCTATACCCTTGTTCAACAAATATTTCACGCAAAATGTATTTCTTTCTCCAATTCCTTTTCCTTATATGGTATATGAACTAGATTTATATTTGGAGTTGAAACCAAACAGGTCCTTAGTACTTACACAAATGGGTTGTATCAATCTGGCTGCTACATGTGATGGAATGGTCATAACAACAGATTTGGCACGCAAGGAAACCGATCCTTGTGGTGTCTCATATGTCAAACTAAATTGTCCATTATCCAGCTTAGTAATACCAGTAAGCTTCCAAGATAATTTCACTTTACTCCCTAAGCTGCAGAGTGCACCAGTATCATCAATTAGCTGAATTGAAATGTATATCTGTAATGTTTTACAGCACAAACCTTGCAGAGATTGCATTTGGTAACATGATGAGTCCTTTTCTGAAAGAAGCAACAGTCTGACCCTTTGGTGTTGGAAGACGACTGTAACAGCAAGGAAAATAGATATCAGTCATATTTACAAAACTATATAAACCAATGGAAACTGAAATTATATTACGGGTCTCGTGGTGGTTTAGGATTGTTCTTTCTTTCTTGAATTGTCTTGAATGTTCCACCAATGATGCTCCCACCTTTCTGCTCTAGATTCCAGACTCTTCCGAATGCAGCTTTCATGCTAAGCTTTGAAGGATCTCCTGCATAGACACCTGCACAGACATGGAAATCATATGAATTATAGATAGGCCTAATAGAAGTGAAGTGATCACTGATGGGAAAGTGAAATTGCCTGAACAAAATGGCTCAATCAAACGTTCAAAGACTTCATCACCGAGATTACGCCGCACAAACTCCTCAACAGATTCCTCATAATCCTATCACAAATGTGAGAAGAAACAGATGAAAATTTTGTTGCATCAAAGCCATGAGGTTTATGTTAATGTAGATTGTGAGAACAAACTGGGGGTGAAGGACGGAACCCTAGTGCAGAAAAACCAGCTCTAATCTTCCCACCAAAGCTCATCAGGTCAAAGAAGGGTAGATCGGTGAGCTTTGAAGGAACTGGCCTCAATTTTCCGTTCCAGAACACAAATCGTGGGGCATTTGGATCTCCGAAGACCAAATCGCCTTTCAATCCGCTATCCACCTAGAATAAGCAAACAATTCATCGAATCTAACACTTGAAGGCAATGTATATATATAAAGGGAAAGGGAATATACCGCCATTGTGAGGACGGGATCTGAAGGTTGGAAGCTATTAGGACCTTCTTCCCATAGATATCCATCTCTCTCAAGCGTAGTGATGTTTCCTCCAACTCGATCCCTCGCCTCTGTGACTATCACATTGGAAGAGAGGCCACTATGCTTTGTTGCCAGAGCTTGTGCTATGCAGAGCCCACTGATTCCAGCACCGACTATAACACAATCAACTGTAGATGACGCAGAATTGACACCTTCATTAGAAATTGAGCCAACTCCCTGTTCATTCTTCTGTGATGAAGATGTAGTAGAGCATTGGATCTTTCCCTGCCGATGTCTGCATCTTTGTGGAAAAGAAATTGGACAAGGAGGAAGAATTCGTTGGGTTGTGCATTTTCCACTGAAATGAATGGAAAATTGGGAAGGAAGTGTAATTGCAGGAGTCATGGCTTGAGTAGAAATCTCAAATCATGTTCTAGCTGCCACAGAAAAAGATCGAGAGGATAAACTTACTTTTACATAGTATCACTCAAAGGGTATAATTGTAAACTCAATACCTGTAATGCCAAATACGAGTAGAAGAAAGCCTATTGGCAATTGCAATGCCAAATACGAGTAGAAGAAAGCTCAGGCTCCAAATCGATGGAAGAATTCTGGTTTTGATGGATTCCTCATCACCCGAAGGCCAAAACATATTGATCGCAGAATTCTGGTTTTGATGGCAGAATTGTGGTTTTAAAATGGAGTAGCAGAGATTTTTTGATGAGCAAAGATCCGTCGAGAACGAGACCGGGTAGACGATGAAGATGAAGATCGAAGTGGAACGATTCTCATATGCAAATGGATTAGCCACCGGGAGAAGTGAAGCAGGTCAAATCGGAAAAGAAAATTCGACATTGAGATGGTTAGCACTTAGCACTTACCACTGTCGGCCGTCGCCACCGCTTTCGGCTTTGTATGTCGCTCCACCGGCAACCAAACTTCACTAATTTTCCGGGAGTGGTTCAGGCAAACCTCTTGGTACAAATTACGGAATAATTTGAGCTATTGGATCTTACTGAATAACGCTTGAATTTTTCGTTCTTCGTTTCAATCACTTCCCATCAAAGTATTTCCCTCTCAAATCCTCCATTTTTTCACAACCGAGAAGATCTTACCTAAATTCTACTAAAGAATATCGATTTTCAAGTTCTTTTTTCAACAAAAGAAGATGAATAATGAAGAAGAATGTCAGTTTGCAAAACCTTTTGACGAACTCAGTTCATTATAGTTGGTCCATAATTGTCAATGAATTTAAGCATTATTTTGATTTGTATTGCACACATACTATTAATGAATTTAACCAAAAAAAAAAAACATACTATTTATAAAAATGTCACTGAGAAGAAGAATAACAACAAGTGTTTTTGTTTAATTTGTTTGTTGAGACTTAAATATCCCTTTCAAATAAACATTTTGATTATCATTTATCTACAATAATCATATTAAAGTAGTCGGTTCATACTTCTATAATATTTCATTCTTATTATATTATAGTTTGCATGTTATATATTGTAGTTGATGGACTGATGGACTTGTTTTGTTCATCTAATTATATACATGAATAACAATGCTTGTTAAAATCGTTTGTGTCCTTAATACATTTAGCTTATATTTTATATATGTTTAGTTTATGTTCATTAATTGACTTGTATTTAACTAAAATGAGAAGGAAAAAATCTAATAAGAAATAAAACATTAAACACTACAAACAATTCATATTATATTTGTATTTAATTCATTATAAATAATGAACTTGTATCGACCATCTTATATTTGTGGGTATGAACGTGTTCTTAATACATTTAGTTCATATTTTGATTCTATTCAGTCCATGTTTATTAAATAACTTATATTTAGCTAAATTGAACAAAGCCGAAAGTAATAAGAAAGCAAAACATATAAACACTATAAGTCGTACATATTTTATGTTGCATTTTAATTCATTGTATGAGATGAACTTCTTTCGAACATCTAATTATATATGTGAATAATAAAGCTAACTAACACAATTCATGTCCTTAGTAAACTTAATACATGTTTTACAATAGTTTAGTTTATGATTTCAATACTTTTGGTTACAACAAGCATATGATAATATACTAGTGCTTAGTGGGGATATTGAACTCCAAAAGGAAGAAAGAAAAAAACCTCTAATAATTTTACATCAACAAATTCGACATTGTTGATACTTATGTAGTGATGACATAAGATATCATGATACATATACTAGAAATGATATTTCAAGAAGGATCAAAGGGATTCAACAAGCAACATGTAAACAACATTCAACCATCTATAAATACGTCCAATTAGTTCATAGTGTAATAGCAACATGTAGTTCATAACTTGATGTGTTTTAGTGCAATCAATGAGTAAGCTCTAAAATATTTTGGAGTCAATTTTGTAATAACAAAAATAATTCATAAGTATTTCACTAGTTCAAACATTTTGTATTATTAGTTAATATTTATTGTATTTTTGATAGCAAGTATTTTTTAAAAATATAACAATATGTATTTTGAACGTTTAATATCATTTCAAAATTTGTGTATCATTAACTCAAAATTTTGGCGAGATCGAATCTTGGTATGTCTAGTAGCTATTACTTGTAGGTTTGAGTCCTACGACTGTCAATTTTTGTATCTTCCAAAGTCCTATTTTTTTAGTTTTGATTGTACTTTCGATTGAATTTTTCTAGTTACAATCGATTTCTCATCATTCATCCATAAACACAAATTTCTTCCAAGATTCTTTAGTTGTTTATTTCCTTTTCTCTTTACCCTGGATATGGAGGATCTACAAAAAAAAAAATGGTTTGATCGGAGTCTCAATGATGAAGAACGATGGACAATTATTCTCCTTGAATATGTTCTACCGAAAAAAGAACTACGATGTGTAAGATGCTAATCAAGTAACTAGTTAGTGCAATTGCACTGAAAAACACTATGAGAGAATTATGGAGCCTCAAAGAAGGTGTTGCGATCCAAGATATGGGCGAAAAAACTTTACTCTTTAAGTTCTTTAGCACGGAAGACAAAAACAAGGTTCTTAGAATCCCTTTGATCCCACTTGAGTACATCAATAAGGAAGCTATTAGAACCATAATTCAGATGAACAATGTTGGTAAATCTATCAAGCTCGGCCCTTTCTCTGAGAAAGGAATGGGTATTAATTATGTCATAAACTGCATCAGCTTTCATCTTGAATTGAACCCAAACAAAGAAGTTCTCATCTCGGATAAAAATGGAAACTAGACTTTTTAAATTGTAGTTTGAAGATTTTTCTAAAGTATGTGGTTTATATGAAAAAAAAAGACAATTGATTCGAACAATGTCATATGAGAATGGCTAGAGCAAAGAAAACTACATTCTCTTTCAAGAGTGGTGTATGTTAGTGAGGTTAATTAAACCCTATCTTACAAGAATCAGTGGTGTTAATGTCTCTTTCAATATTTGTCCTCGAAAAGTTCCAAGAGTAATTCATAAGGACCTAATGAAGGCAAATATCAAAAGGGTAACTATGATCCCAATGAGGAAAAATCTTAGGGACATCCCCCTAGTGATGAGAAAGTTGAGATTTTTGGGCAAGATCTAGTGCAATTCATTTTCCTTGAGCAAGAAAATGACATTCTCCTTCCTGAAGATAGATCTTTGCTGCAAATATGATCAATGATCATGAAGAGGATGAGAACTATATTCCTATCAACGATGGGAATATGTTGGCTTCTATTATGAACCAATGCTTAACTTCAATAGACAAGGGATGATGATCTCTAAAGGCTCATTTCAATCTTTCCGCACCAATAGTTATATGCATAGATTGATGGAAGAAATGAAAGTACGCAATGAAGACTCGAACACAACTTCAAGCAAGAGAAAAGTGAATAGATATATGCATTGATGATACAACCTCCTCCACTCTGAAGGGAGCTAATTAAGAAGGTCATAACCTGAATGGATCTAATCATTATATGATGATGATAAATAAATGTTATTTATTGTCTAAGAAAAGTGAACCTCCCTACATGCATTAGTGACAAATGTGAACTTGCTAGAATAAGAGTTAGTCTCAATTTGAACAAGAGTATATACCCAACTCGGGTTATGAGTTTGGTTGATGTAAAATATATGATATCATGGCTAACTAGACTTTGTATGCCTAACATTGGTATTATATGGTATGTTGAATATATGAGATGTGTTTGTGGTAAATGTATGTTTGAATCTGTCTTATTTCTTTCTTGCAAACTACATCATTCCCATTCTTGTTTTTGTTTCTTTTGTAATACTCATATCAGGAGACTAGAGATTGAGAAAAATAGGCCTGATCATAAGAAAGAACAACTGACAAATCGAGTAAGCAACCACAAGGTAGTATATGTGCTAACCTCTTCTCTTTATCCTCATGCAAAGGTAAATAAATCTTACATAATAGTTGACTGTGTAATAAACCCAACAATAAGGCATAAATATAGTCCAAGATGTCGAAAACCTAGCTATTTGTATAGAGAAAATATTCTACATAATCTGCGTATTTTGAGAACTTCTTGGATAATGAAATTCAATGCAACCTATCTTGAAGAAAGCATGTGAAAGAGCAAGTGGTTTTTGACAACCCCCATACAAATATAACAAGGAATCTACATGTGGATGGAGAGTATTAGAAAGTTGCATGCAACTAGAACAATTAAGCCCAAAACTAGGGGTGTTCAAACGGTCCGGATCGGACCGGACTGTAAACCCGAGGACTCGAACGGACCGTTTTATTTTTGTATGAAATGGTCCATGGACCGGACCGGTCCACCACGGTCCAGTCCAACACGGTCTGGTCCAGACGTATTGATTTTTTTTTTCAAAAAAAAATTTTATTTTTTTTTCTATATGGAAAAAATCTGGACCGTAAACAATTTCTGTTCAAAATTTTTAAAAAGTGTAAATTACGGTCCAGACCGGACCGGACCTGAATTTTACAATTACGGTCCAGGACCAGAGACCGGACCGTAATTTCCGGTCCGGTCCAGATGTGTGCAGCCCTATCCAAAACTATTTTACTCTCCTTCAAGCTAAGGATGGGTTGCAGACTAATCGTGTTCGATCAATCGTGCAATTACTCTTCCTGAACATATATGACCTAGATATGCTAACATGTTGCATTAGGTTATGAGGCATTATGGCATACCTTGAAAACTATTGTGTTACATTATCTATAATGAGACCTCCTTAATAGTAGCAGATGCTCACAAAACAAAGAATATTTCTACACATGTATTTGGTCTCTCTCTTACACAAACCGTGTGGAAACAAATTAGTAGTTGCTATCTAAACTCAACTCACATATTATTAGTGGAAGAGTTATGTCCAAATTTCACTAAATTCTAGTGGAACGGACTAGATTATAATGGAAATGGTATAAACTCTATTAATCTATATTCTACTAGTATTTTTAGATTCAAATATGGAGGGGGAAAAAAAAGTTAAGAAAATAAAAGGAAGAACGGCGAAAAAAGAGAAAACATCAATTGCTTAACACGAAAGTTGGTAAGAACTTTAATTGGGCATATGCTACCTAACTTCAATTCCTGGTTTAATTCCTGGTTTAAATGAAAATTGCATTTAGGAATTGTCGAGGTATGAAGAAGAAAGTTCTTTGGACTGGCATTGATCTCATATGTAGAAACAAACATTTACATATGATCATGATCGCAGAACTTAAAACAAGCGTCGAGCCAGATGAGAAATGTTGGAAAGGAGAGGCTTTTGATAACATCTGCTCCATGCCAGCCGACGGCCTGTCCGAGGACTATGTCTCCTATGGAAGAACTACCGACTAATTAACAAATTCAAATAATTAACATAAAAACGAGGTTTGTAACAATGAAACACACCAATGTATCGACTAACTTTACGATGCTCCTCACCTTCATCACGAATCATGTCAACACAAACAATATACCAACTCTTCTTCTAGGAGATTAGAATGACATCCTTAGCCCATCTAATAAGAGAGGGGTGCACCAACTAGAGATAATAATTATAGAAGACTAAATTGCTTTATACAACAATGCAATTTGGTTGACTTATCAACAAAAGGTAATGGGTTCACTTACAGAAAACGTAGAGAAGAATAACACATTTGAAAAACTAGACCGAGCTTTGACACACCAAGATATCATCCAAGCATACCCATATATTTTCACATAGAAATCATGCATTCACTACTTCAAATCATTGTTGTATCTTTATTGAGCTCCCTAATCATTCACAACGAAACAATAGTAAGCCCTTTTTTAAATTTGAATTAATGGAGACCTAAAAAAATAATTGTGATAACATCATCAAACAAACATGACAAACACAATTCCAAGGAACTCACATGTATAACTTCGTTAGGAAAATCAACTTATTAAATTCTAAAGTGAGACCTGGAGTAAAACTAAGTTTGGAAACTTAAATAGACAAGTCCGTGAGGTGGATACAAAAATCGAAAAATTACAAACCCTCATCTATAGAAACTTCACCCATCAGATGAACGCAAAACGTACTAGACTTAATAGAAAAACAAAATGCCGAATTGATCGTCAACAAAAATTTTGGATAGAACAAGCTAAATAAAAATTCCTCGATATGGGGATAAAAATACAAATCTCATCACAGAAGAGCAACACGAAGAAGAAACCGCAAATCAATATTAGCTAGAGTAGAAAACAATTGCGAAGAATTTCTTGAGGACTACAAAACTATATTTAAAACTAATCCAATCAATCCAAATGAGCTCCATAGAAAACTTGAGGTCATTTAAAAGAAAATTTCATACACATAAAAAACAGATTTGACCAAACCATTCACAAACTAAGAAATTAGATCAGCAACTTCTGAGATTGGAAGCGACAAATCTCCGAGACCCGACGGGATGCCAACGCTTCTTCCATGAATACTAACATATTATAATCTATATATATTACTAAAATCAGGCGCATTTTACTTACGTGTCGCGTCCTAAGGAATGTCACATGAGATTTTTTTTGAGTTATTTACAGATTTGCTACCATATATTTACTTATTTGTCATTATTTATTTTATAAAAAAATCTTATTATAATTACTAAACAATCGAAATGACACATCATCTTTCATCAAATATATCACTTTTGACACGTCATCTTATTAATTTAAAATAGATTATTAATAAAACAAAATCAAAAGGATTTTCGGTTACTTCAAAGTACCAAATTTAAATTAATTTATATTCTAACAAAATTTTTTTTAATCGATCTCATAATTAAACGAAAGTAGAATAGTTTTAAAATTGCAAACAATTATATATTGCACTACGCCTATTTAGGAAGGTAGTATTAATTACTCTAAGTTTTCTAACCCATAAATAAATTTTATTTATATTAATATTCCAAATCCTATTTTTATTATTACATCGAGTTAGAAGTTAGGCGGACAGCAAGCTGTGCCGTCAACCCTTTTTGAATAGCAAACCCGATCCTGCTAAACACTACATTTGAATAATTAGGTGACACAAAATTAATATTTATACATAATAAAAATTATAATATAGTTATTTTATTAAGATAAAACCCGTATACGGTACGAATACTGAACTAGTTAATAGTGGTACTAATCGGTAAGTATTTAAAAAAAATTGTATCTTAACGAGAAACCTGTCCGTGAAATGCAACGTGTATTTGTAAACATTTGAGGGTAAACTTTCAGGAAAGTACACCAAATCCAGGGGCATTTTTGTCAAATCAGATCTCTCTCTCCATGGGGCTGCAAATTCGCTGACAAACACTGTACTGCTCGAACCTGATCATCACAGGCTTTCCCTTGCAACCGTTGTTTCCTCTACCGCCCCATAATGGTCCATAATTACACACTAACCACACAATATCGAGACCCACAAACAGAGATGAAAAAGAAATGAAATAATCCAAGCATCGACCTTTAGCTATAGAGCTGTTGAGTATTTTCTTCCTGTCCTTTTGGGTCTTTCTTTCTGTGCTTTTTTTGGTGTTTTATGGTACTTTCAAACAAAATTTGAATTGCAGTCTTTGGTTTAGCTTCCCTGTATTGATGGTCCTGCTCCTTTATCTTTGTCCACTTTATAGAAATCATAACAATTCTAGTTTTAACAGCCAAAATCCACTAAAGCCATTTTTGAATTTGAATTTTGGCTCAACGATTACAAAACCCTTCTTCTTTTTTAACCCTCCTTTAGCTGATTCTAATAAAGCTCCCCAAAAGCGAGTATTTAGTGGTGAGCTCTTTAGCTTTATTTTCTGTTTGTAAAGCTTCCTATGGGCAATTTGTGTAATTCAGTGCTGATTGATCTGTTACCAACACTAGGGTTGTATAATTGATCTCTCAATCTAGAGAGTTTTTGGATTTTAGCTTGTATTTAGAGGGCTTTCATGATAAGTCGCTTTCCATCACACTGATTAGCATTGTAGTGTAATTTTCAACGCTACAGAACTGTATGAAGTTAATCATTTCAGGATATCTTTTTATTTAGGTGAGAGAAAGTGGGCTACTTGAAATTTTGGCTTGTGTTGTCAATCAAATCTTCAATTAGGGCACTGTGGCAGAATAGTGCAAAAACCCCCCTGCACATGGGTTTTGCTTATTTGGTGAAATCGAGTAAAGGGTAAGAACCAGATGACAGTAATAACAACATTATCAAGTCCCTTTGAGCTACTGTTTTGCCAAGTTTTGGAGCTTCAAGGATAAAACTTGTCAAGTGATTTTGCACATTTTGGTTAAGAGAATGAATTTGCAACAGAAGGCTTCCAGTGATGGTGGTGGGGGAGAGAAAGTTGTGGTGGCTGTTAAAGCTTCAAAAGAAATTCCAAAATCAGCACTTGTATGGGCTTTGACTCATGTTGTTCACCCTGGGGATTGTATCTGTCTAGTTGTTGTTGTCCCTTCACAAACTTCAGGTATGTAACTTCCTCATAATGCCATCATTAGCTTGTTGATTGATTCTTTTGGTGATTGAAAAGATTTTTCTTTTATCTAATTAGGTCATGATTATGCTCCTTGGGTTCTCATTATTGTTTTCCTTCAGACTTTTATAAGTTTTTTTGCATGTGGAAATGGATAAAGATTGTGGATTGATTGGCCTTATGTTTGCAGGCAGGAGGTTATGGGGATTTCCTAGATTTGGTGGGGATTGTGCCAATGCCCAAAAAAGATCTCTAATTGGAACCACTTATGAGCATAAATGTGAGATTAGTGATTCATGTTCTCAAATGATTCTTCAACTGCACAATGTCTATGATCCAAATAAGGTTGTAAAAGTTATCATCTTTATGTAATTCAAGTTTTCTTTGTCATTGTTTGTTACTGATTCTTGCTGTTTGTCTAAATTCCAATCCCATGTTTAGATTAGTGTCAAGATTAAAATCGTTTCGGCCTCACCTTCCGGAGCAGTAGCCGAAGAGGCCAAAGAAGTTCAAGCCAGTTGGGTTGTGCTTGACAAGTAATAATACCCTTACATGCTCAGCATTTTAAAGATTGCAAGTTTACATTATTTTTAATTTGCTTATAATTTCAGGGATCTGAAAAATGAGGAAAAACATTGTATGGAAGAACTACATTGTAACATTGTTGGTATGAGACGCTCTCATCCGAAAGTTCTTCGCCTGAATTTGGTTGGTTCACCGTCCGAGGAAAGACCTGTTGTTACTCCTACTAGCAGTCCGGAGTTCACAGAAACGGAACCCGGAACATCATCAGTTTCAAGCTCTGACATCAGCAATTCACCACTTTTCATCTCAGGCATGATCAATAGGCAATTAAAGAAAAATGATTCAGTAGCAATAATAGAATGTAGAGAGTCATACTCGGAAACAGAGAGCGAAAGCTCAACACCATGTTCGACAAGTGTCGGTTTCCAACAATGGATGCATGAACAATTCATTTCTCATAGATCAGTAGGCTATGTATCTAAGTTAGATTTTGCAGCAAGTGTAAGAGAAGCAATTTCGCTTTCAAGGACGGCGCCACCTGGCCCACCACCATTGTGTTCAATATGTCAACATAAAGGACCTGTTTTTGGGAAACCTCCTAGATGGTTCAGCTATGCTGAGCTGGAGCATGCTACTCGAGGGTTCTCACAAGCTAATTTTTTGGCTGAAGGAGGATATGGTTCGGTTCATAGAGGTGTGCTACCTGATGGTCAGGCAATTGCTGTTAAGCAGCATAAGTTGGCAAGTTCTCAAGGTGATGTTGAGTTTTGCTCGGAAGTTGAAGTGCTCAGCTGCGCTCAGCAACGGAATGTTGTTATGCTTATAGGGTATTGCATTGAGGACAAAAGGAGACTGCTGGTTTATGAATATATTTGCAATGGATCACTTGATTCTCATCTATATGGTATAGCTAATAGCTCTCTTCTTCTAATATGTCTTCTTTTGCTGCAATGAAGTTTTACATAATGATGATATTAGGAAAATTCCAGATCTTGTACTTTTGACTTTTCTGGATTATGCCCGATGTATTTTCATTTTCTAGGTAGTGCCCCTGAGTTTTAGACTTTTTAGGACTATACCTTTCTAAAATTCATGAATTAACATTTTTTTAGCCATTTAAGGAAATAAAAAATATAAGTTTTTCGATCGATAAATTATTTATAGCTTTAAAATGACTATTAAGTTATTAATAATAACTAACAAATAATAATAATTTTTTTTCTCTTAAAATGTTAATTTATGAATGGTATAAGGATAAAATCATGAGGGTACCATCAGAAAACTAAAAAACCCTTGAACATAATCAAAAAAATTAAAAAATACAGGATACCATCTGGAATTTCCCATGATATTATGTGCATGCTATCCTTTCCTATGTATGTCCTTTAACTCTATGTTTTGGTGATTTCAGGCCAAAACAGAGCTCCACTGGGGTGGCATGCACGGCAAAAAATTGCGGTTGGAGCAGCACGAGGCCTACGGTATCTCCATGAAGAATGTAGAGTCGGGTGCATTGTACACCGTGACTTGCGACCCAACAACATTCTTCTAACACATGATTATGAACCACTGGTATATACTAACTTATGATGTGAACAAAACTTGGTAGTTGTCAAAATTTGCAATTGTGTTCTTTGAGTAAAACCTAAATCTAGAACTCAAAGATTCAATTCTGTTAATCAAGGTAGGGGATTTTGGCTTGGCAAGATGGCAACCAGATGGAGATACTGGTGTACAAACACGAGTAATCGGAACCTTCGGGTACAATCTCCTGAACCATTAACCTGTAGGGCCATTTTTGTCGAGGATTTTGACTTGCATTACTGTTTGTGCATATGTTTACAGTTATCTAGCTCCAGAGTATGCTCAAAGCGGGCAAATCACGGAAAAAGCCGACGTTTATTCCTTTGGTGTTGTATTGGTGGAGCTGCTCACTGGCCGGAAAGCCGTTGATCTGAGTCGCCCAAAGGGCCAGCAGTGCCTCACGGAATGGGCACGGCCACTCTTGGAAGAGTACGTAATTGACGAGTTGATTGATCCTCGCCTTAGAGATCATTACTCGGAAGAGGAGGTCAAATGCATGATATGTGCTGCATCATTGTGTATATCTAAGGATGCTCATTCAAGGCCGAGGATGTCCCAGGTTAGGCTTCGTCTACAGAGAATACAGACTTGCTTTGTTGATCTTTGGATGTCTGTTTTTGTGTTATTACTTTCATTCTCTTCAACCATTATCTGTAGGGGTGTAACAATAGCTGAATGAGCCGAGCATTGGCATGCTCAAGCTCGGCTTGTTTATAAAAAGTCGAGCGCGAGTCGAGCATAAATTTTATACAAGCTACAAAATGTGTTCATATTCGGCTCGTTTAGAAAGTGAACAAGCTCGAGCTGAACATCGACATGCTCAAGCTTCGCTCGTTTATAATAGAGTCGAGCCTAAATTTTAGACGAGCTTTAATATGTTTCATATTCGGCTAGTTTTAGATAATGAACGAGCTCGGACCGAGCTGAACACGAGTCAAGCCCGAGTAGCTTAGTCTCACCTAATTATCTTTCTATTCTTGTGTGGGCAATAGGTACTTCGCATTCTGGAAGGAGACATGTTCATGGACTCGGGTTATATGTCGACCCCAGTACACGACGGAAGTTGTCGTGAACGACTAAGAGCCGATGACAACCAACCTGCACAAAAGGACCCTTTTAGTGAAAGAGGGATCAGAACCATACAAGGGCAGCTTTTGGTTCCGGTAGGTGTTGAACGGGCAGGGTGAGCTAGCTTGTATTGAGCCCCAAATAAGCATTATATTACACGTTTGTTGTTGGAATGCAGTTAAATATAAGGCAGTGTACTGATATGATACTATAATTAGAGGTGTTAAACGCGAGCAGGTTGGACTGGCCAAATTGATTTTCTCAATTCGATCTCTAATGTATATTTTTCACTTTTTGGTACCTCTTCAGTATACAATTTATCTTCTTTTTTTTTTTTTTCATTTGATGTATATGCTAAGCGTTGTAGCCTAAAACTTTGGCAAAAATAGACCATTTTATACATTACCACTTTTTGGGTCAGAGCACATTGGGTTTTCGGGTCATTTTGGCTTGTTTATTTCAGCTTATTGGGTTATTTTGATCGACTTGTTCGGATATAACTAGGTGTGGTGCTTGGGTTTTGTTTATATGGTTTTTTCAGTTGGTCTCAAATATTCGGGTTGGTTTTGTTGGGTCAGGTTAATTTTTCGACCCGAAATTTCACCTTGGCATTGAAATAAATACAAATGATCTTGAGCCCTAATAATGGTAACCTAACTGTTAAGGAAAAATAAAGTAATTATAAATGTAACAAAAACGTTGAAATGTGACCTTTGATTTCCGTTCTGGTGGCAACACTGGCAAAGTGGCAAGTCACTCTTTCATGTTGCAATTCGATTCGACTGAGTTTTTGTAAGATTTAACACAAATTCAGCCAGATTTATTAGCTCATCTCATGAACATCTCCATCAGGCCTCAATCCAAAATCTTACAGGAACGAGACTGTAGATCAAACCTGAACCGTCCGATCTAGTACAATTTGGACCATATTGACCTGTTTTCAACTTGTAAGTTATACAACGTCGGATGGTTTAGATAATGTCATAGTTTGAGTTCATGGCTCAGAAAAAATATATACACACAAAAATCCAACTGTACCTTCCGGTCTGGGCTGTTTTTACACAGACCAATCCAAGACTCAACCCAACCCAAACATGATGAGTAAGAACATCAAAATTAATGTTAAAAGAGTTTTTCAAGAACAGAGACGTTGACGTTTACAAGGGCTTAGATTTTGATTCCAAGTTGTGATTTTAAACAGTTGCATTGTACATCGCTGCCATCCAAGCAATCAACACGCTTAGCATTTGAAGCATGCATTTCGCGTGAGACGGCAAAACGATTAACTGCACTTCGAGTAAAACTCAGGCCATTTTAGGCATAACTGCTCAACAGGTCCAAGTATAAGAAACAGACCTGTCGATGTGAGCTAACATGATAAGCCGGTTTTGTCAACCCTAGGTCTTCCTCATTTTCGATCTTGCGTATCTGCAAAATGTAAATTACCCCTACTTAAGGTAACCATTATCTGCAAATAGGAAGTAGATCAATTCATTTGAGGTTGTTACTCGATATGCATTCCGCCTCTGTCTGATGATGATAAACTGCTTCCTTGAAGTGAATTCAAGGCATTTGTTGCTTGCTCTAGGTCCTGAATAACATGACAAATCAATGAAAATTTTCATCTTGGCAGAGTTTGAATACACAAAGTACCTATGAGATCCAAAGGGAAAAACAAAGAGAGCTACCAGAAAGGCAGAAAGAGTGCTAGAAACAAATTTATGCACACGAAAAAATCATCACGTCTTGGACAAGAACAAAACCATCAAAGTGAACAAAGAGTGATGAGATCATTCACATAGCCAGGACACTTGCTTGAATTGTCAATTTAAGCACCTTGATCCTCCTCAATTCCGTTCACTCCTACTTTGGATTTCGTTTGCCGTCAAGAAAGTACAATCTTATTTTAGGCCTAACTTGGAGGTTGGTGTACTGAGAGATGAATCAAAGGGTGCCACATATCGAGATATACACATTTGATCATCTCCTGATTGAAGCCATGAGCTGATGCAACTAAGAGAAATCTCCTCTAGCAACAGTAACACTTTGAATCAACATCTGAATTCAGTCATTCATCTACTTTACAAACATGAAAATGAAAGTAAAAGACCAATTTACTGTATATATCCTTCAAATGCACAAAATGGTAATTTCTGTACTTTTCTGCAAACAGTTTTGTATCTTCCCTTTCACATTTGTTAAACATTGTGATCTTGCAACACAATTCTTTTCCAGGGAAAATTTTTCTGTTCCTCTGCAGTCTAATCTCTGTTCACCAAATTAATCATTTTCCAGTTAGTCTTTACACTTAAAATGGTATATGCTGTACTTTCTCGTTGGGAGAATTACATTTACACAGATTGTTATAAAAGTTTATTGACTGGCGCATAACTGGAGACGCGTGCATTACTATAGTCTATCCAACACCATCTCTTCATTTATAAGAAAACGATAAGATAAATGCAACTTTTAGCACAATGAAAGCCATGAAAGTATGTGATGGAAAAATTCAAGTATGGGTATCCAGATGAGGTGGTGACCTAAAAAGCATAGGGTCGTTTTTCTTAATAAAATAGCCTTCTAGGGTACAAATTTCATTTCCCACGGCTGTTTCCGTTGTTTTTTGTTGGTTCCCCTCTTAACTTCTTTTTGTAGTGTTGAATCCTCTTTCAACTCAAGCACAGGCTGGTTGCCATCTCAGTGAGAATCTTAAAGAGTCTTTAGACCCTTTTGGTGCAGTTTGGAATTCGAAAAAAAAGGTTTTGAAGCTGTAGTTTAGAACTTGACTGGCAATCCTGAGTTTTAATTCAACTCACCTTAAATTCTTATTTTAATATTTTGGACAACACTTCTCTATGTTACTTTGTACTGTTATAATGGGAAATGACAAAAAGGGCATGCAACCATGGTCATGATGTAGTTCCCTTTCAGCAAGGACCATTGTTAATGCTAACAGGGTAGAATACAAATTGCCCTGCCTTCCAGAAATGAAAATGATGTATCATTTCCTCATGGTCCATCTACAAATATACATATCCACAAGGAAAGGTTTTTCCTGGTTGAGGGCAACACTTGCAATAAGGAAGAAGCATGCGAACTTCTTTGAGGGATTTCACATTTCCATGTTTATTTCACCAACTCGTGTCCAAAGAAGCTATAACCTTAACGCAATAAGGCCTGGCCCTGAGCAGGTCTGCACAGGGCCTCTTTTGAAAGGGGCGTCCATTTTCAAATGACCCATATATATTTTAAACTAAAATTTATTTTGAAACGAGAAAAGACTGGCTCAGTCGTATATGCCTCACCATTTATGAACAATGTTCCAGGTTCGATTTGCAAGTTAACATTTAATGAGGCACTTCTACCAATTTTCATAATTCATCGGTAATCATCGTTTCCTAAGAAGAAAGTAAATGTGGCCATGTGGTAAACAGAAAAAATGGCATCCTCAACTGAGGACAAAATTACCCACCTGATATATTTTTAGTTACACAATTATCTACACTGAGACTGCTTGCTTTTTTCTATCTTTCAAACTTGACTGGGTTAATTTATTCTACTTGTTGAAATTTTATAAAACCTTGTATGGCATTTTGTGGGATTTTTCTTGCATATTTTTTCTCATGTTATTTCCCGAATTTTATCATATACTTTAGACGGATCTCTTGAAATTGTGTTCTCTTCCTCCAAGTTTTCCCGTAAAATGTTTGAGTTTTTTTTACTACTTTGTCCAATTTGGTTGAGAATTGACGGTTTTTTTATTTATTCTAAATTAATGGTAACTTTATGCTTAACTTCTACTATATATACAAAAATCTCATTGTTTTTTTAAAATTGAATTTTATAATTTTGTAGAACTCATTTGAAAGGGGAAACACATATCTAGCACCACTCTACTTGGTTGCACATGCAAATATGCCTCAACAGTAGGTGAAAAGGAATCAGTATAAGGACCCAAAATTCTCTGACCAAACTGATCATTTATATTGTATATTCTTACCTCAAAATCAACAAATGCTACTGGCATCCCACCTCTAGCTCGCAGTTTCAGCACATTAAAACCCGGATGCCTAAACACAATAAAAATGGAATCAAGCAAAAATGTTATGTAAGAAAAAAAATAATAGAGAAGAAAGGAAGTAAAAACACATATTTAATCATTGGTAAAACCATTTTCATTGAACAAGCTACTTACTGTGAAAATGCTTGTCTCAACTCCTCCTCAGTGCAACTGGGGCCTAGATTTGCTATAAATAAGGTAGAACATGCTTGAGCATCACCCTCCGTGTTCCTTTCTTTATTCTCAAGACGAGTCTAACAATACACAATATCACCATACAAAAGCAACAAGCAAGTTAATTGATAAACAAAATTATACAGTTTACATGAACTAATATGCAATTCTGCATACACTGTAAGGAAGAATAACAGATATGATGAAGAAGATAATGATAGCTAGAATTATCCACCGAGCAATATGTGTATAAGCAAGTCAAGGAATAGATGTAATTAACTGCAGACAGAAATCATGTCAAACTGAGAAAAATATGAGGTGAATAGACCTATACCATTTGCTCCTATCAATTTAATATACTATGTTGTTCTTTTGGTTAGATCTCAATTTACTTACCATTATTCTAGTCAAAGACATTAGCGATTTTTGAGATGTCATATATAATTGGATATGCAATTTCACAAGTAGTGAGACACTGATCATCACTGAGTCCAATTATTTGTGTTGCAATGCGTGCAGACGAGTATCAAGCATGAAACAGAAAGTAACAAGGGGGAGATACCACCAACATTTTCTTTAGTACTGCTAGGATCTGCTGGTGTCCTGCCATTGAGCAATATCACAAGATGCTGAAAGTCAGCTACATATGAAGACAGCAGACTATAATACTATCAGTACAGTCTAGTGTGTCTAGATTGGAGGATTCAAACCTTCCTGCTGATGATTGATCATTATCCTGTGAACTCCCATTTTCATGTTCATCATCTCCTTCTGCAATAGATGAATTCAAAATCAAAATATATCATCTCAATAAATCAGGAAAGAAGAAACCACACACAAAAGTTGGTTAAATCCATAGATGAGAATTTATTATTTCTAGCAAGTAGTACCTCAAAATTATCATGTTAGTACATTGAAGTTTCAAATTCTCACCCAATCCCTTGAATCCTTAATACTTGGTAAAAATGCTTTTTTCAAAGTTATTTTAAGTAAAACGTATAGGCAAATAAAATTTTCATGATTCAAGGTGGTACAAGAGTAAAACTGATCTTTGATTGTTCAAGAGTAAAATTGATCTTTGATTGTTCAAGAGAGTTGATTTTTGATTATTCAAAATCAAAATAAATCATCTCAATAAACCAGGAAAGAAGAAAACACACACAAAAGTTAATTAAATCCATAAATGAGAATTACTATTAATAGCAAGTACTCAAAATTATCATGTTAGTACACTGAAGTTTCAAATTGTCACCCACCCCTTCAATCCTTAATAGTTAATACTATTTTTTTAAAATAAAACGTAAAGGGAAATAAAAAATTTCATGATTCAGGGTGGTACAAGAGTAAAATTGATCTTTGATTGTTCAAGAGTATTATTTATCAAAGATATAATACAGGTATTATTTATTTTGAACACATTAATTTTGGTATTTTATTATTTGGTGTTCATGAAGTTTACAAGGGATAAATAACAGTTTCAAGACTTTCAAGCTTACCATCCTCACTAGATGTGTCTTGGGTATCATCTTTGGCCCTTCGCCTTTTATTAATTACGACATAGGGTCCACCAGCTATAAACAAAGAAAAAGGTAATTCAATGACTTAAATTTCCAGCAAGCAATAAGTCTATGGGTATGCTAAGAATATAATCTTACAGACACAATATACAAATACCTGGCTTGCGATTCCTCCTTGAGTTGGACCTAGCTAATTCAACATGCAGAACTGACCCAGTCTGAGGATCAAATTTAACACCCTGCAAAGATATTGCTTTATAAATACAGCTTTCTACCACATATTGTTCCAGTTTATGTACATGATCTACATTAATATATGCATCAGTAACTAGAAAAGGAAGCAGCTTTGCAGAAAATGACTCCACAGTGTCTTAATTAATCCTCAATCATATAGACATATACACAGTCCTACGTATGATATTGGTGCTAAGACATTCTTCCCATGTTTCACATTGTTTCGTGCAAAAGGGATATGAACATACATCTCATGAACAAGAGCATCTACATAACACAAATGCATGTGAAGAAATTTGCGTATGCATCTGAAGAACTGTTCCTGGAGTAGACATTCTATTCCTGTGTGTGGCAATGCTAGCGTATCATTGTGAGTAGAAGATGTTAAGAAAGAATTAGAAATCCATTGTAGGAGTCTACTCTGTACCGAACAAAGGGGTAACTCATTCATCCCACTTCCTAAAAATGCAAGTGCAAGGCTGAGCTAGGTTGACGAGGCTTTCTGTGAAAGGTTAAAGTTACACCTAAAGACTCGAAAGTAATTGTATAGGTCTGCTAAGTTTCCTTAGGTTATTACTCAAATCCTAGACAAGCATTATAAATGATGATAAACGACAATGTCTTCTACATTGCCAATCACAAATTCATCTAGTGTACTTATCGCATGATTCCACAAACTCACCATAGCTACGCATTTGTTCATATTATATTTAGGAAAGAGCAACCAGATGTGACCTTGAACAATAAACCAAAAAGTGAAAAATCTCATAGCACTAAGAGAACTATAAATAACAAGTTTAATTAATTCATACATGTAAAGAGTTCAACGCTGCCACAGCTGACTGATGATTAAAAAATGTCACAAACGCAACAACCTGCAGACAAATAAAAAAAGAAGTCAGTTTATGAACAACTAATTTTCAATGTTCAGATACATATTTAAAAGAGACATTGTCACTCTACATCAATCATGAAGATGCTCACGTTTTCAAGACAACCAATAAGTTTAATTTATGTTTGTCATAAACTGACTACTCTTTTTTGCAGCAGGACTTCAATGCATGAGAATCAGATATACGACCAACACTTATAGATCTCTATGCCTAATTTTTTAATTACTTCAATTAGAGCTGAATCCTCGAACCAAATTCTTGGAAATATACTCCTATAGAAATTGAACCCTTGAACCAAATTTCTGATGCTCAACCTAACATGTTCTTTTTGGCATTAAGTGGTGTATTCCTTCTACCTGACCGGAAAGTAAGAAAAATGGGATCATAAATATAGTTCCCGTGCCTTGCAAGATTTAAAATCTAAAGTTCAATTGATATATTATTTTATTAGTTAATTATATAAAAAAATGTTTATTTAAGTATGTAACATAATGAGTTTAATGAATTAATTGAAGAAAAGATCAATTTTGATAAATTAGGTCTTTAATAAATTATTCTTGAATTATTTACAATTTCACCTGACCAGAAAGTAAGAAAATTGAGCAATTCCATTTTTTCCAAGTCTGACAAAATTACCTCCTTAAAAAAGCAGAAGCTATCAATTAAGCTCAAACATTTTGGCATGCCAAACATAGCCTTCAGTGTGGTTAAAAGAGGGTGAAAACTGAAAAAAAGATCTTTGAACTGAGTAATATATAATGTCTATTTAGAAAGTAAATCCAGACTTTTCTTTACTTACCATTTTCGACATTTATGCATGGTTTTGAGTTATAATTTGTGAGCCAATGAATGACAAATCACACACCTAAACCTATAACAATAGAGCCATCTCACACCTTAGAGAACCATCCTCACCTATCTCTCGTTCACTATACTTCGTATGGAGTCTCCAGTAAACCTTTCTGCAAAAGGTGAAGCTGTACCGGCCTCAGGCATGTTACTTCACTTTACTTTTCACCCATTCAAACTTAATCAAAAAATCTCAGTAGTTTGCACTAGGGTTTCAGCATGTTGTAATTTTGTCAGATTTTGTTCGAAATTCGAATGTATGCTGCCTGTGCATGTACTTCTGTTTGATGTTGAAAATAGGGTTTTGCAAGGGTTCAAATATGTTGGCATGTAATCTGTCTGTTGTTGTGCTTTGATTTTTTGGATATGACCCCCATCAAGATTTATCCATAGAGGTGGTTAGCATGTTCAGGTTGGATTAAGCTCCTCCACAACTTCCTTTAGAACGAGCATTAAGCAACTAGGATTTGTTTGTATCCATACCTAGATAATACAAGATTGATATCCGATATCTTTGTTTGGTAGGTTTTAGTACATCATAAAATGATAAATTTTATGAAGAATTTTCTCTAGATAATAAATAGTTCCGGGGTATATGGATTGATATTTATATACCAAATAGTAGGTATGAGTTTTTTTAATGTCCATACCAAACAGGTCATAAAATCCACTCCCTAAACCCTTGCAACACTCTAGATGAAAAAAGAAGAAGCCTTTATGCCACTCCCGTCGAACAACAATAAAAAGACTAAACAGCAAATCGGCATATTTCAAAAAAGAATACAGAGGAAATTAAGCGATGATTAACAATTCAACAACCAAATCAAAGAGAATTCGTGAAAGATGTAGTCGAATGAGAGAGACCTGGTCACCACGGCCCGTGTACTTGAGCTGGCAGAAATCGAAGCCCGGACGCCGGCGGAAGAGGTTGTGAATTTCGCGGGGTTTGACGTCGTCGGGGAGGCCGGAAACGAAGAGAGTATTGATGGATCGGTCTTTGAAAGCATAGTCCTGGTGGAGTTGGTGCCGGTAGTATGCGTCCATCTCCGATTCTCACTCGTCTCCCCAACCAGCAATCGTCGGTACACGCTGGGGATCCAGTGATCGACTTCACATAGGATTTTTAACGGAGGTGGCAACTTCGCCCTAACAGAACAATGAGGATTTGTTTTGTAAATATTTCCAGAATAGCACCTCTGTTTTAAGCCCCTTCCACAAAACAACCTTTTTGCTATTGCAAAATGCAATTAAAATCTTTTGTAGCACTGATCTATCGTGAGATTGGTTGAGGCTAAAAAAAATAAGGATTAAAGTTTTTTTATTTTACGAGAAAATTAATAAACAATATAAATCTCACCAATCACGTGATATGGATACAAGGATACATATAATGAGGGATACAGAAGATCTTGACCGTGCAAAATGGGGCTTGTTCAAGTACGTAGTGAATAAGTAATCAATAAGTAATCGAGTTACCTAGCAATTTCAGCCGTACGTGAATTTGATTCAATAGTCTAGATTAGTCAACGTCATTTAACGATTTTTGAGATGTGCGCTGATAATGTCCAATTTTTAGAAACTACGGGTACAATTTTGTCATTTTGAAAATTTGTTATAATTTTAGTAAGAAAAAAATTGTACTTGTTGTTATCTCCGTTGTTCAAAATTTGATATACTATTAGTTCTAATATTTTATATAGTTAAGTTTTGTTCAATTTATTGGTTATGTATTTATGCATTTTTTTACTTTTATATTTTTGAACTAATAAAACAAACTAACAAAACACAGTATTCGAACTAATAATACCCAAAATCTGAACTAATATTATAAAAGTTCAAATTTTTATAGTTATAGTTATTTGTATACTTTTATTAGAATATTTGTTAGTCCAGAACTCGTATACTTATTAGTTCAATTCGAGTATTTTATTAGTTAAACATTTTATATTATTAGTTCATGCATTATTTTGAACTTAAGAAAAAAATTGTAAATATATATAAACCATCAATACAATATAATCTAAATTAACATGTCTCACCCCAAAGCTAATCGGAATCAATATTTTTGTATATTAGTGTAATGATCGGGAAAAGAGAACATGCTTGATCACGCGCTTCTTTTCTCCTCCTCTCCCTCCTCCAACCTTGAAAAAAACCCTAAACCTTTCTCTGTCGCCTCCTCTCTTTGAGTTATGCCTCTCCGATTCAAAGCTTTAACCCTTCATCCCAACTGTAATCAAAGCCTCTCTTGGTTGGTTTCTCCGTTTTGTTGAGGATATCCTTCCCTTTACACTATAAAAGGTCAACCCTAAAATCGCTACGTTCCCGTGTTGATTTTTCATCTCTAACCACCGGGTCTTCAAGGATGATCGTTGCATGGCCGTCCCTGACTTTGAACATGGCTTATGGCCACCTATCGAACAAAGGATTAAATTCCTTATCTCTTCAACATCAGGAACAAAACACATTTTGAAAGAATGACTGTTTTGCCGCCGGCGCTAACCCTGGTTCCCGAAACAAACTAATTCAGGAAAGCTTGAGGTATCTACCCATCTTTATGTGATGGTGTTGGTCCTGAATAATTCGACCCTTATCCATTCTTTGTGGAGGCTCAAGCTCGTAAGTTTCTCCTTTTCCTCTATAATTGATGCATTTGGGAAGTGTCATAGTGCACTGCCGGTTTACTTCGGCCATGGATGTTGCAAGAGAGCCCCTAATCCAAAATCAAGAGTTTTCTTCTCGTAACTATCTATGGCATTATTCAGATGTATTTTTTCGTGAATATAGAAAATTTGTGTTAGATTGTTCCGAATCTAACTTTTACTTCTCTATCGGTTACATTGTGAGAGATGTTACATTTTAGGAGATGAATTTCTTGCCTTTTGAGTATTCTGTTATGAATTTTCTGAACTTCTCTATGTGAACTATGTTTATTTAGTTCAACCTGGACCTCTTACTCCTTCAAATAGAACTTGAAAGTTGGTTTTAATTTTTGATCTGGAATGATAAGTGTTTGATGACACTTGAAACTATCTGTTTCACAATGCTATTTGACAATGAATTTGTGCAGGAACTAAGTTGTCTCAACAAATAGCATGACAATTGATTCCAAGTTTTTAGTCTCATAACCAAGGTCATCACGAGCCGTTCAAGAGTTTTGAGCAAAGAAACCGACTTTTTCTTCAACAATTGTGCTCTTTCCAATGAAACCTAACTTTGTTGCCAATGAACAATTATAACACTAGATCTGCGCAAGTTTTTCTAATTCACATGTTTTTTTCTATTTTTCTAGAACTAGGCTCTTCTTTGAAAGAACGCGGAGTTTGATTTTCCTAGGATTCTCTAGTGACAACAATTTCATTTTGAAAACCATTAACTCAGAAAAAACTGAGAAATAAATTTTTGAATAGATTTGATCCAAAATTTTCTTGCGTGATTGAATAACTGCTATTCAATTTGTTGGTCCAACTTCCATGTTTGGAAGGTCAAAGCAAGTTCTACCTTTTTTGTCTAATAACAAGTCGATGAAAGGAAATGGAAAACAAGGGCAAAATTAAGTTGTAAAAATCTCGAAGGAATAGCGAGGAAATGAAAATGATAAGAAAATTAGGTTTTTGAAGGCTTAACAATTTTTCTTCAAGTTTTAGGGTCTTTATGAACATGAGCTTGTCAGTTTTTTCTGTATGCTCATTTTGAACCCGTGGTTATGTTTTGTGTTCTTTTGTTGATGTTGTGTGTGGTTTGAGTCGTGTTTGGTTCGCGGTTGTGGTCGTGTGCTTCCCGACAGCTCCTTTTGATGGAAAATACTTCCTTGGAGTCTCGTCTTCACGTCCCCAGGAGTTCGTTTCCTGTTGTACCTGCTTCCGACGGTGCTTCTTCGGCAGTGCTTGGCTCGTTGTTCCACCAGTTTAATCTTCATGGAGTTCTCCCTTCACATCTCTAGTTGATCCGTTGTTGTTCTCCTTCGGTTCTTTTCTTCTCTTGTTTTTTTTCTTGTTGCTTGTATTGTCCTCTTGACGGCGTTTCCGTCTGCCGTCTTTTCGCGGTCTCTCGTTTCAACATGAACCGTTTTTTCACGGTGATCAAGTCACTTACCTTGTTCCTCAAAAAAAAAAATGTCTTACCCATGTCACTTGACCGTTGAGACAAAATATACAATATGTTGTTGGTTTACCAAGTTTGTTTGAATTTGGTAGATATCTTGATATCCCGATATTGCAAATACGTGTGTCCACATCATATTTTAGTTTTCTAATCGAGAAAACCAATCAAAGGCTTGCATCTTAAAAAGGTAGATTGTTGAGCTTTGTGGGGAGAATGACCCCTGTTAAATATGACCTTGACTTTATACCCTCCTATGTCATGTGTGTTATGAAAATACCAATCTTTGTTTGCTCGGAATCGGACAAAATCAGTTATAATTTCCTTTGGAATGGCACTGAAGAAGAAGGAAAAAAAACATATGCAAAGTATCATGTGGACTCAAATTTGCAAGTCAAAGGGTGAATGTGGTCTAGGTATCAAAAGGACGAAAGTTGTGAATCTTGTAGCACTGGAAAACTAACATAACAGTTAATGCATGAGAATGAGAAACCTTGGGAGACTTTGTCACCTCTAAATACGGCGTTTACGCTACTGCAGGAAATTCATCGACATTTGACCACTCAAAATTGGCTCTTTTATCTTGAGAGAGATATGGGCAAAAAAGAACATTATGTCAAAGGGAATAAGATGGTGTGTCTTCAATGGACAATTGATTGATAGCATCATCCCTACAAGTATCTCTTGGAATGGAAAAGTGAGAGACTTTTGGATCGAGAGTCTTGGTTGGGACTGACCAAGTCTCAACACCCTTCTCCCGTTGAAAGTACTCACGAAACTAACTAGTTGTGTATCGCAAGAGGATGAGGAAATAACATATTAATAAGTGTTTTGTTTAGGATGAAGTCAAACTTACGTGCACCTTGTTGATTATTCTTGTATTCGAGGTCTTCAAATACCCTTCATTAAATTAACATATAATTATTTTTATTTTTTTTAGGAGTTGTCACATTACCTATTCGAGAATTTTTTCTATTGTATTCACCAACAACGAGATACCGTCTTACTTCTTATTTTCCGCCTTTTTACCATTCAATTCTCAACCACCCCTCACCTTCATCTTCCATGGTGATTTGCTTATGTTCTTCTTTGATCGAATGTCTATTAATTTCTCTGTTTGTTTGTTCCAATTAATCTAACCACCATATTACTTCTTAATCCTCGCTTGTCATTGTGTGTGTTTGACAAGACCTAAATACTAGTGTTTACTAGTGTTTAGGAGTGTTTTAGAATTATATATGTGTTTGGCAGTACCAAATAGACTAGTGTATCAGTTTTTTGGGAGTGTTTTTGAAACCGTAAAAAAATAAGAGTTTCCGTTTTTTAACTAGTGTTTTTGAAAAGAAAAAGTCTGAAATGTCCCTACTATTCATCTAAATTACGTTGTTATACCAGCTATTAATACAACTCTCTTAACCTCTATTTTCAATTCGCTATCGTCGATGAAGGAAGTTCTCTCCCGTCATCCGACCTGGTTATCGACCAACAACAGTCTCTTCTTCGTCGAAGGCCCAGTTTCCGACCATCTGGTAACTTCAATTTCGTTTCGACATGCTTATTTTTTCAAGTTTCTTCGATCCTTCTGCCCTAATTGAAGAATCGACGTTCTCTTCTGCCCTAACTCAATGCCTGGTTTCCGACCAACAACGATCTAATCTTGCTACCTTCTCTTCTTCCCTAACTCAAGTGGAAATGACTTTGGACATGCCTTACCGGAATTCTTACAGGTGGATGCATTTTCAAAGTTAAATACTGTGATATGAAAGGTAAGAAAGCAAAATATGATGTTTATGCAATTGACTCTTTTGTCTAGAAAATGGCACAACGGTTTATGATATTATTAGGTTGTAGCCTATCAAAGTTATTGTAGAATTTTTCCGCAATTATTGTGTTGAGCAAGATTACCGTTTGATCAATACTTGAATCCATTAACTAGACCAAATAGGGAACTGCTATAAGTTTGACTAGTTGAGTAATTGCTTATAATTGGATCATATTGATTTGTCTTCTTAGCTTGGTTAACAATAGCATATGCAGTGTTATACCATGAATGTTAGCAAGAGCATTATGTTGTGCTTTTTCATTGCTTGTGATCATTATGTTGATAATACTGCTATAGGTTAGACTAGTTGAGTAATTGCTTATAATTCTTAATTTCATCATAGCCAAGGTTTCACGAGAGTTGCATCTGGATATGTTGGCCTCAGTAGCTTGATGACTTTTGTTGGTCTAGTGTATGCCACTTTTGTCATTTTGTTTATCAGTATCAAAATATTGATTTTAGTTGGTGAAGATTATTGGCTTTTGTAGATTGAGCTAAAGGCTCCATTTGATTTTAGTTGGTGAAGATTCATGACTTGGGTTTTGAGTTTGTAGATGCCAATACAAATAGACTTATCTACTAATACTTAGTAAAATGTCTAGAGGTTTCCTGCATTTTTTCTTATTGAACTTTTTTTGTATAATTTACATTATATATTATAGGATTATAACCTTGTCCATTCTTTCTTCATATTCCACAAACCTCTTCACCCTAAAATTAAAAAAAAGTCTACACCTTTACTTGTGTAGATGATATATATGTGTGTGACAGGTGATGCCACAGGGATGAATGGCCATGAGATCACAATATAGCAAGCCCATGAACCAAACAAGGAAACAATGCCGGTTGAACTGATGAAAAGTTTGAATCAAGATACATGGGGTCAACAAAACCACCCTGAAGAGCATTCCCAACCATCTGATTACAAATTCTGCTTAGATCTTGTGATTATGATGCAGCAGATAAGTTATGGCTTGATGACATCCCACCTCCCAGTCCCCTTGAATCAATTCCAATGCCCATAGAAGCAGATTCATTGGGTATATAAGAATCCTTTGAAAATGTATTTCTAGATTAATAGCAACATTTAAGTGTTCAACCTGGAAGTTTCTCAGCTCAGATCCACCAACAGTACTCCTCCAAGCAGTTGATTGAGGCATGACAGGCATCTGCAAATGGCCAAACTCGGTTTTTTTTGCCAAATGAATGCTTAAGATTATCCTTATTGGATTGCATGTTATGGCGATAGTTATATTGATATCTAGTATCTTGATCAATTTGTGAAGATAATTGGTGTCCATCATCAATGGCAGCGTTAGTGGAGAGGTTCATGCCAGACAAAGCAACCACCAGATCAGCAGATTCATTGATCCCAGAGGAGACACCACTGAATGAATTTTGACTGACAATAACTCTCTTTTCAGACGCCCCATTCCTTCCTCCTCCAATAGATATAGGACAAGGACTAGGGATCCGAGGTACATGTTGAGGATCAAGAGTAGTGCTCCTTGACAAATAAGTACCCAGAACGGCAGCATAGGAGTATGATGCAGGTGCACCATTATTGTTTACTTTAGAACTTGTATCTCGCTTTTGTATGCATATGCCTATGTTTATCTCCCTACGTCAATTGCTTCTTATTGGCATCCTCGTCCTTAATTTTCTCATCTCTGTTCGGGTTTTTGCTAGTAAAGAACATGGTGAGTTCTTCAGTCCTAAATGCAATTGTGGTGATTACAACTACCATGACGATTATCGCAATGAACTCAGACTCAGACATATATGATAGCATAAGCAAAATCACCTACAAACACTATGTAATATATATGACAACCAAGGACATAAAAGTCTTTTTCTAAAAAAAATACTTTGTAAAAAAACAATGTCCGTGCTAAAAACACACAAGTGTTTCAAAAAACCAAAACACTAAAAAAACACAAAATACTACCCAAAAACACTAAAAATTACATACACTGGTGCTTTTGATTTTTCTGCCAAACACACACATTATCAACAACCCATCACCTTCCTCGTGTTCCACACCGATTTGCACATTATTTTTCTTTGATCTAATGTCTATTGAATTTTTTTTTTCCTTCTTCTAATTAACCTAACCACCATATTTGAATGTTACTCGATTCATCAAGCATGTTAGGCACTTCTTTGATCTCCCTTGGTCAACTTGATATATCAAATATTTTCCTTGAAAAAAAAAGAAGCAAAAATCAAACATGGTCAACCATTCCGCAATAACTTTGTGATATACATACAAACTTAATTAGCCACACCACCTTGCCAGCTGTCCAAATCAAACAAACCATCAAATATCATCTCAACATCTCCCAAAAATTCAAACACAAATTCCCAACTTCCGATCTTCTCTCAACCACCACCATGTCAACCTCCTACACCCCAATCTCCTCCGCCGCCGCCACCACCACCACATCACCCCCTTCCAACCTCGACTACATCTCCCGAGCAAAGCAGCGCGTATACTCAACTATAGCCACGCGCCGTCCATGGCGACAAGTATTCAATTTCCGCGCCCTCTCCTTCCCACGCTCCCCCTCAGAGTTCTTCACGCGCCTCCGCACAAACCTAGGTTACTTCCGCATAAACATGACCATGTTCGTCCTCCTAATCCTCTTCCTATCGCTTCTATGGCATCCGATCTCGCTTATCGTCTTCGTCGTCATGATGGTGGCTTGGCTCTTCCTCTTCTTCCTCCGTGACGAGCCTCTCGTCATCTTCGGACGCACAATCGATGATCGAATCATACTAGCGGTGTTGGCGGTACTTACTTTACTCTTCCTATTTCTCACTTCCGCCACCGTTAACATACTAGTGGCGCTGGCGATCAGTTTGGCGATTGTGGTGTTGTACTCTGTTTTCCGGCGTACTGATGACTTGTTTGTTGATGAAGAAGCTGCCGTCGCCGGCGGACTTGTGGCTAGATCCACCGCTGGTTAGTTGATTGATTGAAGTCAACTTGATCCAACCACTCGTCTTTTGGGGATTTATGTATTATTTTTTTAAAAAAATTATTTATGAATTCCTCCTGTTTGATTGTTTGGTGAATATTTGGAGGTGTGGCTCTGCACTTGCTTGAGTTTGTAGCATTTTTGCTTTGTTTTTTTTGTTCGGGTGAGTTTGCAGTCCAAAGTGTTTTTAATTTCAATTGTTTTGTAATTTTTTTATTAATGAAATCAAATTATTATTATTAAATTAAGTGAGATATGATGTGTGTACAAACAAGCAAATAGTTTTTTACATATTAAAAGAAACAAAAGTACTCCGAAGCTACATTAAAAAAAACAATATTAAATGGAAAAAAAAACAAAATCGGGTTTAGATAAACTGAATTGGATCAACACTCAATTTGGGTTAACATCCATTGATTTTGTGATTCGAAATTATAATGGTGATGTTATTAGTTTGATACAAAGAAAAACAACTTCAACTCAGTCATAAAAATTGAAGCTTTTACTCTCATGACTGATTTACAAGAGACAATCAGACTGCAGATTAAAAAGATTGAAATCGAAGGTGACAATTTGCGTGTTATTAGGGCATTCCAAGGTTTGTGGAGTTGTCCGTGAGATGTCGATGAGACATGTTTTCAGATAAACTAATTGTGTTGCTGACCGATTACCACCTGAGAATCTCGACCCGTAATACCAATTTTTCTGATGATCCCGAACTTCGTGTTTTTATCCGTAAAGATATTTTAATTTAAACTACCTCTAGAAAATAGTCTAAGCTAACCACTTTCCCTTATATATATAAAAAAAAAACAACAGCAAATTGATAATAGGAAAAGGTGACACAAAACGCAAATGGAGATGGTGCCGACTGCAATATATCAATAATGTCGGCTCATCCTTAACGTTGTATTGTATAACGTCAAGTATGGCCCAATAGATAAGATATATGGTTGTAATGTTTATACAAAGCTCCCCTTTTTCATAGCAATCATTCCTAAACTACAAATTTTAGTACACAATCACGATCTAACTACTTTTTCTGTTGGGACACCTGGCTCTCTCACGTGGTATTCGTTAACTAGCACAATTGTACGCATGTCCAATTACCATGTGTTTTGATAGCTTTTTACGACATGTTCTTTTTATCCTCTTTCGATGTAAGATTTGAGAATATTAAGGGGCATTAGGATTAACTCAAAAATATTTTGATATGATCCCATTCCTGAAATATAGTGTTAGTTTACGATTATAAATTAAAATGTTGGGTTAATTAGATACTGATTTTGTAAAATAATGGTTGATGTCTTAGTTTGTTCATAATAAATCAATGATATAAATAACTATATATTTGAAGAAATAAATTGAAATTTATGTTTAAAAAAATCAAGGCCTAAGAATGAAAAATAATAGAATCACTCATTTTCTAAAATCACTCATTTGAATATCTTTTTCTCACCAAACACAAGAATCAGTCTGAGTGATTTCAAACCGATTCTTGATTCCTTGTGAATCATACCAAACGAACACTTGATTGTTTCATGCACATGTTGAAGTTTCCCATCCCTCTTATGCAAATTTGATTGGTTGTTTGTGGATTTTCAATATTAAACACCGTTCGGACGGGACAATTGATCGCTACAAAGCACATCTTGTTGCAGAAAGTTTTGGTCCAGCGGAAGGATTCGAGTTTTTTTAAGATATGTAGCCATGTGGTCACACCTACCACCATTTGCTTGATACTTTATATTGCTCTCTCTCATAGAAGGATCATAATCCAACTTGATATAAACAATTTGTTCATTACTATAAACAATGCGTTCTTTAACATAGACCATTTTTAGGATTACTTAGAAACCTTGAGTTGAAGCCAAAACGTATTGATTGCCAAAGCTTATTGAATGAGTTTATCTTTTGGTAAGCTTGATGGGATATTGAAAGAAAAGAAGCTTATTGTAGTAGATATATGTAAAAATACCTACAAAGATTTACTTCTTCATTTAATATAACTTTGTAGGGTTATAATCTACCACAAGTTGCGTAAACTCCTTCCATATAGCTTATGTAATAAGAAAAATATAAGCTATGTCTCTCAAACACCATCCAACCATAGCTTTTTCCCCCATAATCTTCATAAATTTGACAAGCTCCGTTAGTCTGAAGAAAATCCAGTGTTAAAATACCTCTAACATTTTTAATTAATTTAGAATCATTCTATTTTCATAACGATGCTTAGCAATTCCAAACTTGTCCTGAACTTCTAGGTGGAGAGAAACGTTTCCTTGTATTATGTGTGTTAATTGTACTATATTAAGGATCTGGTGAATTACACATTTACACGTTGTCTGTGGCATTTTCCCCTGCGATCAAAACACACCTTTTTTGTTGCTGCTGGTTTATCCTTTTTACAATTGGACAGCATAAAATGATGTCTGAACCTACAGGATTGATGCATTCAGCCAGAAACCACAACTGCATCAGGATGCAAGGGACCATTTTGCTCGCTTAGTCCATTTAACAGATCTGCATAACAGACTGAGCAATCATAACCATGCACAGAAGAAACAGAACAGATTCACTCCCCTCAATCTTTCTGTCACAATACAAGATTCACCATTAATACAAGATTCAGAAACACTCTAAAAGCTGCAAATCATCACTCTCATCCATCACATAGTTTATTACCAAATATCATTACCTCCATAAGATTATTCAAACTGGATATTAAGAATTCAGCAACACAGGCTAAATCTGAAACAACTGCCATACCTACAAGCAACCGTTCCGACCTGAGTAGATATGCAATTTATTGCCTTGTCATAAAATTGAACATCAACGACATCCATCCTTTTCAAGCTAATTATGTAAATATGCCAGTAAAATGTACAATGGAAACTATATAGTCTACATATAGAAGTAGAGGTTTCCAGCTATGTATATATGTACGGAATCGTGCGGTCCACTTTTTTTGTGGCATTAAAAGAACTTCTTAGCATACTGCTGAATCCTCAGAATGTCACCAATTAATATTGAACTATCATTTCCAAAATGACTCGAGAAAGCACCTAAAGGGGATTGTATCATTATTAATGAGGTACAGCAGATCACTTCACAGAATCACAGTCCATCCTAAGAAGTTATTCAATCACTTGTGTTAGATTAGAACCCACCAGATTGCAAGGATCTCACTCTCCTAGGATAAGATAGACTGTGTAGTGAGAACCCAAATTTGGATTTAAAAAATAAATTAAAATTCAGCCCCTGATTACAGATGAAGTTAACAGGAAGAATAAAATAGGAAATGAATAGGCTAAATAATTGATGTCAATGACACAAGGAAAATGAGACAGTGGAAATCACTAACCAAGCTAGTGCTACTGAATTGACATGCATGATCAAGTTGAATTTCTTTCTGGCACAAGTCATGTGTGGCAGTGTATCAAGTATCAACTTACAGATACCGCTAACAAGGGAAACTATTGATAAATGGAAGATCTTGTTATCCTAAAAATCCCCGCTTTTAAGCTCTTCAGCTGCTTCTGTTAACATTCAATGACATTACCATTCATCAAAACTGAATTTAGACTTCAGTTACAAATTCATATGGGAGTGTATCAAAAAAGCTTCAAAGAAAGCTTTTTTACTAGCCAGTGAAGCTAAAAAAAATTCAGCTTGCACAAAATTAATGCAAACCTTCCAAATATCAACTATTGATCACCATGTGATTATTCCTCTATTGTACAAGACTAGAATACATACGTGTCGGGTTAAAAGAGAGAATATATGCTTCAGTTAGAATCCCTCTATTGTACAAGACTAGAATACAAGCCTATGGCTTGAAAAAAATCACTTACTGTTATAATAATAGACATGTGATTCACATAAAAATAATATAATAATAGTAAGTGAAAGTTAAAAATTAGGTAAGTACTAGGAAATTAGTCTTTTTATTTCACAAAGAATTTTTTTATAGTGGTTCGTCAAACACAACCCTAAGACAAAAAACCATGAATTGATGAAATAAAAGATTAGGGATTATGATTATTCGGAAGAAGAACAAGGTAGTTAGCAGCTTCTCTTATCCTTCAATCAGACAGGACAAATAATTAAAACTATGAATCACTTGTACCACTGGTGATCAAGTGCGCAAATTATTTGCCCCCAAATATAATACTATATAACAAGACTCTAGCATTAAGTTTGGTCAATACAAGTGCAAACACTAAAATAGATTACAAATTTAGACTTCAGTTACTGAATAGATTACTACTCAAAATAAGAAATGAGATGCATATCAGATGTCTGCAGAAAGTACAAGCAGCATAGAAATGGGGGATAGCCAATATTGAAGACATTATTATATATGTGACTATAGCACTCACAGATTGCATATGGGGTCATGATAGACATGCAATCATGGATTCTCAAGAAGATAGAATATACTATGAATGAATAGATTATCACAGAGAAGAGATACACCTTTTCCAAAAAAGTCTAGTGAGTTGTTGGCACTTCATTGCGAGGCTTCATCTCCACTTGAAGTTCTCTTTATGCAAGGAATTAATTACTTTTTCTCCAACACAAGAGTAGAATTTCTTGGGGGGGAAAAAGATGTTTTCAAAACGTGAGATATAATACAGCTGAAAACTACTAAAGGATTTGTTTTCTTGCTTGCCAGTGAGTTGAGAAGTTACTTTTCCCATATCACAAACATATAGGGAAATTTGAAGCCAAGATACTAACAGTACAAACAAATGTCCACCTTTGTGATTCCTTTAACATTAAAACAGATATAAAGCTAAATGGACCAACAAGTCAGAGTCAAGGACCTAACACGCAGAAAATATAACACACTTAACAGGGTATATATGGCAAATTGTTCACATCCTTATAATATGCTCTCTATATATGCTGTTACAGCTGGTGATGATTGATCAAACCAAATAAGTTTATCCAGGACCACTTCTACTTTTGATTAATTGGTGGATAAACAAGTCTTTCCAAATTACATAGAACATTGTTTGGGTTTTCTGTGAACCCTGAAAGGAAAACCTAAGACTTCCCATTGTCATATGAACTGAAAGTAGGAGAATGCCTGCTTTAAGGATCAATAACCAAATTATACAACCAAATTAATTCCTCGCATTAAGAAGAGCTAAATTTCCAGTTTGACATTTTCCAAAAAGAATCAAGAATCTAATAAACTGGGAGTCTGCCTAAGACACCTAGTTCTATATCGTCACCTTTTAAAAGAATAAGATAAGAAGTCACTTAAGATAAGATTACCTCTTCCAGTAAAAAAAACTATGATCAAATACAAACTTACATAAGAAGACAATATTAAGGATTAAATTAAATAATCTTCCATGGCTTAGAAGTTCTGATAACAGTGAATGCTTTCCTCTAAAACCGATTGTGATGTATTTCTGTAAAACCGACTGTTGTTGCAAATTGCAATGCCATGTTTATCAAGGATGGCCACAAAACCAGCGTAATCCGTGTGAGTCCAGAGTCACACGAAACCCATAAAGTCACCAACCTAAGACTGCCCAAAAAATAAGAAATTCACCTGAACTCAAACTCAATTTATCAAAGCACAAACACATAAGTGAAGCGTAAATAAGTCGAACCTAAGCCAACAGGACCTTAAACAACGTTAACCTGGAACTCAGGCTAGCCCAGATCCTGCAAGGAAAAATAGGCAACATATTGATGTGAAAATACCCAAATGTATAGTCACGTGCATAGGCACAAGCACAAAAGTGAGCATGCACACACATTTATAGCACAAGCATATACATATATACACATGCACAGCAGATCCTGCCTCCATATGTAGATTATGCATGCATGATGGCCCAGCATGCTAAGCACGGATATTTGTACCTATGTTCGATGGATGCACATGCCTTCATGAGCAAACTAGACATGTTTGTGCTGGTGCACATCTGATGTATGCCTTTTAATTTTTTTTACAAAAGTTATATGCATAGAGATCCAAGCATGCGCATGGATATGAACATGTTGTCCACTGAGGCATGTTCTAAAATTTGAAGCAATCAAATTATCAAAGTATGGAACGACCAAGATCCTAAAATAACAAGAATCCAAAATTTTCAGAACCCAAAACTCAAGATTAGTATAAACTTGATTCTACCTTAACCTAAACCAACCAACCCCTATTTGTAATGATATATATAAATGACCCATCCCAGATCTAACCTTAGCTTGCAACGACCTTAGGTAAACCTCGCTTAATCCATCCGCTTTCCAATTCCACAATAAAGAACTTAAATGAGCCAGACCATAAATAAGATATAAAAATGACGCAAATTCTTATTTGATTGAAGTATACAGTAACACAACCTATTACACTAAAATGCAGTAGACTAACTACATTCATTTTACCAAGACTAAGTCGATAATAAGACATAATAATCCATATGTTTCGAGCGGCATACACGAGAAAGAGGAAAGAAAATTCTAGGAAATCTTGTGCTTTTAAATTCAAAACAAGAGGATCTGCTCAACGACGCGTGCCACGGGACTTCTCAATTCCTCCCCATCCAGACGAACTTGAACCATACAGGGAGGCCCTTTCCCTGCTGTCCGCACCACCCTGATGAAAAAATGGCATTACTTAAAAAAAAACCTGCTACCTTAGCTGGTTAAGAAATATTTACAAAACAAGAAATCCTACCAGATGGGATGCATATGGATCATAGGGAGGATGATATCCGCCTTCGGTACTGCTAAACACCATCCCATATGTTCCACCTTGCACTACCAAATGTATGAAAGGAAATTTTAGTGAGAATGGTAACAGCACTATGAAAGCAAAAATATTAGCTAAAATTTAATCACAGAAACAACTTTCATCGCCAAATCTTTTGAAATAAAGGGAAAACATTTCTTTGATGGTTGATTATTTTGTAATCTCAAGCATCTAACTCTAGATATAAAATAACGAAAAAGAACATAAAAGTCCGAAAAATGCCCTTCAATGTGTCCATATATGTCAATCTACTCAGAAGAGCATATCCACTCAATCTTCTTCATAACTTCTTCACATTAATATCCCAAATTCCAAATGAAATGATCCCTCATCCCCACCTACAGCATCATAGAAATGCCATGCACTATCACATAACCAGATTCTCTACAAGAAGAAAGATGTTTATACGTCTCATAGGGCTGCCAGGGGCATGCTTCCGATTTATGTAGGACCTTAAAACATAAAGAATGAGAAGGAACATTTTTTTAAAAGTCTGACAATGGGGGCGTCCATGTTCACCTCAGTCAGTGCACAGATTTCAACATGAACACGGAAACATATACGATATGAATACAACTATACAAGTATACAACATTTCCCGAAATAGAGGAAATTGATAAGGCAAGGGAACATTAAGAAATAATCAATTATATCATTATAAGTTCATAGTTTTTATTAGTAAAAATAGATTATATAACTGTTTTATTTGATTTATGCAAGGAACACATTTATAGCTTGTACAAGTTGTTTTTGTAATTGACTTAAATTCCTAACTGTAACAGTAGTTTAAAAAAGATCATATGGGTTTATTATTCGGGTAGACACAAGTTACCTTCTTTACTAAAAATGGGGGTTGATTATATAAAGCTAAGCTCAGCCCGACCAGTTACCTATATAATATATGGATGAAAAGGCCTAGATATAAGCAAAAGAAAACAAACCCTGATGCTCATCAGTTACCCGTACACAACTAGGGATCTGGTGATAAAACTGCCACAAACATGATATCCATGACACGAGTAGACATAATTGTGTTCATATGTGGAGCTTGCATAAAATCTGAAAATGGGGTATGCATCGTCATCCATTAGACGAAGAGAAAAGATTGATAACAAGGGTTTTTTACCCCAACAGAGTTGGTCTAGTGAGCAGAACAAAGTCATTAACCTCACAAGTCATAGATTCAAGTTCCACTAGCCTTCTTCTTGCCTTCTTGGTGTGAGGCATTGTAACTACCTCCTAAATTTCTCTGACCAATAAGACAGCTAGGGACAGCTTTGTCACCACATCTCAGGTAATGTTGATGATCTAGAATCTTTCAGAGGTTCCACGACCATTCATGGTCATTCCGGTCTGATCCAGTTTTGGACATGCAAAATGATGTTCATGCATCATAGATGTTTAAACATAGTCTGGCTTGACTAAGAGAGAAGAATATTCTATTTCCTACAAGAATGTTCTATTTCTATAAGCTTTTAGACAATATTACATAAATATTCCATTTCTTTGAAGTTTATGAAAATTTAGCATCTATTAGCTCAAAGATATTATTTTCAGAATCATAAACAATTGAGAACCAGAAAGGTACTAGAATAAAGTATCAAAATAAAATTTATTAGCATTACGAATGACACTATCCGGGGCCATATAAAACACATAAATCCTACATTATCTTATTGTCATTTCACGTAGAAACACAGATAAAGTATAATCTTTAAAAGTGGAACTCCTAAGCTCACTTATATTGTAGAGATAGAAATCATCAACATGGAAGTATCATCTTTGGTTGTATCCAGTACACCTAGGCATGTATTTTGCACCTAAGTGATGAAGTGGCAAGACCTTGCTTTGGGCCTCCAGATGTGCAGCTCACAAACTAAGAGAAACATGGTTCTTATTTAAAGGTTTAGTATTATTGTAAGGATGTGCTAGAAATAAAACTAACCCGCACTAAAACTATCTTGTTTATACCTCCAATGATTTTGTTTTCTTCTTAATTGATATTTGTAATTAAATCACATGATATATTATGCCTAAAATATACTTGAAAAGGAGGTTGTGCTCACATTCACAAAGTTTGCATCCGTCGCCCATCTCAATAGTAGCGTAATTGCTTTTCTTCTTCTCCCATTTCATATATTCATGAAAGAAGGCTTGTCAAGACCCATTACTGGGTATATAATGGTTGGTAGACGTCAGACTACATTTTAGAGAGGAAGTGGAACTAAGGAAGCAACCAAATGTTGGGAAAGTTCAAGCAGACAAATAAGCTTCAACTTAGCTGTTTTATATAGATTTAGGAAGGTTAATATTAAGACGACATTCAAGAACAGAAGTAGCATGTTCTTTAAGAGTATGGAACGCAAAATTATTATATAGACATTCTGTAATCAGAAAACTCTGTCCTATATAATTAGGTGATAGTTATGATTTAAAAATGCTGGATTTGATCAATATGTTAACTATGCACCCCCACCACCTACTTAAAACACGTTAAAATATCTATAAGGATTAAAAACAAACAAGAATTTCTAAAACCATATAGTGAAAGGAATGTTGCTCCATAACCTTATGTCACAAATAATATATACGGAAATTTTTGGTCAACTTCTCTGCAAATTTGGGTTCATGAGAACATAGACATACCTGAGCTCCATGGTCTAGCATCTGCACTTTCTAGTGTTGCACGTAACTTTTCAGCCTCACGTGCCATGGAAACCAAGTTATTCTCCATTGATTGTCTCTGTCCAGTCAGCTCAACATTAGCCTTTTTTTCATAGTCAATGGCAGTTCTGCACCCCAAAAAGGTCATTGTTCAATGATACGTCATTCTACTAAAAAAAGTTGCATTACTTGTTCTGGTCCAAGAAAAATAACTCTCAAACTAACACGGGTATGTCCAAACCTGACATGGAGTAGTTCTTTTCGCAGGCCATCAACATCTGACTTCAAATGAGGAATTTGCTTATTCTCAGACTGAAGTCTAGATACGTCCTTTTTGAGGGTCTGAACTTGCACAGCTAAGTCCTGTCGAATCTTATTGAGGTTCTGAACCTCATCCTGCAGCTGCCTAGATTCATTCTTCTGATGCTCGATTGCTTGGAGATCAGCCTCCAGCTTCATGCCATTTTGTATAAGATCCCTCATGCGCAAGTCTCCTTCGGCACGAATATCAGAAATGGCACAATTCAGGCGATGAATTTCTTCTTTAGAAGCACCCAAATCTCGCTGCAGTGTCATCCGATCTTCAACAAGTCTTCTTTTTTCAGCCAACAACCTCTGCATTTCAACATGTTGAATGTCAAGTTCTTCCTCCAACACCGCAGGATGGGGAGGTAGAGGCCTGGGCATGTGACCTCGAATAACGGATCTTTCAGTGAGGTAGCCGTGCCTTTCAAAGTAGGCATCACGAGGCATATGATTTCTTCCGGACATGAAGAGCTTCCTGACAAGAAAAAAAAGGATTGCAATAAGCCATAATCTGTCATGGGGGCGGGGGAGGATGTCCTTTTTGAGGGACTACGCATGACTAAAAGGTTAAATTTGTTCTTGGAAAGGACTCAGAAATTGATACACAGGGGTCTACAGATTCTAAAACACTAGTTCAAAACATAGAGCAGCGATGACATGACATAAACTATGTTTCCTTAGGACACCCATGGGAGTATTCATCATTCAGCCTCATGCAGCAGATTACCTCGCTGTCATGCTGACAATGGCCACATATGATCAATATAATCAACTTTTCTTTATAAATGTCAAACCCACTAGTGGATATCATGTACTAACACAATATCCCATCTATCAATATCATCACCAAACATAAATTTCTAAGTACACAGCTGAACTGATCAAACTCACCAGGAAAAAGAACCTGTGAATTTCCCCCGTTATACCAAATAAAAATGTTCAGAGAAATTTCGCAAACTAAAAATATTTGCTTCGAGGAACAGTAACATGAACTACGAAATATCATGCTACAATGTACAGATAAGAGATACCCTAAACCAACAATACAACACAATCAAATTGAAACCCTAAATTAAAAAATCTCTCAAAAATGGATGATGTTCCCAGCGTAAGAGGAATAATTGGCAGGGAATTGAAGTTATTGACTATGAAGAATACAGAAGAACCGAAAGCTCAAGAATCAGGGAGATCGACGGAAGAAGAAGAAGAAGAGGGGAACCTGAGATATTTGACAGATTGAAGAGACTGTAAAGGAGGCACTTTATTATCGATTACAAAAATTGATAATATAAGCTTTTATTGAAATTTTAAAATATAAATGGGAAATTCGGAGGATATCTTCTCTTTTATGTTTTTTTCGAATAATGTTCAGAGATTTTCCTTTCATGGATGACGGTCTAAGTTTTATAATTGTTAGAAATATATATATTTCTAGCATCCATAGGCTATTATTTTGATAGGAACAAAAGTATAATCTACTAATTATTATTAATAATTATTTTAAATGTTTTCGGGTAAGTATAACTTATCTTTCATTTTTTTTTTTCAAAATAATAACAAATATTAAATTTTCCTTTTTGTATGTCAAATTATTTTCTTTTTAACTATTTTGAAGTTATACATTATTTTAATTTTCTACTTGGTATCTCGGACATATATGTTTTGTTAGTATCACTCGATTGTTCAAATTGAAACATGTCCTAGTGTGTGTCCCGTCCATAATTCACAATCATATTTCCAAGATCTCTTATATTTCCAATAAAATAAAATATCTCAAGCAAGTAATGGGTTTTTCCCTATAGCAAATCGAGCTTGCATGACTGCATAGGTCCGTTCCAAATCGTTTTGATACTCCAAGGGCCGTTCTCGTTATATTTTCAATAAAACTATCATCCACGATCATTTATAAGTTTATGTGGTCTAACTTTCGTATATGACTATGATATTTGTGATGATGAAATTTGTTTTGATCAAGAGCTAATGATGTCATCCTAGATGTAGAAGTGTCTTCATATATTACTTGGAAGAGAAAAAAAAAGGAGGTTCAAGTATAAAGTATTTGATAACATCCATTTTAGTGTGTTTTCTACCTCATTCTTATACATCTCTTGAGCATATAGATTAGTTTTGCATATATTATGATAGATTTCATTCTCGTTTTGTGTTTTGGATATCTACACATTAAAGTTCTCCCGACGGTAAAAAGAAATGTCCAGGTCAAGATTGTGTTGATTAAGAGTGGAGAGTGAAGAAATGAATATTGTTCAAAGTTTTACAGTTGATTGATTCGATTGACCCCCTTTTTCGGTCGAGTTGATTGATCCCTTATTATGAGCATATGACTACATCTTTCAAAATGTTGCGTTTTGCATCAAGTAGAGTCAACCCACTGTGTTGAACGAGTCGATCGACCCCATTGTCCGTGTCATATTGGATGATCTATCTTACTTTTTTCCTTCCCCTTGTCTTTCCATTAGAGATAATGTTAATTGGAAGATATGACTAGACTTGATTTATTTTCCCTTTATAGATAGGGTTTAGCATGATTAGGCTCAAACCCTAGGAGGATCAATTAGCCTCCTCCCTATAAATAATTAAGGTTATTCAACCATTAGTTTCTTTATCAAATGCAAATTTTATTTCATTTCAGACACGGCATCTTTCATAGGCGTTAAATTGATGCACATTTGACTCGAAATCGATCACTTGTAGATTGGCTCGACCGGTGCCCCTTCTATCGACTCAATTAGTCTTTATGGTTATTTGAACCTACGAATTCGTCAATTATGAGTTGGGTGCTTTAACCATTCAACCATGATGGAAAGAGACTCAGAATTCGATCAGTTATGTTTTTCATTGGTTAATAAAAGGAGAAATCTTTGTAAGTATGTATTTTTAATTTGTCTTTAATTTAGGATCTAGGGAGCCCGACTTGCATGATGACTCTATGATTATATGTGTATATGTTATTTATATTCTAAGATTAATCCAATGCAAGATACAAGAGTTGTGTATGGATGTTCCTTAGCTTTTTACCATGCATAAAGTCTATTAACCAAGATGGTAAAAACAATTAGCTAATAATCCTAAATTACATTGCTAGCTAATAAGGATAACACAATCACACATAAGAACGTATAAACACGCCAACGTGTTCACGACATGATTAGCTAATAATCCTAAAATATTTTTGTCTATTTTCCTATAGTAATTTTTTTTAGAAAAAGTTATAGTTGGTAAAATTTAATTTAAACTTTATATAGGGTGTTATTAGTTTAAATATTTTATATTATTATTTAATAAGTATTTTTGAAGTTATAGTTTTAAAAACTTATATAATATTATGTATTTTAAAATTTTATTATAATATGTTCAAACTTTGTCTTTCAATAGTTAGAACTTTGTTCTTTTGTTAATTTAAACATGTATTATATTCCATTATACGGGTAACACATTTTCAGCAAATCGAACTAAAAAGTTTAACTAATAAAATAATGGTTACAATTTTTTTATATTAAAATATGAATCAGCGATGGAAACAAATTTATATTTTAAAAATAAATTAACTAAATCAACGTGCAGAAAAACATGATTATAGGTTAGATAAAATGTCAAAATAATATGACAACAAAATAAATATTGTACAACAATTAGTGATTATATAAGAAATGATAGAGCATGAGAAAAGAAAAAAAGAAGAAGAACCTCTTTCATTAATTTATAACAAATCACAAACAACATGTTGGTTTTGGGTCCCTATCTGTAGTACGTACGTAAGCATTACGTATACCTCATTCTGCATTCATTTTTCACATTGATCGTCCAAGAGACGCAGATAATCTGAGTGTCTTCACATACAACTTATTTTTTCCGCATTTGGTATGAAACAAAAACCACAAAATCCCAAAGAAACCAGACATGGTTTACTTTGAAATACAATCAAATCAAACTAGTTGTCCCAAAATCACACTAAGAATAATAGCGGAAATCCAAGCTGCAATAGAGGAAGGAACAATCATCCCACCGGCTGATTTTTTCTTCTTTTCTTCACTGTCTGCACTCGATGGCTCATCGCCGGAATCGTTTGACGGTGCCGGTGATGGAGAATCACGGGTAGGGGAAGGTGAAGGAGAATCATCATCATCACTAGGAGAATCGGCATCAGAAGGTTCAGGAGCTGATCCGTCGGAAGGCGAAGGGGCGTTTTCCGATGGAGATGAACTAGGGCTATAACCGTCCGTCGGGGATTTGGCGTCGGGGCTGTGAGTTGGGGAAGCCGTTGGAGGTTCCGATGTCGGGGACTGTGCCGGCGCATGATCATCTTGTTTGGGGGGCTGTGCCGACGGCGCATGATCATCTTGCTTGGGTGGTTGTGCCCGCGGCGCATGATCATCTCGCTTGGGTCGTTGTGCTGGAGTAGGATGGGCTTGAGGGGGTGCTTGCGTCGGCGCATGATTAGCTTGAGGCGGCGCATGCGACGGGGTATGGTCACCTTGTGCGGGGGGTTGTGTCGGCGCGTTTTTTCTCGGCGAAGGTGATTGTGGTGTCGGAGGGGGTTGCATTGGTGCTTGACCGTCTTGTGTAGGGGAATCTCCGTTGACCGGTATCTGAGGAGGCGATGAAGGTCCACGCCCGTTAAGCCCGCTAGGAATGATAGCGGCGCTGATCTGCAACACCGAGATACTATACGGGTCAGACTCAACGGGCTTGACTAGCAACGCCTGCGTATGGCGGCTAACACCAGCCGCCGCCGATCCAAACCCGACTTGCCCACCAGAGAAAGTGACATTGATAAAACCCTGATTATTGACGGCGAGAGCTTGCCCGCTGGCTTGGAGTAGTGTGGCGACAGTGAGTGGGTCCTCTCGGAGGGTTTTCAGCTTGATAATGTCATAGTAGTCAAGCAACACGTGGACGGATAAGATCTTCTTGATCTGGTCCATGGGCTTTCCGGCGAGTGGGCCCATGTCAGCATTGCTGACGGCGAGGACGGTGATGGTCTGTCGGGAGTTGATGTCCTGAGCAAGATTTGTCTGAGTGAGGTAGTTGCTGAAGGTGCTTAGCTCCGGGTGTTGGCTTAGGATGTGGGTGATGTCGAAGGCCGACGTCATCGACAAACACATCCATGATACAAACAAGAGAATCATTTTTTGGTATGTTTGTGAAAACATGTTTTGTGTTTTGTTTTCTTTGTTTTTTTGTGTTTTTGTGTTATGTTATTTTCTTCCTTGGAAGAAATGTAATTAGTGAGAGGTGATGAAGAAGAAGAGAAGGAAATATGATGTTCATAAAGGCTTTGGGTATAGAGGAGATGTAGCTAACGAGGAGTTGTATTGAACGAAAAAGAAGTGGAAGAACTATTTTTGGTGTTTGTTAAAGTGTTTTAAGATTTGATATTATCCTAAACTAGATTCATATGGTTTAGAAGCATGACAAGTGCTTCATTCACAATCAATTGTGTGATTTGCTTTGACCATTTTCACTTTCTACTTATAGATTTCTTGTTTTATAGGTGTGTGATTCCTATAATGTGGTATGGTTTTATTAATAATAATAAGCGATTTACGTGTTGTGATCGATATGCGTATTTCACAACGATTATAAAAAATTTAACTTAGTATAAAACATTAATGAGTTTTTGTGTTGAGATTTTAGTAAATGTTGGCTCGTATGCACATACATATACTCTAGTTTCGAGTTCGTTACGTTGTTGAAGTTGAAATAGGTTATCCGAAGGTATTTTGGGTTGGTCATAGTCGAGATTTGGGTGTCACTAAATAGGATCGAAAATTAGGCAAACAAAGCTTTGATAACATGGTAATAAAAATTATAGAAATTATAATTCTCTAATCCTAAACATAAATATAATATCATACATAATATTCTAATATCAACATAATATATCGGATAAAAATAACATACTCTTGCAATAACTAAGAATATATTGAAAATTATTTTAAAAAAATTAAAACCATTTGAAAAGAATGGCTAACGAGTGTTGTTAGACAAGTACTCTTGTAATAATCCGATCTATCACAATTAAGATTATCATTATGAAATAAAAAGAATGACTAACGAGTAACTATGTAGAATTGTCACATCCCTAACACCGTTTGAAAAGACAATGGAAGAATAAAATCAAAATGGTCAACTTATACATGTCGTCCATTATAAAGAAGTAAAATGTGTGAAGCAATAAAAGCGACAACATTATTTGGATACATCGCACTAGAACTTTAACACTATTTGCTTCTATTTAAGATACACAACATGAGCTATTGATTAATGTACCATTGATTGTTCTCCTATTATATTGCTCTCGGATAAATCTTTATTCACCTCTTTATGTTTTTGAGTTTTGACTATATCCTTGATCAACCTAGTCTCAACTTACCTATGAGGATCCTCGATCTAGTTACGTAGGACCTTGCCATTAGCATGATTTATTTTGGGATTCATATATCTATTCTTATTCCTATATTTTAATTTTTCTTAGAAATATATCTATTCTTATTCCTATATTTTAATTTTTCTTAGAAGTTTTGTCTATCAGAGTTTATCTTAAATATTGATTTATCCTTGTACGAGTGACCTTCCTAATACTTTAAAATGGACCTTGGTTTTTTTTAGAGATATATGTTTTCATCCGACATATTTTACATCTCTAAAAAAGACAACCTTATTATGTGGGTTATATAATGTAACCCTAAATACTCACAGGCCTTTACTTAGTTATTTGAAGTAAAGTAGCCTTAAACTTTAAATATTCTTGTCAACAACTTGTTCATCCTAACTAAGGGTGTGTTTAGTATATTAGATATGTGGTTGTGGTTATGGATAATGTGGTTATTGTGGTTTTGAATGGAATGAGATTAAAAAATGATCTCATATATTATGAGAGGAGATATTAAAATTGTTATTTTGAAATCCCAAAAACCACAATTCCAAATCACCAAAATCTCATATTAAACACTCTAAGTCCTTAGCTATATTATAGTTTCTCTTGTTGAACTAGGTTCAGTTCGGCTTTTCCTGCAAGTAATTCCTTTTCTAACGAGACATTATGATCACTTAAGGAACAACAAGTGCTACAACGTGAAGTATCGGATGTGTTTTCGAGTCTCTCAACAAAATATTTGCTATTTGTGTTCATGTTATATAAATTGTGAAGTATCAGATTTGGTCTCTGGTCCTCAAATGGTATAAATCGAGTCGATCAACTCGACTGACATGGGAAATCGCTACGATTGGGTTTACTTCTTCAATCCGATAGAGATGAATTCTCTGAAAATGTACTTGATTGGCTTGACCCTTGCTCAGTCAACTTGATCAATCCTAGCGGGGACACGAGAGAAAAGATCCTAAATATTATATAAACAAATCCGCACAGGGTACACCGCTACAAACGAGTACACGAAACATAACATGGTTCACTATGTATAGACTGCAGCATTGCTTTCTTGGCTTACTTGCGGTTCCTCATAAATAGATGACACTCTGTATCCTGGAAGCTAGGGCTCTTCAAACAAGATCAATCTGCCCATTCTCAAGAAATGGCTTAATTGACTTGTAACGCAGAACATATAAATCGTCTTCAACAAGGTCCACAATTTCATCCGCGCTGCCAGGAATAGAAACCTACGCTACTTAGACTGTCGTTGCAAAGATGCAAAAGGTACAGAACACCAATCATTGTTTTTACAAGGATACTTTGTGAGGATTAGTACTTACCTCTCATCAAGAGCAACAGCACCAATTGAGCCCCTGCTTTTGCAGAAAACGAATGTATCCAAATGAGGCTGTGGAACTGAAAAAGAATTGACAATTTAGTAAGCATCAGAAACAAAGAGAGGCTAAACATGTCAATACATTTTTGGTTTGAATCTAATCATAGAAGCATTCTTAGTCGTCTGAGCATAGAACATCAGAACACAGATCATATGTTTTTCTTGAATCTTACTGTTCAAAAATTCCTTCGTGTTATACACATGAAAACAGAATATATGATGAAAGCAGGCTCGTTCTTGGCATAGCCTCTTCCTAGGTTTGATGTGTAAACCATGATGGTTTTACGCCAAGCCTTTATCATAACAACATGCTTACCTTTTTATTGAATACAAAAAGCCTAATATAGGTTGCTGAGACAAAATAAAACTGTATCTAATAACAAGAAAATATGTATAATCTAAGGGAAGATAAATAAATATATTGAAAATATGAACCATCATAAAGCTATTTTATTCATGGAATATAATTTTCCTCTCAATCTGTGTCTCCCTTAAATTCTACATTTGCATCAATCTAAACTCTGATTTTCCCCCTAGAGTCTCTCCTTTCCACAAGACTGTTTTCCATATAGGATGAATTCATTAGTCAAGAAACTTAAGTCCCACAAAATCTCTCCATACCCATTTTCAGCAATTTTACTCGTATTCATCTATCTCATACCAAACACCCTACTAGCTTATTTTTTAATTTCTTCTCGTCAAATAAGCTATTACTTCTCATCCTCTTTCATCTTTATCTGGTAAGAAAATTTGACCTTCAACCTCAATAATTTATCTGAACCAAACAGGCCCATATGTTCCCTGATAGTCTTTGCGTATCCTGTAATCTCTGCCTAAACCAGGTATCAAAGTACTAAAGTACCAGAACAAGGAAAATCACATTGAGGAAGCAATCTAAAGTTTAAAACAATCACCATTGGTCACCAACTAAGAGATTATCCTGGTAGTATAGAGAGCTTAACACTTCAGTGTGCCATATAAACTGATCAAATTGATCTGCATGCTTTCAACAGTTTTTCCATTAAGATTGAAGAGTATATCCTGCTCTAGACTGAGAGGGGAGGGTTGTGAGAAGAGGACATGTACATAACGAGGGATGCAAATTGCAAACCCTAATTTAGATAATGGATTTTCAGTTTTAGGAAGAATAAAGGATGCTGAAAGTCTTTTCACATTAAAGGAAGAGGTTGGTTTTCTAAATCCAACCATCTGCAACAACGAATGTTAAAAGGAGTAATTTAATTTTTGGGAAGAATGAAGAATACCAAGTCTATCACATTTTATTGAATGATATGAATAAAAATTACTCAGTCCGCATTCTTCTTGATCAGGGTCAACTGGATCACATACACGGGACAGCCAATAGATAAAGGAAATAATTCTTTTTGAGCCATGATCGATAGCCAAATTGCAACTTCAGCCCCTACCTTTATAAGAAAGAGAATCCTAGTCCCAGAGTCACCTAGGTTTTCATGTGCCTGGCGTTTTGCATCACTTCCCTTTCAGATGATTTGCAGAAATTTCCATCTTTAAATGCAATATCAAAATGGACATGGTATAAAGCTAAGTTTCAAAACCTAGCATAAATCCAGCCCATAGGTTCGGAAAGAACACTGAAATATGTTAACATTGTGGAGTAAGATAAACAAATACAGGCACTTCAGCGTGAGCAACAACCATAAGAATATAAATGGATGACATTCCGCTCTTAGTGAAGTGATAACAAGTACATACCCATATCGTCCTCTTCACTTGCATTTGATTGCTTTAGGCTAGACTTATAACCACTTGGAAGCTTTGACAGGAAAGATTCATCAAGATAATTCTTCATATTGTCATGATACCTGTAAACATGAAGTCCACATCTAACATATAAGACGACCAGAGGTTTTACCATGCCAAACTGAAAATTCAAGTAAAATGATGGTAAATCTCACCTTTTTGCAAATCTTTGCTCTTCTCTAGATAGTCGATTCCAAAGATCTGTCTTAGAGATGTGAACCATATCCATCTCAATCTGAAAAAATAAAAAATAAAAAAAATCATAGAACAATAGGGTCAATCAAACAGATCGCTGGCTCAAATAGCATGTGTAAACCTCTTAATCTGGAAGTGAAGATAAAAAATACTTTAAATTGAATTCAATAGCAGATGTACGAAATCCTAATATAAAACTCAGGAGATATTTTATAAACTGAAATTGAACTACTCATCCTCTTGGCTCTTGGCAACCACGGAAGTTAATTAGGAAATACAAATACTGGATATAGGAATGCACCTTCTGAAGTCGCATCCGTAGATATGATCGGAGTAAAAAATGAGCTCTATCAATGTCCATCTGATAGATAGATATAATGAGGGGATCATATCCACCTCTTGTGTACTCCTCAATTGTCTCTTCCTAAGAAAAAATTCAGCATAAACTAAATCAGCAACTCATTAAAAACACAACATAAAACCAGATGAGTAGAGCCTTGCAACTGAAAACTTTACCGCTACAATTTACTAATTTGGTCCCTTCAATGATACTAAATTGCTGATTATGCATCTACGGTTGCTTCTACTAAATTAAGTCCACAACCAACATATAGGTACTATACAAGCTAAATGTAATCGATGACAATAGTACATCACAACAGATTATATTCGCATTGATAATCACTTATAAAATGTATTTTTTATGCCAATAATGAACTATAATAAATAAATAAAAAATTCCATTAGAAATCACATTATGTAATCGAGATTAGAACAGCTATTAACATGCCCACAGCTTTCAAATTCATTACAAAGCTCCCAGTTTTAATAAGAAACAACCACCTAAATAAGTTGAGTGAGTGTATTTTCTACAGACAAACCTAGAAAAAAATTCAAAAATATTAAGAGGCAATTGAAGAGAGAAAACAAGCAACAAACTGCAATGAAAATTAGGGTTTATTGAATTTTAGTAGGAAAATAAATACCATGAGTTGGATCTGCTCTTTGGATCTCTGGACCAAATCAGTCTCAATCTGAAGGATTTCAGGAGCGGACTTCTCATTACGCCAAGCTGTTTTCAAGAGCTCAGCATCCGTTGTTGACATCAGAGATTCATAGTCGTCTGTGGGAAGCTCTGGACCATCCCCTGAGCCACTTGCCATGGCTGAAAGGCTATGACCACAACACAGATTAGGGGAAGCAAGATCAGGGAACAAGCAGTGTACTAACAGACAGCCTAGACGGCCAGTGGGCAGTGGCCGTCCCGAATATGTGCTAGACGGGACTTCCTGGACGGGTTCGGCCTTGGGAAGGTTCAAGACGGGTTTAAGACAGCAAAAATCGGTTCGAGACGGGCCTGGACCGTATGGACGGTTCAGAAACGTACTCTGTAAAAGTGTAAAGACAAACCCTAAATCGATCTGTTTCAGACTTACCCGATTATTTCCTCCTCGATTTCTCCTGGCGACTGCGAGGATATCGACGGCGGCTACGAGCACTCCCTCCGGCGACGGAAACTACGAGCACTCCCTCCGGCGACGACTCCACTTGTAACCTCCCTCAGTCCCTCTCTCTCTAACTCGATTTTTTCTCAGTGCGAGCACTCCTCTGTCTCGATTTTTCAATGCGCGAGCACTCCCTCTCTGTGTGAGTGTGTGTCTCAATTTTTTAGTTTTGTGAAATTCTCTCACGGAGCCCGCGAAAAATTGTAAATTAACCGATTGTTTTTGAAATTTTTTATGGTGTTTACACGGTTTTTTTGATTAATATTTATGATCATTTTATTTATTTGTTATCCAATTAAGTTATTGAATTAATTTTAAATTAGTTAAAATAAATTAAGATAAAATAATTATTTTTAAAACAAATTTAATTTTAAACAAATAAAATTAATTTAATTTAATTTATTTGAGTTTTAGTACAGATCTTAAATTAGACTATGTAAACTTTTTTAACAACATTAAGAAGATAATATTAATAATAATAATAATAAGTAACTTAATTTAAATAGTTATAATGATCAACAAATAAATAAAAAATATATATATAATACCCTAATAAAAAGTATTTTAGCCATAATTTATTAGCTATCAAATAGACTAAAAATTTAAATGTACAAAATATTGTCTAGAAAGTACAATGTTTTCTAGCAAAATTATACATATATTTATTTATTGTTAAATGTATTATTTTATTTGTTGATCAATTATTTAAATTAAGTTACTTATTAATTATTTTCTCAATGTTTTTAAAATATTTGCGTGGTCCAATTTAAAATCTTCACTAAAGTCTCATTAATTAAATTAAATAAATTTGATTTGTTTTTAAAATAAATTTATTTCAAAATAAATTTATTTTTAGCTTTATTTATTAAAATTAATTTACACTTAATTCTATAACTTAACATCTTGGATGGAAAATAAGTAAATGGTCATGGAGACTATTTAAAAAAAAACATATGGGCATCACAAGGAATTTCAAAAACACTTGGTTACCAAATAAAAACTACAATTTCTCATGGACACCATGAGGAATTTCAATTTAGTTTTTGGTATAGAAAACTTTAGAAAATGAGCGCGAGTGATACATAGCCTTTTAGTGGATTATTGGACCTTGATTGGTTAATTAGAGAGATCCGCACCCGCAAACATTATAATATCCGAAATACAATTCTGCAAACATTATAACCCTATTATAAATATTATTATAGTTAAAATCTAATATTGGAATGATTTATGATACCTAATTATATTGTCAAAAATCTAGTACATATATCTTACCCTAAGAACTTATATATTATGCCACCACAGTGTATAGTAGTCCTATTTCGGTTTTTACTTATTTTCAACCACAATAGAGAGTTCCGGTTCTTATTTGTTCAATTTGTTTTACTTTTTTTTATTTTTAATAATTAATGAATTGTATAATTATATATCATTTTATTATTAAAAAAATATTACTAACACTATTATAAATAAACATATACCATAAAATTTAACATATAAATATTTTTTTAAATTAATGAAATTAAAATTTTAAATAAAAAATAAATTAATAAAAAGAAACACAATTTAAATAACAACCAACGTAATAAAAGTTACATACTAAAATAACATTAAAATTCAAATGAGCTATATGGATCCGTGACTGAGTTGTCATTACATGCTCCATTATTGTGTTTTTTAGATTCAAAATTCAAATATAATGTCATATGTCATTTATTGTGTACAATAGATCCGTGACTGAGTTGTCATTTCATGCTCGATTATTTTATTTTTTAAGATTCGAAATTCAAATGCAATGTCAGATGTCATTTTATTGTGTACACTGGACTCATGATTGAGTTGCCATTTTATACTCGGTTATGGTGTATAAAGAGACTTGTGATTGAGTTGTCAATTCATGGTTCAGTTATTTTGTAAATGAGACATATGCTCATTTTTACATTCTATTAGAGGAGTCAAGATCCTATGTAGCATTCTGTGTAGCCTTTTCTATTGCCTTTTTCTGATTGGTCGAATTATAAATTAATTTATTTTACTTCAATTTAAATTAAAACAGATTTAAAAAATTAACTAATTAAATTATGCTTCCAATATATTTTACCGTAAATAAAATATATCGAATCTTTTCTCCCTCTTTCTTCCTCACGATTCGTTCTTTATTTCGATCTTCTCCATTCTCGTTCACCGCATATGCCTTCCGCCGGAGACGAAATCCCGGCGCCGTTGCAAGAGGGCTGGTTGTAGAGTTACAAATTTACACAAAAGGGGGAAATGGTGGGACGCATAGGGCTAATGTAGAGTTATAAGGAAATAATATGTTAACCAAGAGCTTCAACGAGATGGGAGTGTCATGCAAGCAGAGAACTGATCGATGCATAGAAAGGAGGTTCCTAAGACATATTTCCAGTGTATGAAGAAAATAGAGTGCAAAAATAAGAATATTGTCTTTCAATACATAATAGGCAGAAATCAATGTTATGCAACATGATCAAAAGCCCAATAATAAATAGCAAGACAAAAATTGACAGCAACCGAAATTAAAAACTAATAGTTTTGGTTCATAAAACTCCGGCCTTTCCAATTTAGCTTCTTCACCGAGTAATTCACATAACCCCCAATAAAAACCATCAAGGAGAAATTTAGTAATTTAACCAAAAAATTAGGTTTCTTACACTCTACTAGAACTCGAGGATCACCATCCAAAGGGTAGAACTCAACACCATCACATTTTACTATCGTTTATGACAATGTAAATGTTTAACATGCATACTATTTCATCAGGACAACTTTAATTTGTTAAGCTCCCATGATGAACATAGGTGCCAAAACGTACTATTTCATCAAGATAGTGTAATTCAAATACTCACAAATAACAACCAATTAAACAATTCATAGGATTAGAGTCAATGCTCACACCGAAACCTTGTGCATATTACACTAGGTATTCAATTTCAAAATAAAATTAGGTGTTGTCAACTTTATGGAAGCGTTGCATCTAATTACAATCATAAATTTTCTTCTAGTAAGTAGGTTGGAGATGACTAATTCTCAAACTAGGTATTGCCAACTATATGGATTGTATATATGCTTATATTGCTAGAGGATGAGACCGATATTCCATTGATAATGATGATTGTTTATATGCTTATATTGCTAGAGGATGTAATTCATGCTTGAAAATATCAAACACCATGTGATGCTTTTATGATTTACTACTTGTTTTGTGTTAATCCATGTCAATCTAGATTAAATCATCCTTGCAAATAGCAAACACCATGTGATGCTTGTATGAGTTCATTTAGCTTTGGCTGTGCTCATTAAGTTATCTTACAATACTTGTGAATAGAAAACACTATGTGACACTTGTATGTTTGACAACTATGCTTAGATTAATCATATGCCTAATCATGTTATCTTTATTGAGTATTCATTGATTTGTTTACTTGTTCTTCATAATTCTCATAATCTTAGAATGACATAACATCATACTTCTATCTGGCTTAGTGAGGATTTGGATGAATTAACCCCAATCCCTAATCGTTTACCTTATTAGATTTAACCCCTGAAATCCCATGCTTTCTACTCGATCGTAGTTTACATGTTTTGTTTTAAAATCGATCAACGTTGAATGAAAACTCGATCGTAGTTGATTGAAAAGTTGACTCATGTTGACTAAATTAAACCATGTTTTTTTCTGCATGATTACTTGATCCATTTTTGCTTTCTTTTACACACTTGCATTCATCTAATTGGCTTCTTAGAGAAAAATTGAGATAGCATGGTCCTTTGTGAGATGACCTTGACATAGTAAGTCATATATTTACATCGACACAACCGTTCACTTGCGGTTTTATGTGATACCCTTAAGTGTATGTATCCTTTCGTGACATTTTATTGCATATCTTTGCATCCTGTTACATGCTATTCTTGGGGCACGTCAACAACCCTCTAACTTAAACGGACACCCGATCTTCCTCGACGTAGTTTCTCGACTACTAGATGCATCATCCTCAAAAATCAACGTATTTCTTTCTCCTACGGTGCCCATAACATTCGCATGTCAAGCGAAACGTGCACATACATTTCATATTTATCCATGATGATTTCGTTATTAACATCGTATTCTTAGACCTCTCCATGAATCGAGCCCAATTGACTAGGTTTTCTCTCTATCATGGAAAAACCCATGAAGCTCAAACATTGTTGAAATGTGTACCGGCATCGGGTGAATAGTCCTTATTCAAACAAATTACCTAGTATTAATGTCTATCTAAGAAAACTAATATTTTTGCGATACTATTAACTAGTATCTCGTAGATAAAATCATAATACTAAAATGACTAGTTCCGAATAATAATAGAATAACAAACTTACTAACAATTAATAACAAAATCAAAATAAAGAATATCGAATCACAAACTTATTTTTTGGACGTGAGAAAAACTCATCGGGATTTTTATATTTGTAACTATCGAATGGAAACATGATTTTCTCTTCATTTTCCGCCATCTTCACAAACATTAACTGGAACTTTGAGTAGTAAGATACGAAACAAATGGGATATGTACATTGAAACTTTTGGTTGTATTTATAACCACCGGATATCCCAACGGATATAATCCAACGGATAGAATTATAGCCGTTGGACAACGTTCGAAACGAAAGGCTATATATTGAACTTCAACGCAGTCGGCTTGCGTTGAAGTTCAAGATTCTCAACACAGTTGGTCTGCGTTGAGTGTCAAAATTTTCAACGCAACCGACATGCTTTGGTACCGTGTGTTTGTTATTTTTTCCGCAGTGCATATAAGATTCCCCATGAAGCAATAATTTACATCTTAACTAAGAGCACTAACATCATAAAATTTCCCTCGCTACTCTCTTTCTTCAATCATCTCTCCTCCACATCATCTTTTTTCACAAAATTTTTTCCCCTCCCACCAACAACAAATTATAAAAATTCTCTCACAATTCTCTCACCTACTTTTTTAACCTATCCTATCACATTCTCTCTCCTATATTTTTCCAAAATTTTATTTACTACTTAATAAATAATAACTAATCAAATAATAATCATTAAGATATTACCAAACTCTTAATTATTATTGTTATTTTAGTCAAATTTTTTTAGTTATTTTAAGTTAATGGAATAATAATAATTAAATTAATACCATCATAAATTAGTAAAAAAAAAAATTAAATAACATGATTATCAATAATTATGAGATAAAATAACGGTACATGAGATAAGAACATGATGAATGAAGATTAAAGCGTCTTAAAAAAACTAAATGAAAATACAACAATGGTAAATAAATTACGAAACATAATCATGAAATCATAGAGATGCCAATAATTTTTTTAAGGATTCACTCCACCAAACTTTTGCTAAATGTGCTCTATCAAGTCATCTTTAAGGGACTGATGAGTTCGTCTATTACGTCCCTTGTCTCCAAGTATTTGTTAATGTCGATCGGACGTCCAATTTGAAACTGGAAAGCTTCATCATTGTTGACGGTAGCACTTGTACTTGCTTCACCTCTACGACGCGAACATTGATTAGGGCGATCTGTTTCGTAATATCTACTTATTACTTCAGCATTCTTGTAAGTGTCTCGTTCATCCTCCACTATCATGTTATGAATAATGATACAAGCCTTCATAATGTCGGCCAATATATCTTCATCATAAGCAAGAGCTGGTTGTCGTACAATTGCAAACCTTGCCTGCAGAACTCCAAATGCACGTTCAACATCCTTACGTGCACCAACTTGACAATCAGCAAAAAGACTTTGCTTAGGAGTTTGAGGATGGGTAAATCCTTTCACGAAAGTAGCCCAACTAGGGTAGATACCATCATCTAGGTAGTATGCCATGTTATATTCATGACCATTGACCATAAACTTCACAAGAGGTGCCCGACCTTGAACAACATCATTAAATACTGGTGAACGGTAAAGTACATTAAGGTCATTACACGAACCTGGAATACCGAAAAAAGAATGCCAGATCCATAGATCTTCATCCGCAATAGCTTCCAGAATGAGGGTTGCGTTCTTGTTTCTTCCGCAATATTGACATTTCCATGCATTAGGACAATTCTTCCACTCCCAATGCATACAATCACTACTGCCGATCATGCCTGGGAATCCTCGCTGTTCATTCCTGTAGAGGATTTTACGTAGTTCTTCGTCTGTTGGGCTTCGTAAATACTCATCTTCAAATTCCTTGATTACTCCTTCACAAAATTTTTGTAGACATTTTCGTGTAGTTGTTTGACCCATCCCCAGGTATTCATCAACGACATCGGGAGCCACACCATATGTTAACATTCTCATTGCTGCAGTGCATTTTTGGAGCCCAAATAACCCAAAATTCCCAGGTGCATTTCGTCTTTGTTGAAAAAACTCGTCATTTTCCACCACCTTATTCACAATCTTGCAAAACAAAGGCCTCTTCATTCGAAACCTCCGCCGAAATTGATTCTCATTGTATACTGTAGGATCCGCAAAGTAGTCTCTAAACAACTGGTTATGCCCTTCTTCACGATTTCTATTCATTTGGATCACAACTTCAACGTCTTCATTATTGAGTTGTGTTTGAGGTAGTTGTGGTGGTGGAAACAATATAGATGGTAATTGATTATCAACAAAATTGTCAATAATTTTGGGAATTTCTTCATCACTATCTGATGAAGAACTTGAGCTTGAAGAGCTTCTTTGAAACAACATTATCGATTTGTGTTTGAGGTGGTGGCGGTGGTGGAAATAATATAGATGTTTTGAGTTGAAAATGAAAAACAATAAGATAGTGCTCTTATGTAGATTGAATGGAGCAACATAAACATTCAAACGTGAGCCCAAATGTCATTACTTGTCAATAGATGACTATGACAATACAAAACCATTCTTGTCATTAGGTGACTATCACAATACAAGACCATTCTTGTCATTAGGTGACTATGACAATACAAGACCATTCTTGATAATAGGTGACTATTGATGTGATAATTCAGTGACGCATAAATATGACATAGATGTGATCATTCACTGACGCATATTTCATTCTTGTCAATAGTTGTCATAAATATGACATATATGTGATCATTCACTGACGCATATTTCATTGTGATAAGGTGACTATGACATTTCAATGACATAAGAAAATATTTTTCAACCAACATAGATTAAATATTACACAGAACCATGATATTGAGAAAAAGACTTCAAATTACAAGAAACTTAAACGAAGACTAATACTTAGACATCAAATAAAACTAAAGTACATAATTAAAATTACTCCTTCGACTTCGCTAGTAATTTGTCTTTCAACTTGTCTAAGAGTAGTTAGATGTAATCGTCAAGATCCATGAGTAATTTCTCCTTCAACTTGTCTTCTCTTGGGGTTAGCGATGCCTTAGACAACAACACTTGTAGCATATCAAATTTCCGACTCTGATTCTCAGCCTTCATTCGGTTTTCTTGAATTTGAATATTTCTCTCATCTAATTCCAATTGTCTCTGCCTTCTCATTTCCTTCTGCCATTCAAACTCAAATTTCTCTTGTTTTATAGTCATCTAATAATCTCGTTGATCATTATAAGCCCTAATCTGCTCAACCATATTTGATAAATCTTCAGTTGCAATCCCTTTGCCCTTTTTTTCTGGCCTTGGCTTTCTTCACACCATCTGAACGACTTATACCTGCTGATACGAAGCTACCACTAGCATCGTCTCTACTTCTCTTGCCACTACCGTTGCTATTTTCAAGTTCAGTTTCTGCCTTGTGTTTAGCATAAACTTTCCTCCTTTCTTCTTTATTCAAACCCCACCTCATGAACTTCCTCCACTTTGGATACTTGTTCACCATCTTCCAAGCACTTTGATATTTGAAATTCCTTGGTGCACCTTGACAAGACCTTCGAAATAATTGATGGGCATTTTTTGTAACATCAGCTTCATTGTACCCACTTCCCGTTATTTGACCAGCTTCTTCCAAAGCACCGGCCCAAATGAGTAAATCGGCAACCATTCTTTTCCAATGAGTCTCCAACATGTTCATGTTCCGCTCCGGAATCTCATGTGGTCGATATTAACGAGCTGCTTCATATGATAGATGTATATCTCTCCAAAGATCAACAAATTTCTTATCTTTTCCAATGATGGAGTTTGTGCAGTTGGTGAAGTAGGCTTCAATTAGAGCTTTTTCTTCTTTGACAGACCAATCACGGTTGTTTGTTGCAGCCGGAAGTGATTGATTTCGATTGACTGATGGAGGTGGCAATACTGATTCCGGAGGAAAATGTTGTGTCTCCGGAACAATATCTTCTTCATCACTGATCATTTGGGTGTTGCTTCCTTGAAAAACTGGTGGAGAGTTCTCGTAATTCTGAGAGTTGGGGAAAAAAAATTTGGTAAGTGGGTGGAGTCATTTCTTGTGGAGGTGGTTGTTGTGGAGGAAAGTTTCTTCCTAAACTTGCAAGAAATTGAGAAAATGAAGATGATTGATGAAAGAAGGATCGAATTCGTTGAAATTCATGGACGAGTGATGAGGATTATTAGGATCCATTTTTCCAGAAATTGAACACAAAAACACAATTTTTTATGAATTTGAAGAGACAAATAAGGAAAATGAGAATTTTTGAAGTATGCCAAAATATGTCAAAATGAGTGTCTATTTATAGAGGGGGAAAAATATGAACGTTGGTATAATTTTTTTTAAAATATCTTTTTTTTATATAAATATAATCGTTTTAGTGTAACGGTTATATTAAGTTAAAAAAATAAAAATAAAATCCACCTCTGAAATTTCTAGATTTTTTTTTCCAGAAAATTCACTGGCGTGAGAGTTTTTAGGGGTAAAAAAAAATGAAGATGAAAATTTCATCACTACTGTATGTGCTCTAATAAAATGAACTGAAGAAAAAATTTTTTATATGAGTCACTCATTAATCCTTTGATTATTTGTTATGCTATCATTAATGAAAACATGCGTCTAGTACATCTTTATAAAATTTTTTTTTACTTATTATTTGATGTGTATTATTTTGTACCAATAGGTGCTATATTTAATTTGCACATTTATTGTAATACATTGTATCAATCAGTATGTGCATCACTTATTATCAATATATACAATACTTTGTAAAGAGGGAGGTCTAGGGCTACTAGATCTCAAGACTTGGCATGCAACATTCATGTGCAGTTACTACTGCAAATTCACGCTCAGCGTGATAACCTCTAGTTTAGATGGATTCATCACGTATATATGCACACCACTGAGCTAGAGCAGTGGTTTGTTACTTGTTAGGACTCACCCTTGGTGAAGACAATCCTCAACGCCAGAGATGATATGGTTGTCTTTACTGACCAGATGCCACCATTAAGGGGCATACTTGAGTCGTGTTTGTCAGGAGGAGAGATTCCGATTGGCTAAGGTGTACGAGATGCTTAGACCGCATGATGAGGTGGACTGGTACAAAATAGTTTGGGATCCGGGCAATACGCGCAAGCATTGCTTCATCTTATGGAGATCATTGGCCGGTTATCTACACGTGATAGGTTACGCTTCCTCGATATTAATACTAATTGCAGTTGGTGCACGAGTAAAAGCGAGTCTCATGATCACTTGATCTTTGGATGCACATATGCACATGAGGTTTAAAGACAGGTTGGTATGGATTTCAGGATTCTTGGAGATATCAACACCTGATCAGAGGTATTGGATTTTACCGACTCACATTGTGCGTTGTAGGATTTGGAGGAGAAAATCTAGGATATGCACGTTTCTGCCATGGTCCAATACCGTATTCTAGGAATGTCTTAGTGTTTGATCACAACATAATTCCGATAGGTATCCTTGTGAGATTGATCAGGAGCCATGTATACACTCTCTTGCATGAGACATTCGTTGTTGGAGCAGAAGCTAGAGATAAAGAGAGGATTGCTTCTAGGTAGTCGATTTTTACTGGAGATGTATCCTGCTCCATGCTTTGATGTATTTTTCTCATATATGTGTGTACCAGGCTTGGTTTTAGTTTACCAATGACTTTGCCGAAGGTGGACTGGCTATTGTCGTGAGGTTTGAACACTTGTTTGGCTTGTGAGTATCTATGTCTACTATTGGCTTTGTTGAAGGTAGATGAGTCTCATGAGTTGTGCCAAGATTAGATGTATTATGAGGCTTACATGTTACAAGGTAGTTGGTACGTTCAAGAGGATTATATGTCTCTTTAAAGTACTATATGTGTTGTTTTGGGCCATATACCACATGTTGCAGACATGTACATAATTTTTTTTTTTTGAAATCACACGTACATAAAATTTGTTTCTAGTATAACTGGATATTAACAAACATAGTTATGTTATTTCACATTTTCTATGAATTACCTTTACAAAAATAACTTTGTACCAACATTGTACAATTTTAAATTTTTAGAAAAATATCTTCTTTTTCTTTTTTTCCTCAAAATCTTTTTTCGATGTCCATGCTAACCTATAAATTGAGGCACTCACGCATACTTCTTCCCGATTGGCATCCATTTTCTACACATTATGTAGAGAAGACATTTTTTTTTCCTTCCGAATTTTAATTTCATGAAGTATTATTTGATTTCAATATGACAATACTATTTCTTAAAACGGACAATACTTTGTATCAATAATTATATATATTTTTTTCAAAATATGTTTTTCCGGACCTTTTTTATATAGTTATAATTTTATATTGCATTGTATGTGTAAAAAATTTAAAACAAATAATATTTGAAAATAATTATAAAAAATAATAACCAAATTTTAATTGAAAACAAATAAAACTAATTTACAAAAATAAAATGTGCTAGACCATGTCTTCATTAATAATAATAATAATATCAGTAATGATAAGATTAGTTCTTATTTTTCTCTTCATAATTAATAACTAGTGTATATCAATGCATTGCACGAAATGTGATTTAATATTTATTTTAAACATTTAGATAAAAATGATCTTCTTTAGAGCATAATATTAGTTATTCACTATAAATTTATCTATCTTTTATTATACATATAGTATAGTAACAAATTCAAGCTATATTTATAATACGGTAATAAATTCAAGTTATATGTATAATATAAAAAAAATCTTGTTGAAAATTATAATTATAATTAAATCAATGACGGGAAAAATTATTAGATTTTATTTATGGATAAAAAAATTATTAAGATTTGAATCTTAATAGATATAAGATACTCGTAAATATACAATGCTATATATAATGTCATTTTAGATGTATGCTATATATAATGTCATTTTAGATGTATGAGTGATGAATAAGATACGTTTGTTGTTAATTTGATTTACCTATTAATAACAAAAAAAAAATGATAAGATTTATGAAGATGATAAAAACTTTAATAGATTGATACATTTTTAGTATAAACATATATTTGTCTAAATATACTTTATTTAAATATATAAATTAGACTGTTTGATGCATACCCTATATTATAATATATTAGATTTAAAGGTCATGATCAAACAAGTGATTATCTTAATATAATATTAACGTGCAAATAATATTGATCCCGATTCAAGCGGAGCTTATAGTGCGACACTTCGAGCCTCAATCCTTCACGTCTAACCCTTAGTCCCTTACCCTGTTTATAAAAAAAGAAAAAAAGAAAATGGTTGAGTTATTTAGTTAGTTTATATAAATCAAAATCACATTGTTTGATTAGGGATTAACTACGCACATCCGTTCTCCTTCAACTCACCGCCGACAAGGATCATCATCTTCTTCAACACGGTGTCCAAATCACCAAGTGAAGACTGCACGCCGTCGCCCTATATCAGGTGCCCTTGTAATCGGACTGATTTCTTAGTTCGGAACATCGTCAGCCGTCTGTGATATCCCACTCAATACGTACGTGGACGTGGCCGGTAATTTTGTTTCCATTGTTAATTTCATTAAATTCGATCGAAAGTTCGGCTTAAAGTACGCGATGATAACAATTCGAGTTGTTTCAGGTTTGGATTTGATACTTTCGATTGGATTGTACCCTTGCGGCATAAAGCGTCTACTTGGATTATTCGATACGTAAGTAATTCGAATTTTAAGATGCTTCAGTGCCAACTGTTTCTGATTCTATTGCATTGATGGTTCTCGGTTGCTGTAATGAATTTTTGTGTAGCCATGCATATTTGAATTTGAGAAATCGGAAATGGTTGGGTTGTGACTTGATGATTTCAGTGAATTATCTTTGGAGTCACGCTCGTGATAATTGATATTCAGGTTATCCTAGATTTGTCTTTGGAAACTTTACTCAGCTTAGAGGAGTCATTTTTGGAGTTCATTGTTATTTAAACTGCTTTAAAAGACAAGATTATACTTTTCCATAGCATTCGTATTATTGAAGTAGTAAAGCTGGCTAACTACGTGAAATAAAATTGCCCATTCTGGGATATGCATGACTATCGGTTATTGATGTGAAATTGGATGTTATACACCCCGGATGTGGTCAGTATCTGGATACGAGGTATGTGTATGGGGGTATACACGGTGTTTTGTATTTTCAGTCTTTCAGATATGATATCAGTTTATAAATGTTCTGATATTCCAACTTTTCCGGATTTATCACCAATTTGATATCTCTGCAAAATACCAAACAAAGATATCCACTATCAATCTCATATTTGAAGCGTTACCAATATGTCTTATTCCAATATCAATAAGAATACCAAACGACACCTTAGTGTGGTACTGTAGTTTATGTAGTGTCTTGTGTAAGGGATGCCATTGGAAAATCAAGAATAGTTATTTTGTATATTAATGAGTATAGTTGGAAGTTTCTTTGGTTGTAGGTTGAGTTAAGTGTGGTTAAACGCTACTTCTGAAACATGGAAGAATGATGGATATGACTATGCTGCAAAATCTGACAAATATATTTCAATCGCATACCCATATCTTGATATTGTAGCCATATCTCATAATATCCTGATATCAATATGAATACCTAATGGCACCTTAGTGTGGTTTATGTTTTGTTTTTTGTAAAGAGCGCCATTGGAAAATCTAGAATGGTTATGTTGTTTATTAATGGTATTGTTGGAAGTTTCTTTGGTTGTAGGATGAGTCCGGGTGGTTAAACCGTAGTTCCAAATCCAAATATGGAAGGATGTTGAATTTGATTATCAAACAGTAGGGGAAACTTAACTAAGCTGGAAAGGCTTTAAAGAAGGAATTTTTTCTAGAATAGCAAGGTTGAGTTCTGTTGTCCACCCATGAACTTCAATAGTCGCTTAATTAGTTACTAAATTACTACTAATGTAGCTGTCTAGGGTATAGAAACTTTTAACATTCCCGGTAATTACCCTGTTTCAGTGTCTCTCCCAATTTTACTTTCTGTTTCAGCATACCACTAAATAGGCGTCTAGGCTTTTCTTCCCTTTTAGGGTCCAATTTTCTTTATTACTACACTCCTATTTTGGCTACGAAACTGGAATTGTCTTGATTATTTGTTTCTGTGGTGTTTGTATGATATACTCCGGAAGCCCACCTCTTATGATCCCTCTAGTTCTCATCCTTTTTAGCTGATTTTCTACTTGATTCCTGGAAATTGTTTTATCATTGTTGTTCGTTGATAAATACTATTCTCTTTACCAGAAGATTTATTTTTGTATGTCAATGTGTTCCTTTGGATGTTATTTTGTATTAGGCATACTCCAAAGTTTGAACATCCCTTAGTGCTCTTCAAAATCTTATTGATTTTGGTATTTGTTTGATTTGTATTCATACCCACAAGGTGATTGTACTTTCGGTCTCCTTGTTTTCTTATTCTATTACCCAATCTTTGCTGTTTCAGATCACTAATGGTGATATCGGAATTTGGTTTTGATATTTCACAGATATGGGTTCTAATGATCCTCCGGCCTTCATATCACAATCAACATTCCCAAATGCTATTGATGATACTGGACATTGGGAGCAGTTTCCCATGGGCAGCGAACAATATGAATCTAATCCCCAATTTGATTATGCTCCTCCATTTAAAAGGCCCAAAAATTCCGACGATGATTTGCAAACCTCAGCTGCATACCCACCAATAAATCATCCTAGGCTGCCTCGTGCAAACCCTCCAATCAATCCTCCTGGCAAGATCTTCTTCAAGACGCGTTTGTGTGCTAAATTCAGGATGGGCCAATGTAAAAATGGTGAGAATTGCAACTTTGCCCATGGAGAGGGGGACATGAGACAACCTCCTCCCAATTGGCAAGAGCTTGTTGCAGGACGCTCGGATGATAAAGGTGGGTGGAATGGAAACTGGGAAGATGATGACAAGATCATTCATAGAATGAAGCTTTGCAAGAAGTTCTATAACGGGGAAGAGTGTCCATATGGAGAGAGGTGCAATTTTCTCCACAAAGAACCACCGGCAAGTAGGGAATCTCCTGGGCCTGCACCCTGGTTTAGAGAGAGTCCAAGGGAGAGTTCTGCAATAAGTATTGGCACAACCAGGCCTCCCGTGGTGCAACAGACTAGTAACATTGATCAATTTAGTGGAAATAAAGTAATTGCTGAAGCTGGTTTTGATCCCTCAAGGGGAAATACAAGAACGGTGTACTGGAAGACTAGGATCTGCAGCAAGTGGGAGATAACGGGGCATTGCCCTTTTGGTGAGAAGTGCCATTTTGCTCATGGCCATGCTGGTAACCTCCTGTTCATATCTCTCTCTCTTTTATAATGTTGTTGTGAGATTGTTGAAGTAATTTTGTGGTGAAGATCTGTTTTTATTACTTTCTTAATGAACTAAGAACAGATTGTTCTTTCTGCAATGAAGATGGAATGGAGATTTATATAGCTTATTTATTGTTCTTGTCTGTATGGATGTGTTTTACCTCATAAAGTTTAGTTTATTTCCCCTTTTTCTTCATAAAGATCATAACTTTTGGCTCCCAATGCTTTGGATTCACATACAGAAAATTATTCTTTCTGCTATGAAGATGGAATGGAGATTTGTATAGCTTATTTATTGTTCTTGTCTGCATAGATGTGTTCCGCCTCATAAATTTTAGTTTCTTTCCCCTCTTCTGCATAAAGATCATAATTTTTGGCTCCTAATGCTTTGGATTCACATACATAAATTTATTGATGTTCTGATTACATGTTCATTCTTGTTAATTTTCTTTTGATGGATCCTGGTAAGTAACTGATCATGTCTTTGGCTGTGAACAGATCTGCAGATGTCAGAAGCACATCCCGGTGAACAGGATATAGTGAACTTGAGCTCCAATGCTCTTAAACCTGCTAACCTAATTCATGGTAATGAAATGGTTGCCACAAGGACTGAGGCAGTCCCTGGTGCATCCAACGAAGAAGGGCAACAACGGAAAAAAATCCTCTTGAAGTGGAACTCGACGAAGAAGATCAATCGCATTTATGCGGATTGGATAGATGACATGCCATTGAACTTGCCCGATGATGTTGAAAGCTGAGTGCAGAGATTCAGTGATTTTGAAATTCTTTGATGAATACTAGTTTTGGAATATAAATTCATTTCAATAGCTAATAAATGGATATAATAGAAAGAAAGGAGAAGCTTTGCTTTGTTGTTGCAATACTGTGATTCATAGTCTTCAGATTCTGTCACTTTTAAACTAGTTATGGAGTGAAGAGGTATATGACTGAAGAAATTTTGTGGTCTGAGGAAAAGATTCTGTTAATTTTTTGATTCATAATTTTTTTTTTTTAACATTTTTTTTTAATTTTAAAAATTAAAACTATCATATTATTACGTAGAGTTATAAGTTAGGCAGACAATAGTTTTTGCCGCCAACCCTTACTGAATAGCAAATCCGATCCCCTACATCTGAAGACCTAGGTGACACAAAATTATCAAGACACATTACACCCTCTTGAGAATTTCTGTCAAATCAATACAGACATGTTTTTCACCTATCCAAAAACTAACACATCTCAGAATTTCTGTCAAATCAATACAAACATGTTTTTCACCTATCCAAAAACTAACACATCTCAACGTAGACCTTCTTTCCCAATAAGGATACATGCGCCTCTTTCTTGGCCGAAATCCTCCTCTTAAACACGTCACATAAAACATCACGAACCAGATCATGCCTATATTTGAAGCCGGGTAGTTCTTTACAAGAGGGTGCGACGGTTCCGAAAGTAGGATCAAATCTCACGTAAAAGACACAAGTGATTTGTGAATAAAAGGATAGATGAAAATGAATTGGTGGATGGATGAAAGTAGACTCGTTTTAGACGCCTCTTCTTAGGTATAACATATAACGTGTAAAATATATATCAAATTGTATGCATCGCTCTAGTTATGAAGTGTTATTCTTTTAAGCTTTGTTTATGGATTGGTTTAGAAGTTGTAATTTGCATTCCCAAGTTACTTACAAATTTGTCTACTACTTTACATATGTCCCAACACAATTGAATACTCCATCGTGCTACCTACCAAGTGGAAAACTCCGAACAAGTCCATTTTTTGCATCGCATATTACAATAAATAAATTGCACTTTATTACATTATTATTTTATTAATTTAGAGAATTTGCAATCTCCGCCCCAAAATTTATTTATTGTATATAGTCACATGACTCACATGTCCGATTGAGCCATATAGTACAATGTACTTCATTCAAAGGCTTGGTTTTATGAGTTAATTTGTGAGGTGTCAAGTATAAAGAGAATGAGAATCTTCAACAATATCATATCTCAACTAACTACAATAATAAGATAAGATGTCAATAATAATTCAATGGAGAGAATATATATATATATATATATATATATATATATATATATATATATATATATATATATATATATATATAATCATATCTTCTAATATAAGTTTTTGTTTTTAGAAAATTTCGGATAGTAGCTTATATTTTTGACTTTTTTGGATTATTCCAAAAGTTTTTCAATTTTCGGAAGGTTTATTTTTTTTTCTATTAACTAATAGTTCAAAATTTATCAAAAATTTAATGTGTTTTTGGCATTTATTCAAAGGTAATGATATTGATTTTATTAAAATTTAATTGAATTTTACACAGTAAAAATATATTTTTGAGAGCCTACTTTATTTTATTAAAATATTATGATATTCAAGAGGAATAATATTGATTATTTATAAAATGGACAAGTTTCAAGTATGGAGGCCTTCTTTCCGTACGAAACGCTGCTGTACCGACACATATCCTTCCCCCCTCCTCTAACGGGCACTTAAATTTTTTTTTATACAATTCATTCAATTTTTTTTTTATATTAGTACTAATTGTTCATAATTTTTATAATTTTTCACAGGTTCAACAACCCTCTAACAAGCACTTTAGACAATCATTCAACAACTCCTCAATTCAGATATGAAAATCTATCAACAATATAATATATTTAAAATTCTCAGAATTCAGTTTTTTTTGGAATTGACATTAAGCTAATTCAATCTTTCTTGTTGAGAAAAGTCGATTGTGTTGGAGTTTCGGTACGTGGATTAACATTCAAGAGAACAAAATAATAAAGCATATAACGACTCGATTACGTACAGCTCGTAATCTCACGATGGTGAGTAGATAAATCTTTAGTTATTTAGGTGACGAGATTATTATCTATGTTATGACCCATAATCTTGATCAATGAGTAGACTTAGCCTTAATAAACATAAAAATAATGTAATCTTAACAAAAAAGATTATTTAACAAAGGAAAGTAATCTCCGAATGGAGTAGACGTTTGCCCTCATATTTAAACAAGTTCAATTGCAAGAACCGAATAACACGGATGCGTACATTTAATGTTTCAACTTGACTTGGACGATCAAATGAATAAATCGCAATGTATTTTTCCTTCTTTGTATATACTTGACCTGTATGGGGTTACTGATCGTGGAAATTATACCGTAATAAAACAACTTCTCCCGCAAGAGTACGGGGTCAATTGTAGTACAAACAAGTATCGAATTTACATGGATCACGTTTGTATTGGTTGGGGCAAACAAACAAATATACTAAGCTCAAAGAGAGTAATGAATGCAAACATTTGTGTAGTATCAATATCAGCGAGCATGGAACAATTTGTGACAAGACGTGACATTATGATAATTTGAGTGATCTAAGGATAGATGTATCACCGCTATGATAAATAAAAAAACAACCGCGTATGTCAATAACATGAATCTCAATCAGCCTTTATGTAGGTAACCATCTAAAATAGCCTTGAGAATAGACAAATCAAGACCGTGCTTTTCAACTCGCATAACCCTCAATCCGGCGGTTCGACGAGTATAGGAAAACCCATGAAGCATTTAGAAGTTAGGAAAAGACCAAGAAAAACCTTAATTCTCTAGAAGTTCATCAGTTTTAAAAGGTGCAGAGACCGAAGAATTCTACGATGATTAAGAATCCTCGAAGCTTTGATAAAAATCTACTCTCAAATTAAACCAAGTTTTTTCCCCCCCAAAATGTCCAATAAAACAAACTTCGCTTTTGGCTGTTCACTTGCTTTTATCTAAACTAATTAAAAACGCCACTTCGGAATACAAGGTAATTAAAAGGTGAGAATTAAAACTCTTTGAAAAGAAACATTAAACTTGCTGATATCAATTCATTAATTCACATACACAATCACCATCGATCTATAATATGGTTTAACCAACCCTTAGATCGAAGGAGACTTAGCTAGACATAGAGCAAGGAGAAGAATCAGATGAAAAGAGAAGTCTTTGCATATAATAAAAGTCAAAGAAATAGAATAACAAATTAAGTCTGACCTTTAACTCAAAGTCAGAATATATGGAAACCGTTCAACAACGACTTATTGTATCTAAAACAAAGGAGAAAGAAAGGATTGAATGTTCTGATATGGGAGATGAATGTATTGGATGCCTCTAACCCTAGAGGTGAGGGGTGTATGTATAGGAAAATCCTCGGGCTTAACCTAGGTCGGAAAATCCCATCGAAAAACCTATAAAAACTTGCGACATTTTGTCACAGCGGCGGGTGACAGCCATAGTTACGACTAGGCCGGTTACGGCCAGGTGACGACCGTAACAGACCTAACAACTTTTGTATTTGGGTTGGACTTTGTCTTTGATGGGTCAGTCCTTACGACTACTGAAACGACCATAGTTACGACCAGATGATGGTTGTAATTGCTCGTAATTTTGAGCGTAACTCTTGAATTTCCAGCTTTGTTGGGAAGGCCATATCGTATGATTTTATGCTTTATAACAAGGAAATCCAAGGCACCAATCAGAGTGGTAAACAAGCTTCTCAAGCAATCGATTTGCAGTCATATGTGAACTTGTCTTGTAATGTCTTGACTTTAGGAAAGATCGAGCTTTTTAAGCATCTTCGAGTGATAAGTGCAGTAAATACTTCATAACGAGCCTTAAAATCCTGAAACATGAAATAATTGAAAGTGGAAACCGAAAACACAATATGAACGCATTCACCGTTATAAGCATATACATCTTGCTAAAAGACATGTAAAACGTTAAGAAAACTTCTAATTAAGTTCTTCCAAGTTCACAAGACTCGACCTTTAATCCTATCCAATGTTAATACAATGGAATTATAGACATAATGGCTTGGAAATGGGATGAAGAACAAGTGCAAATGGATCTCCCTTTTAAAGGAAAGGGGCACATTTTTTGGTGAGAATAACCGCCGCCAAAACGGTTGAAAGTGGTTACAAACAGTTGAGAGAAGTTAGGGTTTCTTAACCGCTTTTTGGCCTAAGCCCAACTCAATTGGGCCATCAAGAATCCCAAAAAGAAGCTATCTTTTTTCGTCTGACGTTTTTCTTCACCAATGAAATTTAATTAACTCATTATAGCTAGGTGAAGCTCCAAGGTCCGCAAATACCACACGAGTTCAACTCAAACTAGCTTAACTCACAAAGTAGCTCACTTGCTAGCTTTTTGTAGCTTAATGAACATTTGTGCTCGAATTCTTCTCAAACTTTAACAAAATATACTTGAGCTAGTTCTAAGCTCATTGGAAGCTTGAACTTCGAGAACCGAGATTAGGAAACCACTCGTTATATCATTCACAAATTAAAAATGTAATCGCACTAGACATGATCTACGACAAGCTTTGCCGAGCTACCTGGAGCTGACGCAAGTTGTGCCGAGACATGTCAAGGCTTCGCCTAAGTTGTTCCGAGCTAGCCAAGGTAAAACACTCAAGGCCCAACTACAATGAGTTACTCTAAGATCAAGCAGAGTTAGCATAAGATGCGGCAAACTTGGGTAAGGTACGTCTTGCGATGACCAACCATGTCCAACAATGTTGAGCACCGGAATTGCCATTTTCAGGATTTTCCAAGGCTAAGTCAAGACGTTCGGGCCTAGATAAGCTCACACAAGCCGTGCTGAGCTTTGTTAAAGTAATTCCGAGTCAAGTCACACTTGACTAGGCCTAGTCACTTGGCTCTACATTTGCTTCATTCCAATTCCATTTCATTCTCAATTGTCTCGACACTCTATCATGTCGGTCACTTGGCCTTGCCTCCCGCAACCCTAGTCATCATGACACATATGTGTTCATCGACATGCACTTGGCCTCGACAACTAACTCAAAACATAGGGAGACTTATCGTCAAATCTCTAACAATATGAACTACAGGAGAAAGCTTAAAATTTTATTCGTTTTTTTTTGAAAAATTTAATGATGTATACAACCATATTTGGGACAATTACTATCTTTGAATAAAAAAAGGAAAACATGAACGCATCTACATTTTTCCAAATACTATTTTTTGAAATGTTGTAAGATTTCTTGCTTCGATTAAATTCTTTATAACTTTCAATGGTCAAGATATGTGGTCTACGACCTTGTATATTGATAGAAATTGGGAGTGTCCTCCCGATTGAAGACCCCTCTTGGCACTGGAATTATCATTCCTATTTTTGAACTCAACCGTACGTCTCGTTTGTGTTTGAGTTCTACCCACCGGGTGTCATTGTCCTCTCTGGATTTGGAGTTGTTGTGGTTGCATGTAAAAGTCGTGAATTTGTGATCGACTCATGAACACTCTCATTTAAAGTTCAAGTATGAGTTGTGCACAATTGTCTCCCAAGCGTCCTTTTGTGCACTTTTACAACAACCTCATACCAAATTGCAGCCAGCCATGTGATTATGGTTTTCACTCCTTTCCCTGGTCCTTGTGCTAAGGTGTCTTCCTCAGATTATTTTTTAGTGATGTTTTCAGTACTTGATTTTCTTTACCCGTCTTGCTCCTTGACAGCTAGCCCACTTGCCGTTTCTATACGGTATATAGAACCACCAGGACTATCCGATGCCTTGAATCCCTTTCATCTTACAAAATTTTCTTTTCGCTTTTTCATTTTTATCCATCTATAAATTCACACACACACATATATACATATATATATATATATATATATATATATATATATATATATATATATATATATTTTGATAAACTAAAAAAATAAGACAATTTTTCTTCTTCACGATTAGTAAGATAAATATAAAAGAAACTATAATTATAAATTTCATTTTTAAGAAGACTAAATGTATAATATTTTTTTAAAAGTTTTGAAAATAAATGAACTTTGTGCACTGTTATTTTATAAAGTATTTTTGAGTCTAGATGGATGGATAATTAAAATGGAACCGTAGGAGTATGAATCAATGAATATTACTTATACTTATTAAGATTAAAATGATTTTTTTTTTCCCAAAATAACATACCGAAAATAATTTGTCAAATTTATATTTGTATAAGAGAAACAATGTGACATATTTGTGTTATTATTATTATAGTACAAAGCAATAAAAATATATTAAACTGAGGAATATTCTAATAAATTATTATTATAATAAAACACGATTCATATATCATCTAAAAAATGAATAATAAATATATTATATCAAATGAATCGAAACACAAGTTGTATTATAGCTGTTATTTGTGTGTGTCATGCATGTGGGAAAAATTCAAAACAGCTGAATAGATTATAGAGTTGGGTTCATTGAATTGAGTTAATTATATATATAGTTATTCCGACGTTGTATGTGGCTGCCGAGGTCGCGGCTTGATCTTTGTCGGCTCATCCATCTCTTTTAACTGATTCGATATGTTGGTGTATATACGAACTAGACAAAGTAATCTAATTTAATGAATGCCTTAGCTGTGCTGTTCAACGCAGTGGACGATTTCTGATACGATAAGATTGTTTAATTTGTTTTGTTTGGTTGGAATGAAGGCAGCAGCAGCAGCCCTTACAGACGTGCAGACATGTTATGTATGCTTGCGTAATATTAAGGATGTATAAATAAGAATGTTCTTTCAGATATATTGGTTTCAAGTAATTATAATCTACATTAATCATGTCGAGCGCAGACAATAGAGTTAACGGTGCTTGCTTGTTCTTCGTCTTTTTGGTGCTTTTGATGTCGGCTTCTACGGCCATGGATGTCCAGGGTTCCATCTTCTGCCTTACTTCTCAGAACAAAACTACGCCGATCCAAGGTACGTCGAAACGGCTCTGATACTTCATACAAAGCAGAGTCGGTTTATATATATATATATATAGAGTAGGATCCGGCAGGAACATCTTAGAGTAGGGAATATTTACATCCGTTAGATAAAACAATGAACGTTTGTGATTAAAGGACCACAATAAGCTATTAAAGGGGTGTTTCATTGGATTGTTCATAGTCCATTAATAAGCCTATAATAGATTTGTCTTTATGGAAAGATTATATGTTATTTTTGGGCTGAATAATATTTACATCGGAATAAATTAATGGTCGACAGTTATGTTCACAAGTTTAAAATTATAGGTTTGTATATGTTATAACTATAGGTGGTTAATTTACTATGTTCAAATTATAGTTTAAAATATGTATTTTAAATTTATAGGTCGTTAAATGTGTACGTTATAATTATAGGTGGTTAAATTACAATGTTAAAAGTATAGGTCGTTAAAATACCTAGTTTAAATTATAGGTCGTTAAACTGTATAAGTTATAATTGTAGGTGGTTAATTTACTATGTTAAAGTTATAGGTCGTTAAAATACGTATTTTAAATTTATAGGTTGTTAAAATACCTAGTTTAAAATTATAGGTCGTTAAATTGTATAGGTTATAATTATAGGTGGTTAATTACTATGTTAAAATTATAGGTCGTTAAAACACGTATTTTAAACTTATAGGTCGTTAAATGTCTAGGTTATAATTATAGGTGGTTAAATTACAATGTTAAAATTATAGGTCGTTAAACTACCTAGTTTAAAATTATATGTCCTTAAATTTCTAGGTTATAATTATAGGTGGTTAAATTATTATGTTAAAATTGTATGTCGTTAAAATACATAGTTTAAAATTATAGGTCGTTAAATGTCTATATTATAATTATAGGTGCTTAAATTACTATGTTAAAATTTTAGGTCGTTAAAATACTTAGTTTAAAATTATATGTCATTAAATGTATATGTTATAATTATAGGTAATTAAATTATTATGTTAAAATTATAGGTCGTTAAAATACCTAGTTTAAAATTATATATCGTTAAATGTTTAGTTTATAATTATAGGTGGTTAAATTAAGTCAAAATTATAAGAAATTAATGATTTTAATTTAATTTGATAACTTTATTTGTCAACTTTTAAATTAGGAAGACAATCTTAATTAATTCTATAAAAAAATTACCATTTATTTAGGTTAATCACGAGCGTCTATCTAAATTAATCTAACGGATATTAAGAATCTCTATTCCCTAGTTTCTATACGATACTCTCCTATCTATCTATATATATAATGGGAGGCTAAAATCTATTTTATATGATTGACTTGAATCGTTTATGTCATTTATATATATAACAGGAGCGACGGCAAGGATCAAGTGCACGGCTAAGGTTGGTGGGGCGGTGAGCATAGTAAGTGGACCGACGAACAGCAATGGGTTCTACAAGGCATCAAGTAGGTCGAGGTTGCGAGGCTGTAAGGCGTTTCTTGAGTCATCTCCGTTGGTAGGGTGCAGCTCGCCGACGGACATCAATGGTGGGAGGAGCGGTGGTGCATTGATTCCGTTTTCTTCTGGGTCACGCAATGAACACTACTCTGCAAAACCTTTCTTCTACTCCCCTAACTGAATACGTACATACGGCGTCTCTGTGTTGTATATTGTGGATTGAAATCTCTAATTTGTTTGATTTGAAGAATTTACATTACAGCTTTCAAGTAGATATTTGTAGAAAAGTATATTCTTTTAATTGGTTTGATTATTAAGTGCTTTGACTAGCTCTTGTATCCTTGGGCATATTTGAACACAAACTTGAAAAACCTATATTTGTACATAAGTGATTTGCACACATACAAGTTCGTAGCTGAACCTGACATGCACCAGTTTTTGTTATTCAGCTTCTTGGTACATAACTAACATTATGAAGCTACCACTCCCTACTATGTATTCAGTAGCACTTCTCTCTTTGGATCGAGGAAGCAGAGTTGAGCTCAGCTACGTAGGCATACACATATCACACACACTATATTTTAAGTAACCTTAAGGGAAGTTCAGGTGGCAAAGTTAAGATATCTAGGAGGAGCCTTGTACTCGGAGAGCATAATACCGCCATATTTTCTTGCGGCTTCAGAGGAGTCAATGACGCCACCCTCTCTTGGACGACGGCTAGGATGCGGCTGCTTGGGTTGGGGAGGCCTCGTCTTGTCGAGCATCGTAAAACCCTCGGCCCCAACTCGAGCAAGATGAGCCATTCTCCAGTACTCGTTGCTTCCCATCTAATTAATATATAGAACTGGTCTTGCTTGTATTTTGGGTTGTAAGTATGTTGATTGTTGAAGGAAGCAGCATGACATATATGCATATTTATAGGTAGAGATCGATCTAAGTCTATCTTTATGGTCAAGATTCTTAACGTAAATTATGTAGTTTCATCAACTACTTTCGGTAAATGTAATGATTGGTCGCTTTCTCCGTTAACCTAACGAGTTAGGTAGCGATCCATATATATTTTCATACCGGTCTTCTTGTTTGAGTTTTGAGAATATATGCCTTCTTATCTATCTTCCTCAACCCCAAATAATTGAGTCGGGACTTTGGAATCCAATGGAGGACAATACATAAAAAGAAGACATTTGCTTTCGGCCATCGATAGGGATGTATATATTCATACAATTTTAGGGTACACCGTACAAACATGGAAAATTTATAATTGGGACGATTTATGGTTCCCCGTCAATAATATTGGATAATAAGTCTAGTATATAAGATTGGTGGTTTACTTCTTCTATTGTCAATTAATTTTAAGATATAACTTGTTGGGCTTATGTGTTAAAGTGTTAGACTTGAGCCCAACATGCATACGTGCGATGAATCCCACGTCAATTATGACCTAACGAAATATATCAGTGTAAAAGGACGCGTATGGAATCTATGGACTCACCCTCTAGCCTAGAGTCTGGCTAGGGCAGGTACGCGCAGGGGCTCAGGTCCATCCAAACCGGAGAGTCCGGTCCAAAAAGAAGTTGTAGGTTGATAACTTGAGCTCAGAGCCTCCCAAAAAAAAGAAATATTCTAATCTTTCCTAACAAATCAATATTAGTCATTTGATTAGATTGATATATGTTTGGATTTGTTAAAGCATTATCAAACTTACCATTTAAAGTACAAGAAGAACTATGTCATCCAACTTCCTAAAATGGATGCTATATACGGAAGTACAAAACTCATTCTGATTACAGTTTAATCCAGTCTTTCGTTATGAGCGATACTCAAAGTTGGTGATGTCTAGGTGATAAATTTGTGCAACCATCCCTTCCTGAATGTAATGATGATTTTTTTTTGAAAACGTATTATTTACAAAATTAACATATAATGTAGGTTTTTAGGATGGAATTCTTTGGTGAGATTATATTTATAGTTAAGGTGTATCTGGTTTGAGGGTTAACTCAAATTCGTTTTGATTTATATTTCAACTTCTTTCGTTCAAGGGTTGACCTAGTCGGAAAGTCAGAAACTTTAAAACGGATCAAATAAAGAGAAAACAAATAAAATCATAAGCTTACTTAACAATAATTTTAAAACTTAAAGGCTATTAAATATAAAAGTCGAAATTTTGAGAACACCAGTATATTCCAATTGATGAACATCTCAGACTTGAGAGGCTTTGTGACGAGATTTGCACCATGAACGTGGCTTCATTCTGATTGAGACACATGCACAAACAAGGCGTAAAGGATGGGGATTTTAATTATTCTCCATTATTAATTAACTTTACACTTGCCTTTATAAGTTTTGGGTTAGGTTTTGAACGCATCTTTGATAGCTTTTAATTAAGCTTTACAGTTTTAAAAAATCTACATGGTACTTGTAAAAGGGTTTTTCATCAACTGTAGTTATTTTGGGAGTTACATTTTTCATTAGCTTTATGAAAATTTAGATAATTTTATTTTTATTTTTATTTTTATTAATTATAGTGGTAGAATGTGTCCAAATAATTTTACTCCAAAAGTCTACAAATAAATTTTCTTTTAACAAAGCTATTTTATGTATTATTATATTTTTTTTAATAAAAACCTGGAAAAAAAACTGATAAAATAATTTTACAATAAGCTACTGGTAACATAAAATTTCCCGTTCATTTAATTTATTTTGGGAGTTTAATTGCATGATTATATTTGAATACAGCTTTCTAGGAATTCATTGTTAGAACATCGGTTTTTGTGTGTGCATATGTCTTGTAATTTGTACAGTAATTGTAAATTGTCATGAAAATTTGTTGAATTGATACTTTACGTGCATATGTCTTGTAGGGGCAAAAGAGTCTTTTTTATGAAAAAAAACTCTGCGAAACGTGTCAAACACGCACAAGTGTTTTTTATACCCACGACACTACAAAAACACAAATCAGTTTCCAAAAACACTAAAAAACACATAAACTAGTGTTTTATGTTTTACCAACAAACACACCCTAAAAATTAAAAGATAGAAATTGTAAACACTTTGATAATCTACTAAAATCAATTCATCTTGTCTTTATTATAAAAAAGGATCATTTTCTTTTTAGATAACAAACTACGCTCCTCCTCTTATTTATTTATAAATTAAAAAGACTAATTTCAATGTAATAAATCTCAAACCCAATCCATAATACAAAGTACTAACTCGAATTTGAACCCGAGCCGAACCTGAACTTGAACCAAACTCGAAGCCGAACAAAACCCGAATCCAAACATAGATAAATCGTATTTATAGAGTTTTATTTATAGGAGCGGTATTGTTAAACCCAAAAAAACCCCAACACCCCAACTTCTCTTTTAACTTTCTAAAATCTTCCAAAAACCTCCTTCAAAACTAATCCCCTTAAAAAACATTATTTTCACCCCTCTCTTTTGTCTCTTGGATCTCTCATTTCTCTTCAGAAGTAGCAGCTCAACGGGCCATCAGTTGGGCTGAGCCTCTCAGCCCATCTTGGGCTACTGGGGGCCCAATAGTTAGCTTACTCAGCCTTCTTAATTTCAGAATTCCCAACCAAGTTTTATTTAGTTTATACTAATCAAAATCCATCCATGACAGTAAGATTACAAAGATGAATCAAAAAGCGTCGGCAGCAGTTTTAGATAGAGTAAAAGCATCATCATCACCACCAACTTGCCAAGCAAAATAACCCAACAAATCATTCTCTACAACATATTTCACCTTAGCACTAACCGCCTCCACGTCATCGAAACTTATCCACGTTGTCCCCTCATAACAGTAATTCCCGCCCTTACTCGAATCATACACCTTATTCCCTTTGCTGCAGTAACCCCCAGCCTCGATCTCCCTGTATTTCAACGTCCCATCTCCGTTCACCGCAGGTCCAGTCGCCGGCGCACCGTATCCATGGTTCGACGCGTCAGCCAACGTCCACGCGTATCCATAAAACGGAATCCCGAACACGATTTTCGTTTTAGGAACCCCAGCTCCAATCCAATCGCTGACGCCGCTGCTTCCGCTGACGGCGCCGTTCAACGGAGCCGTGGCGCCCGTCGTTTTGGGATCTCCCCAGCTTACCGGAGCTGTGAAATCGTAAGCCATTACGTTTATCCAGTCTAAGTTGGCGGCTATGGAATCCGCTGGATATGGATCTTGCGTTGAATAGTAGTTGGTGTTTGTGTAGCGGACCGCAGCTGTTAGGAGTAGAGCATCCTTATTTGATGACGTGGCCTCGGAGTTTACGGCGGTTCTCCATTCGGATAGTAAGATACCGAGGTTCGACATGTCGACTTGGTTTCGCGGCATCTCGTAGTCTATATCAAGGCCGTCGAACGAGTTGTCTCTCGCTACCTGTAAGAAAGATTCATTGCTTAGTAATTTAAAAAAAAAAAAACTCGTCCATACGTGTTTATTACAGATAATATTTTTAAAAAATAAAAGTTACAGTTAATGTTTAATTACATTTATTAATTAAAAATTATCCATTTGTATGTATAAATAAGAAGGAAAAAAAATCATTCTTACCATTAAATAAAGTAATTTTGACGGTGAAAAACTATTACACTAAATACTATTATAAAAGCCCTTCAAAAAAAAAAAAACTACTATATAGAGTGTAATAATTTAATAATTCTCTTTTCTTTTTATATATACGTGTGGTGCGAAGAATACCTGGATGGAAGAGTCGATGAAGGATTTGCGGGAGGTAGAGGAGGAGGACATGGATGAGAAAGCATCTGCAATTGAGTCAGCGCCGCCACCACCTATAGAGAGGAGGGTCTTGATATTGGGGTTTTTGGTGCGGACGGTGGAGGCGAATTGGGAGAAAGAGTCGTCGGGGACGGAAATTTGGTAGGTGGTGTTGTCGAGGGTGGCGAAGGCGGCAAAGAGGTGGGTGAAGAGGGTTGAGTCTATGCTTTCTATGGGGATGCTGTCTGCAGGCCAATATGCAGCCTTCACGGTTGGAGCAGCTGTAGTACAAGGAGTGGTTAGCAGGAAGAGGAAACTCAAGAACAAGAAGGAACACATATTCTTTTTATCCATCTCGTGGTATAGTTTAAGTTGTGCTGTTAAATATCAATTTATATCCAATTAATGGGGTTGATTGTCAATTTTAGGGCACTTTCGTTGATTGTAAGTTGTGGACATATTTGCATCTTTGCAAAATTTGTATGCATTTGAATGGGTCAACTACGTGTTTTAAAGGGTGTCGTAAACTTGTAACAGCAACTTTTGTAGACATTATTCTTCAACTTTCAGGCTTGACTTTTAATAACAAAATAAACAAAGAGTAAATAATCGAAAACTAATCGTTAAATAAGATTATTTATAACTAACTATATGTTAAACGGGGCATAAATTACTTATTACATGTGTTCCGTTAAAAAAATAACACCCGTCCTTAATCCATCCAAACAAACATTAAAGGATTTCACTTTTTAATATTTTAAATATTATTTCTTTTAAACCATGAACACGTTGAATTAAATCAGAACCAGACCAGTTTTTCTTTAAAAACAATTTTTATAGAAGTATATATTTTTGGACTTTTTTTAATAAAAATAAATTCCGTAAAATAGATTTTCACTTTTTCGAATGTTTTTTCTTTATAAAATCAAAAATATTTAAAAAGCTCAAAATTAACCGATTTTTTTACTGTGTGTTTTTTCTATTATTTTTTTTCCACTGACACCAAGATTCGGGGTCTCGTGCTGACGACGTTTGCTCCAAGCTTAGATTTTCATATCACTCAAGAGTAGAGGCGAACGGGTTGAAGGAGGTATATGGTTGTTGTGGAACAACTCTTCCCATCTGGTTTCTATCCAGCAAAAAGCCAGAAACTTCATACTATGCTATTGTTGAGTTCGATAGAGTTAAACTGAACCTTTTTGCGGTCTATAACCCGCCTACTCCGGATATACGATCTGATGGATGGCGTGCTCTCCTGAATGCAATCCCCACTTGTCAAGGACCAGTAATTGCTGGAGGTGATTTCAATTGCACGTAAAACCTGTCGGAATGCGGGGGAAGGATTAAGCAACTCTCTCAAGATTCACACATTTTTAAAAAATGGGTGGAAGATTCTCATTTGATTGATATGGGGTTTAGTGGACCAGTATTTGCCTCGAACCGAGGAAGACAAGTATCTTCAATCTAGGCGTCTTGATAGGGTTTTTATCGGTGCCGAAGCCAGAACCTTGTGGGCGGAAGCTACTGTTCGTTATTTACCACCTTTCTCCTCAGATCACAACCCACTCCTTCTTCAACTTCATCCCATATGGAAGGTTGAATCGTCCCGTAGGCCTTTCAGGTTCGAGGTTGCGTGGCTTCGATCTACATCCAGACTTTAAATTTGTTGTCGATGTTGGTTGGTTTGTCCAGGTTTCATCACACCATTGCAGTGCTCTCGCGACAACTCAAAGAAAGGCTTCGACGCTGGAATAATGATATTTTTGGAAGAATTGAGGTGAAAAAAGGCTTTGTTTGATAGACTTGTTGATGTTCAACTTAAATTGGAATTTACACTTTCTCAAGGTCTACTCAATCTCCAATCTAAACTTCCAGCTGAATTTGATAAAGTGTTAGAGCAGGAAGAAGTGATGTGGCGTCAGAATCCAGAGAGAATTTTATCATGGTATCGAAACACGACATTCTTTCATGCGAGTACTATCACTCGCATCCGGCATAACAAAGTGGATTGTATTATGAATGATGGTGTGTGGATTTCGGAACCGTCGCTCCTAAAAAAGATGCAGTTGATTTCTACAAGAGGTTGTTCTCCGAGGATTCGAGTTCTCAAAGTGGGTACGACGGTTTTATGGCTAATTTCCTGAGCATTAAGCACTGACTTAAATGATTTGTGCAAAGCATTCACTGATGATGAGATTAAGAGTTGTTTATTCAAGATGAAACCGCTCAAAGCTCTTGGTAGGGACGAGTTCTCGGCAACGTTCTTCCAGTGTTGTTGGGATATCGTTGGACCCGAGGTTCTTCGCTGCGTCAAGAGCTTTTTCTCTTCAACGATCCTACCCCCGAGGTTGAATGAAACTCTCGTCTCTCTGATTCTGAAAGGTATTAACCATGACCATATGTCTAAGTTTCGTCCTATTGGACTTTACAACGTCGTGTACAAGTTGATCACGAAACTGATGGTTAAGCGGCTGCAACCGATCATGAGCTATGTGGCCAGCCTTTTTCAAAGTAGCTTCATTCCCGGACGCATGATCGAAGATAACACAGTTTTAATTAGTTCAAGAGATGGTTCACTCGTTTAACCAGAAAAAAGGCGGGACATTAGTGGTTGACCATCAAGATTAACTTAGAAGAAGCCTATGATAAGCTCTCCTGGGACTTTGTGGACGAGACTTGCGCTTGTTTGTGTCTTCCTGAAGTTTGGAGATGTTGGATAAAGACTTGTGTTCGAAGCCCTACAATGAGGGTTTTATGGAATGACGAGATGTCGGACGATTTTGCTCCTTCCCGTTCGATTGATTGGTTGAGTCGGGTGTTTGTACACCCATTTTCATCCCTAATTAAAAAAAGTAAGGTTTTTCTAGGATTGGAGCACAATAAAATATTTCGTAAATTTGTATAATCTTTTTATATTATTTATAAGTTACATTTATACTTTGTAGTATTGCATGGACGACAGTAAATATATATATATAAAACATATAAATATGTACTTGTCTACTTGATTCAGAAGGGGGAAAAAAAAAAAAAAAAAACTCGATTTTCCCCGCAATTCTACAATTTCAGGCTTGACTCTCCGCAACTGACGCAACAAAAGTCTACATGATTCTAAAATCGGCTACCACTACCAGCAGTCAAATTACGTGACAGTATATGTCGCATATACGTTTCCGGTTTTTTTTGAAACACGCAACTAAAATAGAACGTTGGAAAGTTATTTAAAAGCAAGCTATAGGTAGATTTTCTAGATCAAAATAAAAAGTTTTATTTAATTCACTAATCAAAATTCACCCATGAGTCATGACAGTACGTCTACAAAGATGAATTTTAAAGAGAGCTGGCAGCAGCTTTAGAGAGAGTAAATGCCACGTCATCACCACTAATTTGCCAAGCAAAATAACCCAACAGCTTATTCTGCACAACATATTTCACCTTAGCACTAACAGCCTCCACGTCATCAAAGCTTATCCACGTTGTCCCCTGGTAACAATAATTCCCTCCCTTACTCGAATCGTACACCTTCCTCCCCTGACCGCAGTAACCCCCAGCCTTGATCTGCCTGTAAGTCACCGCACCATCTCCGTTCACCGCAGGTCCAGTCGCCGGCGCACCGTATCCATGGTTCGACGCATCCGCTAGCTTCCACGCGTATCCGTAAAACGGGATACCGAGCACGATCTTGGTCGCTGGAACCCCGGCTCTAATCCAATCGCTGACGCCGCTGCTTCCGCTGACGACGCCGTTCAACGGAGCTGTGGCGCCGGTTGTTTTGGGATCTCCCCAGCTTACCGGTGCTGTGAAGTCGTAAGCCATTATGTTTATCCAGTCTAAGTTGGCGGCTATGGAGGCGGCGGGATATGGATCTTGTGTTGCGTAATAGTTGGTGTTTGTGTAGCGGACTGCGGCTGTTAAGAGCAGCGCAGCCTTGTTTGATGATCTTGACTCGGAGTTTACGGCGGATCTCCATTCGGAGAGCAAGATTCCGAGGTTCGACATGTCGGCTTTGTTTCGCGGGATCTCGTAGTCTATATCAAGCCCGTCGAAAGAGTTGGCTCTCGCTACCTAAATAATTTAAAAATAAATAAATTTGAGACTACATATAAATAGAGATATATATAAAATAACAAAACTTTAAAAATAAATAAATTTGAGACTACATATAAATTGAAATATATATAAAATAACAAAATTTTAGATAATACTATCATGTATAAATTTGAGTCAAACAGTAAAGTAAAACTCAGACAAATAAAAGATATAAATAATAGATAACAGATGACTCAAATTACACGAAAATGTGACATTTAAGACATTTTAACATATGGTGACTGAAAACTAACCAAATGATTTAAGTGTCAAAAGCGAGAATGAAGTGAAGGATATCTGGATGGAAGAGTCGATGAAGGCTTTGCGGGAGGTGGAGGAAGCGGACATGGACGAGAAAGCATCTGCAATCGAGTCACCACCGCCACCGCCTATAGAGAGGAGGGTCTTGACATTGGGGTTTTTGGCACGGACAACGGAGGTGAATTGTGCGAAAGAGTCAGGGACGGAGATATGGTAGGTGGTGGCGTCAAGGGTGGCGAAGGCCACGAAGAGGTGGGTGAAGAGAGTTGAGTCTATGCTTTGTATAGAGACGCTGTCTTCAGACCAATACGCGGCCTTCACGGTTGCACTAGCGGTACTAGTACAAAGAGTGGTTAGTATGAAGAGGAAACTTAGTAACAAATAGGAACATATGTTATTCTTCTTATCCATCTCGTGGTATAACATATTAAGTTTGAGTTGTGTTAACGTTGTTGAACATCAATTTATATACAATAGTTAATGGTATGGGTACGTGGTGGATGTCAAATTGGGGTAGCTTCATTGAATGTAAGACGTGGACATATTTGCATCCATGCAAAAATTGTATCCAATTTGAATGGGTCAACTAGGTGTTCTAAGAGCAACTTTAATTGACATTGTTCTTCGACTTCAGGCTTGACTTTGTGCAGATGCTTAAATGTACTTGACGCTTGAGTGCTTGACTTTCTTACACATAAAACACACTAGAGTACTTGGTTCGAGGAATATTATTTAGTGGACACTGGAATTGTCACTTATAATAGTATACTAGTTGGTTGCAAAGGAAATTTAATGGACATTATTTGCAATTTTATAAAACTATAGGGTTATGATTGTTTTTTTTACAAGAATGGGTTATAATGTTTAAAGACCTTATATAGTTATATGTCACTGTGTCGCTCACGGCCGAACTACAATCGTTTTAGTCTAGCCTTTCTACCAAGGAATTCCACACATATATAATATGATTGATACTTATACAAGTTATGACGTCTATTCATTGACAAGACGTAAAAGAAAATTGATCAATTTATTGAGTTAACAAAATTCTGATCCTAGGAACATCACTACAAATTTCATAGGAATAGTTGTCAATCTTGAACCTCAACCTAAGGCGGATGATGCTAGGGGTGGACATTTCAAGATATTCGATCCGAAGAGTATTTGGATAGCCGACCATTTTATTTGGACCGGATATCAGTTCCGAGTATATTTTACTATTCAAGCCGGATATATCCAATTCAACTTTTTTCAAAACCTTGATTCGTATCCGATGTTTCAAAAATATGTCCGGATTAGACTCAAATCACTAATTATACATCATATATTTGGATTTGAATTTTTTCATATCTGATCTTTGGATTATTAATTGATTCGAATATATTCGCTCACCACTAGATGATCACTAATTATATTATTCTTACTTTTTTTTTAACAAAAAAACAATGGACGGAAACATCACCGTAATTTTAGGTACGACAATACAACTTGTTGCATCCACCCTATCACACGAAAAGTTCCTCCTAATAAGATAAAATGTGGCTAAGTAACCTCAATCTTCAACTAAACACCTACAATTTAAAAACTTTACCATAAAAATCTAAAATAACACCTAAAATCTACAACTTAACACAATCTAACTGTTTAAGCACAAATATCACGCAAATTTATAGCTAAATAATCCCAATCTTCAACTAAACACCTACAATAAAACATTGTTACAATATAGTGACACACGATTGCTATATCTCTAAGGCAATGACCTCTATTTTCAACTAAACACCCACAATATCACATCGTTATAATAGTGTGACCACCATTACAATATACCTAAGGCAATAACCTCTATTACAGATGGAAACCATTACCTTTAAGTTTATTGTAATAGTTTTAAAGCTTGTTGTAACTAATAATTACAATGTGGCATTTATTTGGTAGTGACTATACAACTATAATTTATTAATAAGTTAAGTTCGCTTTCGAAATACACTTATTAAAATCGAATTTAACCAAAAAAAAAATTACACTAGATGTTTTGAGATTTACAAAATATAATTTCTTTAATAAATCTAAAATTCAATCTTAAACCTTTTCACTAATTCCCAAATTTAAGATCCAATGCCTTAACTAGTCTATAAATTTAATATGCAATGCCTTAACTAGTCTATAAACTAACCTAGTCGATAGCACATTAAAATATAATTCTCTTCTCAAAATATTATGAACATTCTTACAAGTCGATAACTCCCGTACACTTAAATTGTAAAAATCATTATACAAAGACTGCAACTTGTATATACATGTTGGTAAACTAAGAACAACATTATATCAAGTATATATTAAGTGCTCGTTTGGTTGGAGCGTTGGAATGGAAACGAAATGAAATCGGTTAAGGAGAAGGAATGAAAATGATTAGTTAGTTTCATGTGTAAAAAGACCTTTAAACAAACATAGTTTTTGATTGAGTCGGAATCATTCCATTACCGGGAATGATTCCTAGCGATACCAAACGATCCCTAAGTACATAAAATGGATAAGTTGCGCAAATTAACACAACATAGACTTGATCACACCCATATATATATTTCTTAAACTTGAGTAGGATATAACTGATTTACACACACACCAAGCTATCACTCGATCCCTACCACATATAGATATATGTAGTAGCACTTCTCTCTTTGGATTGAGGAAGCTAGCACAGTTGACCTTAACTTATTCATATGTAGTTGATCATCCTAGTAAGCAAAGCATACACTTGTATAGTTGTATATATATATATATATAGTTAGTAACTTAAGGAAATCTTGCATAGTAAAGATATCTAGGAGGAGCCTTGTACTCGGCGACCATAATACCGCCATACTTTCTTGCGGCTTCGGAGGAGTCAATGACGCCACCCTCTCTTGGGTGACGGCTAGGATACGTCTGCTTCATCATCATTTGTTGCCTCTCGAGCATCATAAAGCCCTCGGCCCCAACTCGTGCAAGATGAGCCATTCTCCGCTCGTTGCTTCCCATTTAGGCTCTTGATTGAACTAGTCTTGCTCGTGCTTTGGGTTGTACGTTAAGGAAAGCAGCATGGCATGCATATTTATACGCCTTCTTAAACCCTAATTATTAATCCAAGTCGATGGAGTTATTTGTGTACAGGTCAAGATTCTGACCTTAAGCTATCTAGTTTAACTACTTTCGGTGCTTAATTAATTGGTCTCTTTCTCTGTGAACCTAACAAGTTAGGTAGAGATCCACACACAGATATATATATATATATATATATATATATATATATATATATATATATATATATATATATATATATATATATATATATATATATATAACTTTGATCATGTTACGTTGATTCTAAACTATCTGTATCAGACAGAGAGTTTGCACGCATGATTTTCTTCATCTCGATTCGAGAATATATGCCTTTGTTTGGAACATAATGGGAGGGGCCATTACATATACAGGTGTTTATAGGTAGATATTTTCTTTCGGTGATCGATAGGGACATATATATCATAGAAATGTAGAGGTATAGAGGAGGAATTTGAAGACGAATAAATACCTTTAGTTCTTATTCTTTCAGTGATTCACGTACTCAAGATTTTTAGTGTTTTGTATGAATGAATGTGAACAGCAAAACATCCTACCTATAATTGTTGGGAGTAATCCTGCTTTCGTGCTGGTAGGGTGAAAATACGAAACCAGTTAAGTAAACGGAACAAACTCACTCATATTTATAGAGAAGAATGTGAATTTTGTGTTCATTGTGTAAGTAAACATGTGTTGTAAGACTGAGATTTAAAGAAATGAAGAATTGAATTATGCGACTTTGCAGTAAGTTGGAAAGTCGTGTTTACGTAAAGGAAGTGAATGAAGAATATGACAATTGACTAACATGTACATAACCATCAAACCGTAAAAATTAACAAATGGACCGGTCTATTTATTAATCTAGACCTACATAAATTAATTTAGGGTAAATTGCGGAAAATAACCTAACTTTTTGGGGGTGTTACGGTCTATGACCTAACCTTTTAAAAATGCAACTAAAACCCCAACGTATACTGAAGTGCGGAATAGGCAGACAAACAGTTAACAAATACTCTAGAGGGGGGGGGGGGGGGGGGGGGGTGAATAGAGTATGGAATCTTTTCGCAATCTCAGAAAAGGTAAGACCTTATCAAGCTAAGGTAAGACCTTATCAAACAGAGATAAGATCTTATCAGATGCTCAGAGATTGGAAACGAATAAAACAGTAAATAAAGACAAGCAAATAAAAGATAGATAAGAGTAAAGAGCAGAAGTAAAAGAGACACGTGATATGTTGACGATGTTCGGTCTCAAATTGACCTAGTCCCCGCCTAAGGTTATCCAACCCTAGGATTGTAAGTAGCTTTATTTCTCTTCTTCTTCCGATAAGCTCCAGATACAACCTTCAGAAGAACTTCCCTCTTCTAAACTCAAAAGCCTTACACTTCCTATCTAGCAACTCAAACACTCAAGAGAAAACAAAGTCCTACCGATACCGAAGTATCTTACACGTTTGGGTAGAGAGTAACCCTTTGTATGATTCTAGATGAATTGTACTATGACGCTCAAAGAAGATCTCACACACACTCAAAGAGATAAAACGCTCAAGCTTGAAAGGTGAGATCGATGCTTTGGGAGATAAGAAAGCAGATGGTTCTTGTGTACGCTTGGGATCAAGTTCTGTATCCTGTCATCTTTCTTGTCTCCTTATCTAGATACGCCCATCATCTTCAAAAACGAACGTTGAGAAAGATCTTGGGCAGCTTGAGATTTGTTACAAAAAATCCGATCGTTCGATTGAATCTTGATATCTTGATTTGTTGCAATCTGGACGTTGAGAATTGATTTTCCAATGGCTGAAAATCCGTTCAATATAGTTGCAGTAAATCTGGATTTTTAAGATTATATTGGCTGAAGATTTTGTACACAGATTTGTTTAAACTAAATCAAAGATTTTGTTTAAATCAAATTCCTTGAAAATCTCAACAACCTTAACAAAATTTGACTTAATATATTTGGTTAGAAAATCAAACCAAATATAAAATTCAGTCTATAAGAATATTGTTAGCCCAATAAAATATCGGACTAAACTAAATAAGCTCATTCGAACTAAGCTACTTGAGCCAGTTTCGGTAAGGTCTTACCGAAACCCGTAAGGTCTTACCAAAACCTGGAAACCAAGGTTTTGACTGTCATCAACCGGTAAGGCCTTATTGACCATTAATAAGGTCTTATCATCAAGGTGGAGTTAACATATACAATATGTTGTAAATTTTAGCCTATGCTTGCAGCCGGTAAATTTTCCGGTGAAAGTGATGAGTTGTCTGATGAGGTGTATGTGAGTCATCTTCTTTCTTTAATGACTGGATAAATAGCGAAAAATATATATCTTCCATGAGTAAAATATATATCTTCCATGGACAACCAAAAGACCCGGAAAGGTAGACAACCAAAAGACCCGGAAATGTAGACCGAGGAAAGGTACCAATAGTGTTCTACACCACAATGAAACGATCTCTAGAGGCATGGGCATATATTTTACTCATGATACTGATCGTGCACACGTAAATGTGAGTATTCTAACACATTTATACATATATAAAAAAAATTTGAACAAATTTATAGCTAACATGTGTTTGTTTGATAGTCTTGACTACCCGGTGATGTTTTGTTCTCTCAAATAAACTCTGCTCACGGGTCATCACAACAATGATCATTTATTGTCGCTCCTCCTACCACTCGATTAAGATGTTTAATTTTTTCTTGTTTAGACGATGTTTTCCTGCATTTACTATTTTTATGTTTGGATGATATCTTGCTACTGATGTGTGACAGTGTAGGTGATAATTTTCTGTATTTTATTGTCGGATTATTTTATCCTAGTTGAAAGAAGTTGTTTCTTTTTGTTATAAAACCATTATTGGGGTTTCTTTTATTTTTGTATCCGATACTCATTTGTAGATAAGCATGTCATGCATTCATATGAAAGTTTGAGAATGTATTATGTCATACATATGAAATTATCATCACACTAATCGGATATTTGGCTTGAGGATGATTTGTTATAGAGGTTTTTGGTTGGGTATTGTTATAAATAGTAAAGGTTGGTTTTTATTTTCATTTTTAAAAGGTTAAGCTAGGTACAATAACACTCCCAAAAGGTTTGTATTTTTCGCTATTTATCCAGTCCTTAAAGAAAGAAGATGACTCACATACACCTCATCACTTTCATCGGAAAATTTACCGGCGGCAAGCATAGGCTAAAATCTACAACATCTTGTTTACGTTGGGTTTTTAGTTGCATTTTTAAAAGGTTAGGTCATAGACCGCAACACCCCCAAACGGTTATGTTATTTTCCGCAATTTACTCTATATAATTTATTTAAATTATATAACTAATGATTTGTGCTTAGGAGATTCCATATATTTAATTTAAAATTTTAATATATACGGGACGAGTCTAGTCAAATAAAGTTAAATCTCGTAACCGAATAAGGATATATTTTGATGGAACTGTTCTAAGACAAAATTGCTATTTTGACATAAAATCTGGCCTGAATCGTATAAAATCAAAACGTGACTCAACTTTGGACCTCCGATTATATGACTTTCAGTCTCTCATTCTACATCACCACACTGTGACGCTCTCCCCTTTAAATTTTCCATCGGATTGGGATGGATAAGTCTGAAATTTGAAGAGGCTACAGGGGCAAAACTGTAACTTGACATAGATATGTATGTGTTGAACTCCTGTAATTCCATTGGGTATGGGTCACTACAGTACGGTGTCGGAGGAGGAGTGTATTGAAGGAGGCAATGGACACTTGGCAGCGTTACGAATCAACGGGTGTTGGACACCCCCAAAAGGCCAAAACTCCCAGGTATCAAAACCACACACAAACACTCAATAAAATTTACCTTTTAATCTTATATTCTCCAGCCTATATACTCTCGATTGTTCGCATCTTCATCTTCAATCAGGCCTTCAAACCCAAGACCCAAAATATTTTACAGTTTGGCATCTCAAGATTTTGAGTGATCAGCAGAGTTAGAATCCATGGCGGAACCTAAGCTTACAAGGCTTCCAAGCCTAAGGGAGAGAGTCGAAGACACTCTTTCCGCTAATCGCAACGAACTCGTCTCTCTTCTCTCCAGGTTTCTCTATTATTCCATCAACTGCTGTACTATTACTCTCGTCATTTTCATTTCAATTTTCAATTGGTTTTGATGATTATTTGGGTTATTTTCGTTATTCTTTTGAAATTAGGTATGTGGCTCAGGGGAAAGGGATACTGCAACCTCACCATCTTATCGACGAGCTTGACAACGTTATTGGCGCCGACGAGGGTAAACGATTGCTCCGTCACGGTACTTTCGGTGAAGTTCTCCGCTCTGCTCAGGTCACATTCTAACTAGTAACTAGTGTCATTCTAATTTAAAAATAAATAAGAAAATATTATTTCTGTAAAAATATTTGTATCTTAATAATTTTAGATTATTAATTATATCACTAACTAATTTGATTTTTAATATATAAAACAATTAGGGGTCAAGTAATTATATACTATTATTTATCTGATTAAAATAAATGTATTTAATTTGTTACGGGAGGTAATAATTACGGAAATTAAAAAGTAATAAAAAGATTTGTTAAAATATATATAGAAATATATATTTTTCTGAATAGTTGTTTACATAATTTCATTCATTCTATGTTTCACTGAAAGGGGCTATAGATACAATCAAAATAATTCTCTTCTTTATTCAATTTCGCATATTGTGTTATCCATTTATACACGAACCTAAGATTTAAATTTTGATTAGTCTAAAAATTTGTGCTTGGCAATAAAAACGAATTTTTATCTTATAACTAAATTTCAGGTTGTTTTGGTGGCAAAATATTTATATTAAGAGTTTTTTTAAAAAAAATACACCTTTTATTATTTTCTGTAAGTGAACCTCCTCGTATAATATATATTATGAAATTGAACAACTCCTAATCATTTTCTAATGAGACATTATATTATTCGACCAAAATGCCCATAATTAAAAAATTACAAATAAGTATTTATGTTGTTATTTTCCAAAATGCATCTTTATAGTTATATATTTATTTTTAGTAAATAATTTTAGAAATTTTGTAAATAAAAAAAGATATTTTTATAACTTTATTAGTTTCTTGTTTGTTTATGAATTTTTTTAAAAGATATTTTAAATAAAAAGAAGGCACTTGTTATAAAAATTATTAAATATATTTTCAACTTATGTTAAAAAATCCTTACTATAATAGGTGTATTTTGAAAAATAAATAAATAATTTACTAATCAATTTTTTTATAAATAAAACTAAAATTAATAAAAAAAATAACTAACAAAGAGAATTATAGTATCAAATATAAATTTTCTTTGTAAAATATGTATTGGTAGTTAAATTTAGTGAAACCAGTTATATAATGTGCTTTTTCTTTTAAAAAAATTAAAAGGTGGTTTGTTAGAAAAATAAGATTTTAAAAGGTGGATATTTCCGAAAACCCTATACATTAAATTAAAAAATAAAAGAGTATTATAATGCACTATATGTGTGACTATAACAAAGTTAAAACTTACATTGTAATAACGAAAATTTCATCTTACATGTACTCATAAAATCTTTTTTATTTATATGTATAATAAAGTCTTGAATAAAATTTCTTTACAACTATAAAATTATCATATATGAATGTGATATGTAGCGCACCGAGCTTGTATAGCCGGCTCTTTGTCATTTCTATTTGTCCTTTTTTTTCTGAATCATACTTTGATTGCGTTTTGCAGGAAGCCATTGTTGTGCCTCCATTTGTGGCTATAGCAATCCGACCAAGGCCCGGTGTGTGGGAATATGTCCGAGTCAATGTCTATGAATTATGTGTGGAGCAGTTAACTGTGTCTGAATATCTTAAATTTAAAGAGCAACTTGTTGACGCCAAGTTAGTCTAATTTACTTTCATGCATTGTTAATTAGTATGAGAACCCTTGTTAACCATAATTCCCTATTCTATGTTGTATATTCGTTTTATCTCCTCAGGAGTGATGATAGATATGTCCTTGAACTCGACTTTGAACCATTTAATGCAACGTTTCCACGTCCAAGCCGATCTTCCTCCATTGGCAACGGTGTTCAATTTCTCAACCGACACCTTTCTTCAATCATGTTCCGTAGTAAGGAATCTCTAGATCCATTGCTTGATTTCCTGAGGGTACACAGACATAAAGGACAAGTAAGCATTGCATAGGTGAAATTTGTGGGAATTATTTCATTTATATATTGTAACCTTTATGATACTCTTGCAGATCATGATGTTGAATGATAGGCTACAATCCGTATCCCGTTTACAAGCTGCACTAGGCAAGGCAGAGGATTATCTCAGCAAGCTCCCACCTGAAACACCATATTCTGAGTTCGAATATGCGTATGCTTTTACATGATATTCTTACTAGTTGGCATGCGCTGCAATAGCGCACAGATTATTTTCTCTATTTCATATTTGTGATTTGTCTGTAGATTCCAAGGAATGGGGTTTGAGAGAGGTTGGGGTGATACTGCAGAAAGAGTATTGGAGATGATGCATTTACTTTCAGACATTCTTCAGGCTCCGGATCCTGCTATACTTGAAACTTTTCTTGGGAGGATTCCTATGGTGTTTAATGTTGTCATTTTGTCTATACATGGATACTTTGGCCAAGCTAATGTTTTAGGCTTGCCTGACACCGGTGGCCAGGTATAAAATTCTCTTGTAAGCATTGCAGATTTTATTGATAAAATCTTAATTCTGTATATTCTAGCGTTTCCCCTGCCTCCAATTGTCTGCTCATGTGTAATGGGAAACTCCTTAATAAATCCGTGTTTCTTTCGTTCTTGTTTGTTAAATTCTGTTCTTTTTCAAAATTTTGCACTACAAATGCGATTATGTTGGTGATTATCTTGTTTGCAGATAGTTTATATACTTGACCAAGTACGTGCTATGGAGAACGAAATGATCTTAAGGATACAAAAGCAAGGTCTGGATATTACTCCTCGGATTCTCATTGTGAGTGTCTATGTTTTGATGATCATGTTGGTCTTTTCATTCTGCATACCTTGAACTAAGAATAATGGTCGCTGGTGTTTAGCATATTTGATACTCTTTAGTGTATGAACTTTTCTTTTTCAATTTTTTTTTGTAATTTTCTTAGGTGACTCGATTGATTCCTGATGCGAAAGGGACTTCGTGCAACCAGAGGCTGGAAAAAGTCAGTGGAACACAGTACACTCATATTCTGAGGGTTCCATTCCGGTCAGATAATGGTGTTCTTCATAAGTGGATCTCTAGATTTGATGTTTGGCCTTATCTAGAGAAATTTGCAGAGGTAAAAGCCTTTAAACATTATTCCATCTGTTAATAAGTAAGTTCCAGTTATACCAAAATGCCCATATAACTACTTTTGATATCATTCATGGTTAAGGAATGTTTTGCAGTGTTACTTTTCGAACAAAGTGAACTTGGTTAATAAAGAATTAAGATTTAGGGGTCGGTTTCCCCCAAAACTGCTAATGAAACAGATTGTTACTGAACTGGTACACCAAAGAGTGTTTGATTAGTCAATGGAATTGAATTTTAAGAGGTCATTTTTTAACATGAAGGTAGGATGATCACTTGCATTTCCATTTCTTCACATTGACCGTCATCGTCATATTCTTGTTTTCATTCATAAGTCTGAACCAAACTCATTGACTGACAAATATGTAACATACAAGTATTTATTAGATTTACTACAGGTTGTAGCTTAATTTGCTGCTCTCTGTCAGTTTTCAGTTTCTCATCAATCACAAGGGTATCTAGATGAGCAATTCATCTTACAGATAAATAATACTGTTTTTGTTTTGTGCTATCATCAGGATGCTGCTAGTGAAATTATTGGCGAGTTACAAGGTCATCCTGATTTCATCATTGGCAACTATAGTGATGGAAATCTTGTTGCTTCTTTGTTATCATACAAAATGGGAGTCACCCAGGTTACTTATGTCTGATTTTTTTTTAATTATATGTTATTCCAGAATCTATACTTCAGTAATTCAGTGTATTGTTTTGTGATGTTATTTTCCATCCAGTGTAATATTGCACACGCTTTGGAGAAGACAAAGTATCCCGATTCAGATATATATTGGAAAAAATTTGAGGATAAATATCATTTCTCAAGTCAATTTACTGCTGATGTGATAGCCATGAACCATGCTGATTTTATTATCACTAGCACTTACCAGGAAATTGCGGGAACGTAAGTCCTTTGTTTTTAAGTAACTATTATTAGACATGATATAGAATCAATTTTTATTTCAAGTTTTTCCTGTTACTGTGAACCTTTTAATTTAGATGCTTAAGATATCTTATTTCAGCAAGAACACTGTTGGTCAATATGAGAGCCATATAGCTTTCACCATGCCTGGATTGTATCGGGTAGTTCATGGAATCGACGTCTTTGATCCCAAGTTCAATATTGTCTCCCCTGGGGCAGACTTGTCCATATACTTCCCATATTTTGAGAAGGAGAAACGACTCACTGCGCTACACGGCTCAATTGAAAAGCTGTTATTTGATGCTGAGCAGGCTGATGAATCCTTGTAAGTGATTCAATTTGTTAGTTGTCTTGTATGTCACCAGGAAATTTGCTTGTTTCTTATGTTATCTTTGTCCAATGTTACTGCAGTGGTGTGTTAGATGATAAGTCAAAACCTATAATATTTTCTATGGCAAGGCTTGACCAAGTGAAGAATATAACCGGGTTAGTCGAGTGTTATGCTAAAAATGAAAAACTAAGAGAGCTAGCAAACCTTGTTGTGGTTGCTGGCTACATTGATGTGAAGAAATCCAATGATAGAGAAGAGATTGCTGAAATTGAAAAGATGCATGACCTGATAAAAAAGTACGACTTGCAAGGCCATTTGAGGTGGATAGTTGCTCAGACAAACCGTGCACGTAACGGAGAACTTTATCGTTACATTGCCGACACACGAGGCATTTTTGTGCAGGTATGTTTTCCAGAAATAACTCATTATGACTTTAAAGTTTTGTTTGGCATCCCATATCTAGATATCAGGTATGAGTATATATAGGACCCGAGTGTTTCCGTTGTCTTAAGTTAAGGCTTTGTCTATATATAGGACCCGAGTGTTTCCGTTGTCTTAAGTTAAGGCTTTGTCTGGTATCCGTATATGGATATGAGATATGGATATCAACATAAAAAAGTTGATATATAGTGATTGGTATAAGTATATTTATATCAGATTGATAACTCTATATACTCCTAATACACTTTTTATCCTTTTTTAATACACTAAAAATACTAGAGGTATCATATATATATATATATATATAGGATATCAATCTCATATTCATATTTTGATACCAATATGGATACCGATATCTTTGTGTAGATTGATATTTAGATATGAATACCAAACATGCCCTAAATGTGATATGGTTGATTGCAGCCTGCGTTTTATGAAGCGTTTGGACTGACAGTAGTGGAAGCCATGACCTGTGGACTACCGACATTCGCCACATGCCATGGTGGTCCAGCCGAGATTATAGAAGACGGAGTATCCGGATTCCATATCGATCCATACCATCCTGATCAGGCTGCTATAAAGATGGCCGACTTCTTCGAAACATGCAAGGCTGATTCGAGTAGTTGGGAGAAGATCTCGAAAGGCGGTCTAGCAAGAATCATGGAAAGGTTTGTCTATAGAAATTTAAGATTGTGATAAATTATGGTGAGTCAAAGCACATGCGCGTTAGATCCGAGTCTAAGTTGATTTGATGATATAGGTACACATGGAAGATCTATTCGGAAAGGCTAATGACATTAGCGGGAGTTTACGGGTTCTGGAAGTACGTTTCGAAGCTAGAGAGAAGAGAAACGCGGAGATATCTTGAAATGTTCTATATTCTCAAGTACCGTGAACTGGTAAGTTATACAAATTTACAGTTGAAGAATGAATGTTTCTGCTGAATTCGCTGTGCTGTATTTTAAACAAAAATGTATTGTAGGTTGGAGCAGTTCCGCTGGCAAGTGATGAGCAGCCTACGAGTACAGATGGTACTGCGACATTCCGTGGGCCGTGATCAATGGTATCTTCATCTACGATACGAGAGTGCACGTACAAGGTGTGACTGTAAATAAGTAAGTTTCATTTGGGCCTTCCCTTTCATGGCATCTTCACCTATGAGACATATATACTGATATGATCACCGAATAAGTATGAGATGCTGTATGTGTAAACTTTGTATAATATATATTGTTCTGTAACGATGTGTGGTGTTCTACTGTGTTTATACCCTCTTGATCTATGAATATATCTAGGAATTCTCCAGGGCCAACTGTTTGAATGCGGCAATGACATGCATTCTTACCGCGTCTGTTGGGTGCTAATTAGTTGGACAAGCCCGGATTCGGTTCGGACTCGGGCTGAACCCAAAACTTTGATTTGGAAAAAATTTGTTCGGTTAAGTATACAAAAATAAAAAGGATTATACTTACCAAAAAAATAAAATAGAAAAGGATTATGAAAAAATAAAATAGACTTGTAAAAACTGGTAGGTTATTAAATCTTATTTTTATATACTATTTTTGATTTTATTCTTATAATGATTTTATAGATTATTTATAATGTAGTATTTTTTTAAATGGAAAGCGGATCGAAACACTGGACGAAATACCGTCGAGTGGATTGAAATGTCGATAGAGATCGGTAGGCGGATTAACCGTCATAAGAACCACAACCACCACAAAAAAAAATAACAAAAAACAAAAAATACCTCAAGGAAAAAAAAAATACACAAAAAAAAGAAATCCTCAAGGGAATCCTAAAGCATGAAGATTTTCAAGGAAAAGGAGAAAAATCTAGTAAAATGGAAAGCGGTGAGCATAACATTCGTCGTCAAAGGAAGTACATTATGGCGAGTTGTTCGTCGTTAAATGAAGTACACAATGTATAGGGTACGAAGTCTGCAGAATAACTGTGAACACCTTATATTTGGTTCTTATATTTTGAGAATCAATCATAAATTCACACTTTCTCTTAGATAAATCATTCGAAACACCACCAATACATGCACCAAACTAAGAAGAAGATACTGTCAAACACTGAAGTCTTGATATGTAAGAATGTATAACTTTGTCGATAATGATTAAGATTTGTAAGAAGAAGAATTGTTCGAATAAAAAAATCTTGTTGAAACTTCGTTAATAAATGATTTAAATTGAATTGTAAATTTTGTTTAGTTTTGTTTTTATTTTTGAAAAGAAAATATTTCATTTTTTTTTTAGATTTAAACGTTACACAAGGAATTTGGGCCAAAAGGTCAAGTTAGTTAATTCCGGAGATAGAGAGGTGCATGACAGCAAGAGAACCCTACTCAAAAACCGCCATCGGATTTGAATCAAAATGGAGATTATACACCAAGACGCCGCTTGTTGAAGAATTAGTGAGTGTATTGCTTAATATTTTGTATTTTTCTTTTTTATTCTTTCTATTATTTCCACAAAGTTAACAAATTTTCTGCCCAAAGTCACGAAAGACTTGATTAAATCAACCTCGCAAGGCTTCTTGGAGGACGATAGAAGGAGCAAAGCAGGGGCTCCAGATTTTGGTCGGGATTGATTAGGTAGGCTCGATTAGCGAAGAAGAAGGATTGGGAGGATCCTATTTCCCTACGGTTGCCCTTTGGGAGACATCGGATCCGAGTGTAACGCCTACTAGGACTTGGATCTTACAAAAATGTGCAATCTAGGTCGGAAATATGAAGCATGGATTTGAGGCGGTGAAACCTGTTATCATTGTTCTCGTTATTGTGGCTCTTGATACAAGATCATTTTTCATGGAGTTCTCCATTCTTACTACCCCTTTAGATGAGAGCTCGTTGATTTACATGTAAAATGAAATTTGTTGTTGTCATGGAGCAAGTCCAAGGGTCGTCGGAGATGGTCCGGGGTCACCGGAAGAAAGTTTAGAGGATCAAATGTTAAATGTAAGTGAAGAGTATAGCTTGTCTCCCTTTAGATTTGTAAGGAGGGTGTTCCTCTTGATGTACGGTAGGAGGGTTTTCTCTTTTTTAATTACAATTATAATGTAGGATCTTGATCAATCAAGATCAATTTGTTGAAACAATGAATTCCTCCGTGATTGAATGTTTATTTGTTGGATTGATCCTCCTAATTAAAACCGAAAGGGTATATGAAGTTGATCAATGCATTGTTTCAGATCCCATGATGTTTGGTTGGAGTATATTAAAGGGCTAACGCATAATCTTATTCCAATTGTATGTATGTACGTACGTATATATTCAATAAATGGTTCAACTAAGTTGAACACGAACGTGAATGTGCATGACCACGGAATTCCTCCATGCTTGAATGTTTATTTGTTAGATTGATCTTCCTAGCTAATTGAGACCGAACGTGAATGTACATGACCACGGAATTCCTCCATGTATATCAAAGAAGCATGTTAAGTGGAACCGGCGACCACCACCTCCCTCCACTCTCCTATCTCCCTCTTCGCCCTGTTCTCTTCTCCGGCCACCACTACTCCCTCCGCTTTTCTGCTCCTCATCCCTCTCCCTCTCTTCTCTGCAACTCCGACCACCGGCTTCCCCTCCACTACCTCCACTACCTCCACCTTTTGTCTCTCTCTCTCTCTCTGTAACCTTGCTTTTGAATCCAAGTTTTAAGATCTAGTTCTTTGAGGTCTGACAAGTTTAGATCTGATGGCTCTTCCCTCGTCCACCCCCTGCTCCTGGTCCTAAATGAATTTTGGCTTCTGTCTCTCAAAGAACCCACTTCTCGTTTAGCTCCATTGCCGAATCCAGGAGCCACCAGGCCACCGCCGACCAGACCTGGGAGGAGCCCCTACTTCGGCCGCCGCTGTCCAGGTTGGGCCTTGTTGCGCCGCCCAACAGCTCGCACGAGTCCAGTCCGTGAGCTGTTGCTGCTGCCGTCTGTTGTCCAACCGCCGTGAGCCTACTTCCGGCCACCACCACCTCTGGTAGCTTCTCGCCATTTTTCATCTCTTTCTTACTTCAGATTTAGATCCATCCTCAGATCTGTCGATTCTTATCGTTCTTCCTCTCTTTCTTCTCACATCTACTTTTTTTTCTTGTGACCTTTTGGATTTTTTCGGAGCCCTGCGGGTCTTCTCCCTTTTAGATCTGCAACCTTTAGATCGTTCTTTGTTCGATTATGTTTTTTTTTCTTTTTCTTGTAGTCTCGCAGGTTTGTTAGTTTGGATCCAGTTCAAGCCTTTCCACCTCTGTCTCCCGCAACCTTAGCGTCCTAGCTAGGACCGACTCATGAACATGTTCGGGTAAAAATCATTTGTTTGTGTGTTTTATTATATTATCTTGTGTTCTTGAACATTTTGAACAGGCTCTTTGGATGCTCGTTTTGTATCGGGTGGAAATCATGTTCAAGAAATCTTGAACAAATGAACAAATTCTTGACCAAACTGGCAAACTCGAACAAGTCAGGACTTTTACTCCAACACATTTACTCTATAAACTCATTGAATATTGAATATGAAGTTTATCGAGTTCCATCACCATCTCTATAAACCAAAAGGCTTGGAAAAAATAAAAGGACTAGGGCCTTGCAACCAATGAAAAAGCAATCTTGAACAAATGAACAAAATCGGAATCAAACTCGAACAAATTTTGTTCTACTTTGATGAAAACAAACCAAAGCTTAACTTTGTTTATTTTGTGAACAAATTTATATTTGGCTGAGAAAGCTAAAACCTATTTTTTCTAAGGTATGGTTGAGAAAGCTGAAAATTATTGAGAACAATCTAGATCTAACTTTGATTTTTAAATAAAATTGACTTTATAAAGCGAAGGAAGAACGATAACCAACGAAAGCAAGCATGTGTAATTTCATTTTTCTCTTAAATGGCTCTAATGAAAAAATTATTCCTATATTATCTTCTTCAAAAAGTCATCATTATGGCTACTAAGATTGTGAATGACAACGAATAAACATTGATCAAGAGTATTTTCCTAGATCCAGTGTTTTCAGGCCACGACTAGCGCGACAAGGATCAAATGATTTCATAATATTATAACCCATCACAAATCCAACTTCAAAGGAACCAAAATCGATCAACAATAACATCTAAAACTCAATCATGAACAACAAATTCAAATTGAAATTTACCAAATTAAACACCCGAGAGAGGTCTCGAATCATTTGTAAACATAAACAAACGAAATACCAAGAGAATAATAATGATCATTTATCCCATCTTTGTTTTGAGGAAAATTCATCATCATCTCTAAGGTGTAAAGATGATAGAGGAATAGGGTTTTTTTTTTCATTTTTTTTGTGTTTTTCAAATATTTGCTTTGTCTGAATTTAGTTTTTATGGGTTAAGCTCTTTCTTATGTCGATTCTTCTTCTTCCTCCTCCTTCTTTGGAGTTTCATATCCTTTTTCTTTGGTTTTTCACTTCGTGTGTTGTTTCTCTTTACTTTGGCGACACTTCTTTCTTGTTTTTCAACTTGTGGTTTTATGAAGATGGGTTTTTATGATCGTTTTTGTATTTTTAACTCATTCCGGTTTAGTTTTTAACGTTTGTGTGTGGTAGGGTTTTTCACATTTATTGCTTTTTCTTTTTGTTGACCTTGTTTAGTTCAAAACCTCTAACTTCTTCTTTTGTTTTTGTTTTCCCTAAACTTGTTCCCTTTTTTCACGTTTTATTTTTATTTAAACCTTTTTTTTTAAAATTTTTTTTTTAGGCCTGTTTTGAAATTTTCCTCAAAATTGAATTAATTATGAACAATTGGAACATAGAACCTTGAACCTTGTATCTTTCCCAAAACTTTGTTTTGACCCAAAACTAACTTTTTAAAGGAAATTATCCAATAACGTTTGATAGTTGAGTGAAGTGGAAGAACAACAGGAATAAAAGTGAAGATAGGTGGATCTCTCACTTGGAATACAATTTCCTAGTCATTCTCGAGTAATCGAATATACTCCTTTAACAATATCGAGTATTCATTTCTTTCATTGATCGATCTTGAGCGTCTTATGCTCATATGAACAATCTTGAGTATGATACTCTAATGTCTAACTATGTGTGGTATATTTGCGGTCTTATTGACGCCCCGACTATTTTCTGGACTGTTTGAGGATTTTGGGGGATGCAAACACATGTTTGGATGTCTCTCTTCTCCATGATCCACTTGCGAATAATATCCTTTCAACAAATTTTCAGATCTAGATTTGAGATATATCGACTCTATTGATAGAGTTGAAAAACATGAACTATGTTCATGGAACTAACATTCAATTATTGAATCTTTCTGTTGAGAAATGTTGTTTATATTTTTGAACAAGCATGAAACTTTGGACAAACTCTTTTCTTTTGTAAAAATCTAACGTCCTACATCCGTGTGTTGGGATAGTTTTCTAACTTCCCATGAATTGACTTCGAAAAAAAAGGAGGTTAAATCCTCCTGACCTCATCCTCAAAGTTGCTCACTTGTACTTGTCAAGTGTTCCATATTTTGCAGTGGACTCTTTCGAGCGTTTGATCAAGTTTTATTGGTGACATTCGAGTTGTTTGTTTTGGAAGGGTCGTGGAATTGTGATCGACTCCTGAAGGCTCTAACTTGAGTCCAAATCTGAGGTGTCCACAGTTGTTCCCCAAGATCTTGCTATGTGTACTTCCTTCAACGACAGACTTTATACTCTTCGTTATCTAATGATCGAGTCGCTTTCCTTACCTTTGAAGATTTTGTTGCTTTCGGCCCACTTGTTGTACTTTTTTGTGCTTTCTTTGTGTTCTTCTATTATGGTTCTTCATGACGGTTTGTCCGTCTACCGATTTATTTCGGTCTTTCGATCCATTAGACGGTGTGTCGTCTAATGCTTCGAATTGCTTACCTTATATAAAAAAAACACATTGTTTAAATTACTCATCTCTTATATGAATGATCCTAAGAGGCTCTCGTACGTTGGATGAAATAAAACAACTACTATGATTAGAATTAATATTATGGTTCATTCGTTTTCATGTGCATCCGTGTTCATCCACGTTTGTGTTCATGCACATCTATGTTCATGCACATGCACATCTATGTTCATGCACATGCACATTCGTGTTCATGCACATGCACATCCGTGTTCATGCATATTCGTGCTCATGTACATTACGTTCGTGTTCATGTACATTCATGTTCGTCTTCAACTTAGTTAAATAATTTATTGATAAATGAACACATAAACAACATGAAATATAACAACAATGGTCTAATTTAACAAGTTAAATAAATGCGAAGATTAAACGAATTAAATAAATGAGAAAATAAGCCTTCAATTTTGGTTAAACATCCTTATAAGAAGATTTTATACTTTCTTAATCCTCTCTAAAATATCTATTATTGATTTTTAAATTTATTATTGATTTAATTTAGTGCCTTCACACTTATAATAGTATATTATGGCCCATTAAATTATCAATCGCCCATTATTTAATTCAACGCTTCTTAAAGGTTGTCAATTCTTACCGTAACAAAAAGTTTGCACTTGAAATTAACTCTCTATATATAACACAATTTTGCTTTATATTTAATTTTTTATTTATTTTTATATTATATATAAAAATAAACATATATCACAATTTCACACATCTATCATCGATATTAGATATTATGATAGTGACATTTTCTAAAGTATGATTTAAAAATTCATATTTACAATTGACCGAATAAAAAAAATAATAACAATAGTTTAATTTGCTACCAAATGACACTATCCATTTTTCAAATAGATAATAATATTTTTAACTTATAAAAATTTTAAAATACTATTTAAATTAAATAAATAATTTGTGTTGAAAAAATAAAACCGTGAGTAGAGCTGTAGTGGTTCCCATTTGTGACTCTAAAAATTCCCACAAATGCTATATATGAGGTTCATAGGTCACATACTCTTCCCACCATTCCAGTCACCCCAATTCATCTCACAATGGCGAATCAAAATTACATAATCGCCCTTCTCTTCATTCTAGTGGCCCACATTACTCTTGTCTCCGCCACTCCACCGGTGAACCCAACGGCGGTGTGCAATACAACCCTCTACCCCGGCTACTGCAACCGCGTCCTAAAATCCGACAACCAGACATCCGCCACCGTCCACGACTACGCCCACTTCTCATTAAAGAGATCTATAAAGCAAGCGAGCAAGTTCCTCAAGCTAGTACGCAAGTACCTTCGGAGGAAGTCCAGCTGGCATCTAACCGAATTGGCGGTGGGGGCCCTACAGGACTGCTACGTACTCACGCAACTCAACCTAGACTACCTCGACGACACCGTCGACACGTTGAAGACCACCAATATGACGCTTTCCGATGCCAAGGGTGACGACGTTCATACTCTCCTCAGCGCTCTACTCACCAACCAGCATACTTGCCTTGACGGCCTCAAGTCCGCCGCCGCCTCCTGGTCTTTCATCGGCGACGGCCTCTCCGCTCCTCTGTCCAATGATACAAAGCTTTACAGTGTCTCGCTTTCCCTCGTTTCCAAAGGTATCTACCATGTAACGCCTCCTACATCACACATTATATATTTATCATACATCCAGATCCAACCACGTGTACCTTTATCATCATGAAAATAAATGAATAAAATACTATAAACTATATATTAAAACCATGCAAATTTTAAATATTTTTTTTCCAAATTATACCCTATTTAAAATAGTAATAATATAATCTGTATTTTTAATGTACAATTTTGTATAATACAATTATAAAATCATACAATATTTTCATTTCTTTTTCACAATAAACAAGTTAATTTATCACATCTATATACCCATCTACATCATACATGTGCTAATTAATCTTACCAAAAAAAACATGTGCTAATTATATTATTAATTTTTCGCGGATTGATTGAATATAATTATAAAGCCAAAAATAAATTTTATATATTCTTGTCCCAAAAATGTATCCACAGTTTAAAGCTGAAGAAAAAATAGTTAATTTTTACCCTTCCACTTTAAATATTCATATTATATATATATATATATATATATATATATATATATATATATATATATATATATATACTAATTATTTCAATTTTATGTACATCAATTTTTACATAAAAATAAATTGTTTCATTGCAATCTTAATTCTAATTTGTATTTTCTACGTAAACATGTGGAGAGAACGTAGAAAATTTTAATAATCTTTAATAAATTTGTATTTTCATTATACACATAAATAATTTAGAAAGAAATTTATACACGTGTGATTGCGTGAATAGATTAAGATCACATATAACATTTACATATAAACTATTAATTTACGAGCAATATATTCTTTGATATATAGTGGTTGTCAATGAACAGACAAAATGAGTGATGTTGACGTACATGGCCGACTGAATCTAGCTCGCTTGTGACAGAAGTGGTCCATGGATCATCAATTTAGGTTAATTTAATCCATAACCGATCAAGCTTAATTACTTATTAATGCAGGATGGATACCGATGAAGAAGAAGAAAGGAAAGTTGAGAGAGAAGGGGAGGAGCCATTCGGGATTCGGGAAGTACGGAGGTTGGGCGCCGCCGGCGTCGGAGAGTGGTCGGCGTAGCAGGAAGCTCTCCGACGACCAACAAGTGATGGTGAGTGATATTGTGGTTGTGAGTCAAAACGGCACCAGCAACTTCACCACCATAATGGAGGCAGTGGCCGCTGCCCCTAACAATACAGACGGCTCCGATGGGTACTTCCTCATCTATGTCACTGCCGGAGTTTATGAGGAATACGTCTCCATTGATAAGCGTAAGAAGTACATTTTGATGATCGGAGATGGTATAAACCGGACCATTATCACCGGAAACCGTAGCGTCGTTGATGGGTGGACCACCTTCAGTTCCGCAACATTCGGTACGTCGTCGATACCTTTTTCCCTTTTAGTACATAGTATTAAGGCCGGGTCAGGGTTGTCGTATAAGCCTATAAGGGTAGTTTCGTAAATGGACGTTGTAGTTTAATTTGGAAAATAAGAAAAGAAAGAAAGAAATGCATAATAGTTTATTTTTTGCCTTTTTTTTAACCTGACGAAATTGAATTTCTGCCAAATTTATCCGACATCTCGCATATTTTAATTTTTTGAAAATTACAGATTGTCAGGGTTGTCGTATAAGCCTACAAGGGTAGTTTCGTAAATGGACGTTGTAGTTTAATTTGGAAAATAAAAAAAGAAAGAAAGAAATGCATAATAGTTTATTTTTTGCCTTTTTTTTAACTTGACGAAATTGAATTTCTGCCAAATTTATCCGACATCTCGTATATTTTAATTTTTTGAAAATTACAGATTGTGTCCCTATATTATTTTTAATTTTTTGGATTATGGCCAAAAAAAATTATTTTTTGGGTTATATCCTTGAACTTTATACATTTTCGAATTATTATTTATTAACATTTGAAGGAAATAAAAAGAGAAGTTATTCCTTCAAAAACTCATTTATAGCTTTAAAATGAGTTAATAACTAGTAAATAATAAATTTTCTTTTTTTTACGATCAAATTGTGAACTTTTTTACGGTAAAACAATAACTAGTAAATAATAATTATTTTTTTACCCTTAAAATGTTAACTTATTGACGGTAGAATGACATATATCGAAAAATTATAAAATTTAAGGTATCGTCCAGAAATTAAAAACTCTTGAATATAATTTAAAAAGTCAAAAATATCGGATAATATCCAAAATTTCCGTTTTATATTTTATGTGGTGCTTTTGTCGTTTTGATTTTAGCTCGTCTTCCTACTATACTTCATATTATCATATATAACCTCAAAACGTATTATTTAAAAAAAATTAGAAGAATTATCGTCCATTCTCAATTATGTAGTGTTAGTACGAAAATATTCACTTAATTATTCCGGTTCAGTAAATTCAAATTTTTTCTGACGATCACGGATCCTGTGACCGTGTCAGAAAATAAAACTCCTTTTTTGACTCGATCGCGGAATAAGTAACCGTGACGATCACGGCTTCCGAACGGTTTCCGAATTAAGAGTGTAATTGAGAATTCTACCGCCATTTGTTTAAAATCGTCCTAAATATTTACTTAACATTTATATTTTATTAGAAAAAATATTTGTTATTTATTTTAAAATTTTATTTATGTATCGACAGCTGTGATCGGAACGGGCTTCGTAGGAGTGGAAATGAGCATCCGAAACACAGCAGGTCCAAGCAAGCACCAAGCAGTCGCCCTCCGTAACAACGCCGATCTCTCAGCCTTCTACCGCTGCAGTTTCGAGGGTTACCAAGACACTCTCTACACCCACTCTCTCCGCCAATTCTACCGCGACTGCGACATCTACGGCACCGTCGACTTCATCTTCGGAAACGCCGCCGTAGTATTCCAAACCTGCAACCTCTACCCACGCCGTCCACTCTCAGGGCAATTCAACGCCGTCACTGCTCAAGGCCGTACTGACCCGAACCAAAACACAGGCATATCCCTCCTGAATTGCACCGTTCGCCCCGCCGATGACCTCGCCGTCAACACCACCGCCGTTCATACATATCTTGGTCGGCCTTGGAAGGAGTATTCTCGGACCGTATACATGGAGTCGTATTTACATGGGTTTATTAACTCCGGTGGGTGGAAGGAGTGGAATGAGAGCTTTGCTTTGGATACGTTGTATTATGGGGAGTTTAATAATACGGGTCCGGGCTCCGGTACCGGTAAACGCCCAACTTGGCCCGGATACCATATTATGAATGCGAGTGATGCTGCTAACTTCACTGTATCGGCTTTTTTGTTGGCGGATGATTGGCTGCCACAGACGGGAGTTCCTTACTTCTCTGCCTTCGTTTAAATTATGTATGATATGTTTTCGTATTTTTATAATTTATGTAATTCAATTCATCAAAATATCGGCAACGATTTTCGTTTTACAATATATTTATATATGATATGTATTTATCTTTTAAAAATTGTTACATAATAAATAAGTTATACCTTTTTAAGAGTACAACAAATAAAGTATGGGGTCTCGTGTACTTTTTTTTAAAAATCTCGATTCATCTTGCCTAAGATTAAGGGTCCCTTCGGTACGAGATTTTCAGTTAAAATATGAAGTTGAGGACTATTGCTTCATCTCTAATTTTGGTGTTTGATTCAAAATCATGAAGGGAATGTGTTAATTTTTTAAGATGTGGATGGTTGGACGTCACAAGTGAACCTAAACACAATCATTTAGGGTTTTATTTCTACACTCAACACTTAGTATCATAATGTCGACGTGAGACATTTCTACACTCAACACTCCCCCTCAAGTGCAACTATATACTGGATTAGTTAGACACTTGAACAAATCCTTAAGGCCGACACAAGATAACGGATCCGGATCGAACCTGCTCTGATATCATGTTAATTTATCTTTTATATTATATATTGTCGATGTGAGACACATTTTCAAACTATCTTGGACTAGTTAATCACAACCCAATAACAAGATAATGAACCTACACACACAAGCCTTCGGGTTTAATCCTAAAATCAATCGACAATAAAAGGAATAACCCTATAACTTATATGTTAGATAGGTTCACGTATTTCATATTGTCGATGTGGGACACATTTCCATACTCACAGGATGAACACGGATTAGAAGGAAATCAAGGGTTGAGAATTAAGTAAAATCTTCAACCTTTTCCCCTACATGATGGAGACGAAGATTTACACAACTTTTTTTTTTTTGAAAATCCAAACGAAGAAAAGACTAGTATTGATCAATGGTAGCAAGGGATACAGTTCCTGAAGGGAAGATTGTAGAAAAGCGTTCGGTGTCACCCGTACTAGGGGGGTGACAAGCTAGAGAGTGAGCGACAGTATTACAACGACGAGGAACGTGGGAAAAATAACAGTAATCAAACGAGGCCGCAAGGAGCACAATGTCATCAAAGATGTGGCCAATGGCTGAGGCGTGAAGGGTGCCACCACGGATAGCATCTATGGCAATTTTTGAGTCCGATTCCATGACAACGTGAGTGAGTCCCTCTTCACGAGCATGGGAGAGCGCAAGGCGAATAGCCATAGATTCAGCAGTAAGAGGATCGTAGTTATGATGCATACGGTGGATAACAGCACCACGAAGTGACCCAGTGTCATCTCTGAGGACAGCGCCAAGCCCCGTCCAGTTCTCGAAGATAGCAGCGTCGGAGTTCATTTTGATGATACCATGTGCAGGGGCAGTCCAGGTCAAGAGAGGGGACGCAGAGACTCCCGGGGCATGGGAGGAAGAGCTCAGGGAGGATGCAAAATCAGCAGCTAGCCGAACATACCCTTCACGTAAAAGGTCTGCATTAGGGGCTCCATCCTCGAAGAGTTGAGCGTTGCGAATCGACCAAGCAGCCCAAGCATGGATGAAAAAGTCATCGATCAGGTGGGGTTCCCCCTTAGAGATAAGAGCATCGAGGATGTCGGGGACATGCTCAGAGTTAAAAGCCATCACAGAGGCAAAAGACGTGGATCCCCACCACACAACGAGGGCAGCACGGCAGCCCAAAACATCATGAAATAAAGTCTCAGGGGCATTGTGGCAGCGTTGGCAAAGATCCGACTCAATGACCCGTTTAGCATAGAGGGTAGAGGCAACACTGAGGGAACCTTTGAGAAATTTCCACGAGAAGAATTTAACCTTTCCAGGTAGCTTGAGTTTCCATAAAAGAGACCAGGGCTTGGAGGGTGTAGACGCTAGGGTTGCCTGCCAGTCTTGAATGTGACGACAACGAGCAAGACGGTAGGCACTATGGACAGTGAAACGACCGGAACTGTTGGGCCACCAAAACCGAGTGTCAGGCAAGCAGCGATAACTGAGGGGGATTTTGAAGACAGCATGCAAATCAGAGGGCGAGAGGATAGAAACGATAGTCGGCATGTCCCATGCAGGGGGAGAGACGATGAGGTATGAGACACGGAGTAAAAGGTCCGGATCGTGAGAAGGGTCGATAGTCGGGTTTCTAAAGCCCATCGAAGGATCAGGGATCCAACGATCCTCCCAAACCCTAATTGACGCACCATTGCCGACCCGCCAGTCGAGACCCTCCAGGAGGAGAGAGTTTGCTCCCCAAATGCTTCGCCAAGGGAAGCTAGGATTCTAGCCAAGAGAGGAGTCCAGAAAATCATCATTCTTGAAATACCGAGCTTTGAGAACCCAAGCCACCAAAGACTGTGGTTGGTCCCAAATTCTCCAACCTTGCTTTGCCAAGAGAGAATGGTTGAAGACGCGAAGGTCTCTACAGCCCAAACCACCAAGATTTTTGGGGAGGCAAAGGTCCTCCCATGAATGCCAATAAATGCGTTTTTTTTGGTCCGTAGAACCCCACCAAAAGCGAGCCATGATACTGTGCAGCTCGTTAATCACCACGTCAGGGATCTTGAAGATACTCATGACGTAGATCGGAATACTTTGGGCCACAACTTTGATTAGGACTTCTTTTCCCGCATGAGAGAGAAAGCGTTCTTTGTAACCGTTAAGCTTCTTCCTAACCCGGTCCGTGATACTACAGAATAAGTCTTTTTTTGATCGGCTTAAGGAAGCGGGGAGACCCAGATATTTTGAGTGACGGTCAACCAACTTGACACCAAGCATGGAAGAGAGGCGTGCCCGTTCTAAAGAGGGGACGTTCCGGCTAAAGGTGACTTCAGACTTCGTGAGGTTAACTTTCTGGCCAGCGATGCGCTCGAACTTGTTGATAATTTTGAGGATTTCAGAACACTCCCGGTCATGAGCATGAGAGAAGAGGAGGCTGTCGTCAACAAAAAGAAGATGGGAGACAACAGGTCCTCCCCTCGAAATCTTGATTCTAGAGATGGTTTTGCTGGAAACAGATTGTGAGAGGAGAGCAAAGAGGAGATCCGCATAGATGACAAAGAGGAGGGGAGACATTGGGTCCCCTTGACGAATTCCTCTAGATGGAGTAACATCACCAACAATGTTACCATTGACTTTGAACGAGTAGGAAACTGTCGAAATGCAGTTCATAATGAGTGATACAAACCTCGGAGCAAAGCCTAAACGTTCGAGGATTGCCTGAAGGCATCGCCAATCAACAGGATCGAAAGCTTTTGAGAGATCAAGCTTAAGATCCAATTCACCGGATCCAGTGTTCTTATGCTTCATATGGTGAAAACATTCCAAAGCAACAAGGGCGTTATTAGTGATGAGCCTTCCATTAATGAAAGAAGCTTTGCTCATGGGAGATAAGATCAGGCATGAAAGGTTTGAGGCGGGACAAAACTACCTTAGTGATGAGCTTGTAGAGGACATTACAGAGGCTAATTGGGCGGAAGTCACGAGCGTGGGATGGGGAAGGGACTTTTGGAACTAGAGTAATGACGGTTTTATTTAGATCTCCCAGGGAGCATTTACCATTCCACCATTGTTGGATAAAAAAAGATGATATCAGGCCCAATTATGTCCCAGTAACGTTTAAAAAAGCCCACATGAAGGCCGTCTAAACCGGGAGCTTTCCAAGACTTCATAGACTTGAGGGAGGCGACAATCTCAACACTTGAGGGGTCTCCATTAGTGTCATGTTTATAACCTCAGTAACTTTTGGAGTAATGACGTGGACCGCAGATTCAACGTCATCAGAGGTGTGGCTACTTGAGAACATTGTGTTATAGTAATCAACAATAAGGCCTTCAATATCCTTTTCGCTTTCGAACCAGATACCCTCATCATTTGACAACTTGGTGATCCTATTCTTGTGTTTACGTTCGGAAGCCTTGTGGTGAAAATAGGATGTGTTTTTGTCTCCTTTTTTGATCTCATTTGATCTAGCACGCAAATACCAGTAGCTTTCCTCCTCTTTATTGAGTTTATCAAGCTTGACAACAATTAGACCGCCCCCCGTGATTGAATCATCGGAAATCTGGGATTTTTGGATACTCGGCAATTCAGTCTCTAGTTTTTTGATATCAATTTTCCTCTTGTTGGCTATTTAAGTATCCCAGGAGGAGAGAGCGTACATCACCTTTTGAAGTCTCCTGGGTGCAGGAGTACCAGCAGAATCAGCCCAAGCAGAAGCAATGGTGGCTTCACAGAGGGGGAGGTCAATCCACCAGTTTTCAAACTGAGGGGGTCGCTTACCATTGCAAGAATGGAGAGCTGGACATGACTCCAGGAAAATGATTGAGTGATCAGAGCAATACCGAGGGAAGGTGTGAACGGTAAAGTGAGGGTTTTTCAGGCGCCAGTCTTCAGAGATTAAAAATCTATCAAGTCTTTCTCGGATCATATTTGTAGTGCCTTTACCACGCTCCCAAGTGAACTTTAAGTCTGACCAGCCAGCATCAGAGAGGGAGCGGTCATTTACTGCGTCCAGGAAGGCTTGCATATCTTTCTCAGCACGGAGGGCTCCGCCTTCTTTTTCAAGTTGGAAGAGAATCTCGTTGAAATCGCCAAAGAAGATCATAGGGCCCTGATAGTTATTCCTGAGGAGTCTCATCAGTTTCCAGGTTTCATGTTTCTGTTGAGTTTGTGGCCAACCGTAAATGCCAGCCAACGCAGTTTTCTCAAAGTTAACAGGGTCAGTGAACTCGATTAGAATGTGGTGGAGGGAATAGGAGAGGAGGGAAGAAGTGTTGTTTCTCCACCAAATGCATAGGCCTCCTGAACGACCAATGCTATCAGTACAGAAACCCGAGTCAAAACCACACTTTCTCATGGCTTTTTCAGCAATTTGTTTCCGTGACTTCGTTTCCATGATGAAAACGACGTCAGGGCAAAGCTTCCAGGATTTATCCCGGATAGCAGACACTGTCTTTGGGTTGCCCAGCCCTTGACAATTCCAACTCAAGAGTTTCATTGGTGTTCATGATGAGGGAGATCTTCCTTCATCGCTACTTGGGTAGTGACATGAGTATCCTCAGTTCGCGGTTTTTTAGCATTGAGGATGAGGATATCGAAGACGGTTTCAGGAGCTTCGATAGGCTCTGGGTGAGGTCTTTTTCCTGTGTGTATTGTGGTGGTTGTGGCCTTATTAGGGGCATGTGGGGGACGTAGTAGTTTGCGGAATTTTTTTGGGTGGTTATCAGTCATGGGCGAGTCTTCAGTGTTTTTGTGGAGGTGGGGTTGTGGGGCTTGGTGGGATTATAGGATTTCGGCTTGTGAGACTGGGTGAGTTTGATGGTGATCGGAGAGGGAAGTGGTATTGGGTGCTTTTGTGAGATCGGGCTTTTCTTTTGAAGATGTTGTTGGGGAAAGGTCAGTGACCTCTACCCATTGTTTATGGAGCAGTTTTTCATTCTTAGTAGATAAGTGCTTTGGGTTGAAATTTGCACGCATCTAGGGGCCAAACTGATCCATTTCTTCATCTTCCACGCAGCTTGGGTTTTGGCATTCTTTCTTCACATGACCTATACGGCCGCAGGTATAGCAGTATTTCGGAAGACGTTCGTATTGGAACCCAATCCATCGTGGAGATCCGTCAATGGACATTGTAATGCCTCTCATTAATGGCTTTTCGATATTCAGTAGAACCTTTGCACGTAAACCGGCCAACATAGAGGTTTCATACTTGGGATCAATTTCAAGGAACTCACCAAGCTTGCCACATAACTTCCTTGTTATATCTTCGGTTTTATAACCGACTGGAACTCCAAGCAGATTCACCCAGAAGGGAGAGAGTGAAATCTGAGTCTTCTAGGCTCAAGAGGGGGTCGATATCGGTGAGAACCAAGAGATTGTCCTCAAAGTTCCACGGCCAGCCCAGTAAGACTTTTTCCTTGTCTTCAATGGTGAAGAAGTTGAAGAGAAAGGAGTTAGCACCAATGTCGTGAATCGCCACTTCATCCTTGAGTTTCCAGATTGAGCGCATAGTCGATTTGAGCGCAACACCATTGATTTTTTTTGTTAGCAATCACTTTTCCAACGATACTGAGGGCAATACGCTTATCGATTTTATCTGGGAGAGTTGTTTCGACTACGACATTGTATTTTTCACTTTCGGAAAGTCTAAGTTTTTTCCAGAGGTCATTGAGGTCTTCCATTGCTTGGCAGGGAGGAAGATGAGGGAGAAGTAGACGGTCAGACCGATTAGAATAATACCCACGAAGGTGGAATTTGGGACCAAGAGAGGATTTGAGTGGGCGATGAGAGGTTTTGGACAGTAGCGTCAAAAGAAGGCAAAAGAGTTTTAAAAACAAAGCGAATGTCAAAACAAGCGAGAGGGATGGCGGAAGGAAGTTGCCGCACTTTGGTTCACCTCCTCCATTAAGACTGAAACTGGAGAAAAGGAGGAGCTATTATGAACGGAATTCGAAATTTTTACCTAAAATTAAATTAGAATACATATAATTATTACTTGATCGAGTGATGGTAGATCTTTTTACTTTTAACCTTAAACTCCTTCTCTCATTTATATATATATATATATATATATATATATATATATATATATATAGTGATAGGATCGAAAAAGAAAAAAAATGAAACAAGAAAACCCAAAATTTTATCTGGAGAACGCGCTCCTGCACGCGCCTAAAAAACCTTTAGAGAAGGCGCCGCCGCCGAGAAACCCTAACCCTAGAAACTCATCTTTACAAATCTGCAGATCTGGGAGCGTTCCGAGTCAGTCTCATGCTCTCCCTCTACACCTTCGCCTCATACCCCTTAACCCAAAAGATCCATTCAAAGGAGACCAAAAACATGTGATACTAAAGCCTTGGTATCCTTGTAGCGATACGATTCGAATCATCGCTTTCAAGAGGAGAAGCAAGAAGAGAAATCATGACGACGTATGCTGGCGGCGGCGAAGAAGAGGGAGATTGCGGCAGGTGTCAATGTGTAGAGTTCCGTCTCGCTTCACCGTCTGGGAGAGTCTTACAGCGACGGATAAGCGGTGGCATTCTTTTGCCCCATCTTCAATTGGGGTTATCGGGTACGCAATAAACGAGACCCCTCGCTCTCGCATCTTGAATAATAGGAGTCACAAGAAAACAAATGGTATCAATCTCTACTCAGGAAACCAAGAACCTAGTATCTCTCTTGATGGAACAAACAGGAATGAAGTGCTATCAATATGCTTTGCAAATGTGGTGTATGCTTTTGTGTTTATCTGGTGTAGGATGATAGCTATTTCTTCAAAACATGAATCACGAACCCAACAAACAACAAGAAGCAGTATCGTAGAAGCCCAAATCAGGTTTTTTCTAACCCACTGTCGCTCTAATATCACCTATGAATCTACTTATCAGCATGATTCAAGTGAATGTTGCAGTTCCTTGCTTGATGTAATCTCTTATCATTGTTTTGAATTTCTTAGAACCACTCTCTATATCCTCTACTCTTCTAGCTTGAACTATTTCTTGCCTACTATGTACCTAGTGTATCTACCTTTTGACCAAATTATTACGCAGATCCATAGTTGGCACTTGGCTTACACAGGTGCTATAATGAACAATCAATCTTATCTTTCACCAATACAAAATATATCTGAAAATATGGGATTAATAAAAAAGTCTACCTTTTTGTTGTTGGAACCTATCTACCTCTTAAAACATGTGTGTGATGAGTGGTATTTGGAACTCTCTTGCAACTCAACTTTCCTATCTTTATGCAAAATTGATCAACAATATTGGAATCCTCCTCTTGAAACTCCATCCTCTAAACATCATTGGTTGTTTCTCAACTTTAAATTTTGGTTTAAAACACTTGAAAATTGCTATCTTTCTTACTTGGTGTATGTGTGTAGACAAGTTTTCGCTGCCACCTATATTCTTTCTCGTCAGAGGAAGAAAGAAAAATATGAACCCAAGACCAACTATGATCTGTATAACAGAAAGGGGTCACTTGAAGCATCCTTGCTGATCTTGTGCGTCCATCACAATGATCCGAAACATTGCAGCAATGAAGTTGTCACTCACCTCTTTAACGTTCTTATCCCATATAGAATAAATATGAGATCAAATAATCTCATTAAATTGATTATATACAACACTGCCTTACATATGATAAAGATTGCACAAGACCTTACTCTAGCTCAATGCTTGCCTATATTTCTGCAGGTAAACAAATTCCAAAAGGAAGAATCAAGACCCAAAACAACATCCAAAAGAATAATCAAAATATTTTTCTGTGGGTACAAGACACTGTTCCGGTGGGTCTTCGTGCTTTGCAGATTTGAAAAGGGAGATATGTATCTGAACAAGGGAGTTTCTACTCATAACGATAGAGCAACAATAAGAACTGCAGTCTACCTTCTTCACAAGGTGAAAAACTGCTACAAACTGAACAATTAGAACTAGGTATGCTATTTGACGGCTGCTGAATTTTTATCAAGAAAAAACTGTTTTAAATTCACCCATCATTGTGCCTCTGGTGTGATTGGTGTCTCTATTATGTTGTGCAGATTTGATAATGGAGGAATGATACTGAATATCAGAGCTACGACCTATACCAATACAGAAAATACAAGAACAACAGTTAACCTTCTTGGCAAGGTAAAAAGAGGCTATAAACAAAACAAAAGGAACTGGGTAGAAATGGTGAGAATTGCTCTGGCAGGAACCGGATCTTACCTATGGTTGTCAATGAGAGTTGTCCATATTGAACTATATCATGTACCCTCTTCTAAGGGTAGTTGTATAAACATAGTGAGCAATAAGTTGTCTTGTAATTATTTTTTCCAAATTAAGAATTATAAAAACTTTGTATACGCTCTCTTTGTAATGCACGACTGGATAATGAATGAACGCGATCAATCATCTCACAATCGATCTGGCAACCATGTTAGATGGGTTTTCAGACAACATTTGATACATAAACCTTCGGTTTGTATACAGGTTAAACAAACAACTCACCTCCTCTCTAAGGGCATGTTTTGTAAACTAATAGTCTGGCCTATTTTTTTGTATTGGCATGACATTAGAGCAGGTTGCATTTCATGTCCAAAAAGACATACCAATAATACTTTTATGCTATTCAAGGAAACATATCACAACTTTGAAAAATCAGGGATACTCACAGATGAACAACGGAGTACCGTCTCGAAAATCATCCTACCCGGCTTTCGAACACTTAGGTTGTTTCACAATTCTATATACAACAATTGTTGTGTTTCCCACAACGTTTTGCAAAGCTTAAAATGCTACAACACCTTGACTAGCGCTAATAACGGGAAGTCTACGACCAAACATGGCGTTCGTCTCAGTTTAAACTATAACCGGATAAATATAACACAAGCAAACACCGAAATATTACACCTTAAAACAATCATAAAGGTAGGACTAGTGGGAAGACTACCGCCCAAAATACGACATATTTATAAATGAAAATAGCATTTTGGAACTGTAGGGGAATGCGTAAGAAATTTTTTTGGACTAATCTAAATATTATATGCAAAAACGAGGGTATTCAGGCTATTATCCTCGTAGAAACAAAAATTAGCTCCGAACCGGACGAGTCATTATGGAAAAACGCAGGTTTTGATAACATCCTTTTCATACCGGCAATAGGCTTCTCGGGTGGCCTATGCATGTTATGGAAAGAGTATCAACTTCGAAATGAAAAATAGAAATCTTTAGAACGCATAATAGATACGTCAATCTAATTCATACTAACATAATATCGGGCTTTCAAACGCGAATCTTCGGAATTTATGCTCCTCCCAATGAACAAAAGAAAGACGAGTTCTGGTCACATTTTATTGACGATTTCAAATCATCAAACATGCCAACGCTGGTCGTTGGAGATTATAATGAGTTGCGCGAACCCTCGGACAAAAAGGGAGGAGCTCCCATTGGCTTTAATAAATACAAAAGATTAAATGACATAGCTGACCAGTGCGGTATAATAGACCTCCCAACTAAAGGTAACGAGTACACTTGGAAAAAAAGGAAGGAAGGAGATGAAAATACGTATGAAAAACTCGACAGAACAATGTCAACCATAGAAGTCATTCAAGAATATCCGACCATACATACTCGAAATCATGCGTTTAATACTTCAGACCACTGTATGATTTCCATTAGTCTGCAAAACCAAGTCACAACTTATAGAAACAAACCGTTCCGCTTTGAATCTATGTGGATGCAACGGAAAGATTGTGAAAACCTAATAAAACAAACATGGAGAACCCAGTTTCCAGGAACACATATGTACAACCTTGTGAAAAAAACGAACCTCCTAAAACAAAACTTGAAACAATGGAGTCGTGCGAAATTCGGGAACATTAATACCCAACTAAAAACCGTTGATGAACAAATAGAAACTCTTCAAAGGCAGCTATTCTCAACATTTGATCAACAAATAAATGATAAGATTACGAGATTATTCAAGAAAAGAGAATGTACCCTGGAATACCAACATAAATATTGGGTGCAAAGAGCCAAAACAACAAACTTGCGCTTAGGTGATAAAAACACGAAATTCCACATAGAAAAGCCACGGGCAGAAGAAATAAGAAGATAATATCAAATATAACAAGAAGTGATGGAACCATACTATCCAAAGAGAGCGACATAAACGAGGAATTTTTGGAAGATTACAAAATGCGATTTCGAGCATCGAATATCGACATTCATAAACTCCAAAAACTCCTGGAAGTTGTACAACCAGAAATTACTAACGACGAGAACACAGAGTTAGGTAAACATTTCTCCACCGGAGAAATAAAAAACGCATTGTTTGACATCGGTAGTGAAAAATCGCCTGGCCCTAACGGAATGACAGCTGGTTTTTATCAGAAGTACTGGCACATCGTTGGCCCAACCGTCACAAGAGTTGTAAAAAGTTTTTACAGAACTGGTAAAATCCTTAAACATTTGAATCATATGTTTATTGCACTCCTCCCGAAAGTCGATAACCCAACAACAACTACCAACTATAGACCAATTAGTCTTTGCTCCACGGTATACAAAATCATAGCCAAAATTTTAGCAAACCGATTAAGTTCAATTTTACCCAAATTAATCCACCCACTACAAAGTGCTTTTACTAAAAATAGGGCAATACATGATAATGTCCTTATAGCCCACGAAATTTTCCACGGGTTCAGATCAAAAAAAGGAAAAGAAGGGTATATGGCCATTAAATTGGACATGGAAAAAGCATATGATAAACTAGAATGGAAGTTCCTCAAATTGGTACTACAAAAATTCGGTTTTTGTGAGAAATTTAGAAATTGGATTCACGAATGCATAACAACTGTCTCTTATTCTTTGTTAATAAATGATTCACCGACAACCCTATTTTGTCCGCAAAGAGGTCTCCGTCAAGGAGATCCACTATCCCCGCTCCTCTTTAACCTAGGAGCTGAAATCTTAGCAAGAAATATACAGAAAATAAGTGGAGAAAATCCACGATCAATTAGTTTCCCCATAACAAGAAACGGGCCATCTATCCCGTTCTTAGCCTTTGCGGATGATATCATCATCTTCACTAAGGCGACGACTGATGCAAGCAACAAAATCTTGTCGGTTTTGAATGATTATTGTGAAACTTCTGGCCAAGTAATAACCTATCACAAATCTACCTTTCAAACCTCAAATAATGTAGACCTTGCAAGCAAAAGAAGAATACAAGATCATCTTAGGATTTTCTCATCCACAAATCTAGAGCAATATTTAGGTTGCCCTATCATAAATGGTAGGGTCAATAAAGAGATTTTCAACTCAGTCATCAAAAATCAAGACAACAACTCTCAAGATGGAAAGCTTCATCTCTCTCGCAAGAGGGACGAACAACCCTAATTAAAGCAAACCTTAACGCAAAACCAAGTTACCTAATGCAGGCTTTTATGCTACCTGCAAGCATTCACAATGAACTAGACAAAATCAATAGAATTTTCTTCTGGAATAAAGGACCAAACTACCACCCATTAATTAGTTGGGATAAAATCTGTAAACCAAAAGCACTAGGTGGTGCCGGCATAAGAAAGGCCGAGGATATGAATAGGACACTACAAATGAAACTCCTTTGGAAAATTATGGCATAACCAGAAAATATATGGGTCAAAGTCATAGAAGAGAAATATCTCTGTGGGCAAAACCTATGGAATTACGAGTGTTGAAAAAATACATCTTGGCAATGGAAGAAATTGACCAAATTGAAAGAGGAATTTAATAAAGGCCTACGATGGAGAGTAGGAGATGGAAGCACAGTCAAGTTCTGGGAAGACCGGTGGTTAATGGATGAACCCTGTGTACAATAGTGTCTGACCAAACCCTAATTAGAACATCCGATAAGGTTGATGCCTTTATCTCGGATAAAAAGTGGAACGAACAACGCCTTGATCAACTTGAAGGGATTCTTCATGCAAACATCATAAGTAAGATAAAGGAGTATAACCTCCCAACAAATGACATAAGAGATAGAATTTATTGGTCCACAAATGACGACGGGTGGTATTCCACCAAATCTGCAATAAACATGATCCAAAGGAGAAAATTTGGGGTATCGGAAGACAAAACATGGATATGGGGCATGAGCACCATACCGAAAGTCCAAAATTTTATGTGGAAAATGGCTATGAATGGCCTCCCAACCAAAGAAAATCTTGATAAACAAAAAATTCCGGTAGTCATGCATTGCGTATTCTGCAATCACCATACAGAATGCGCCAGACATCTTTTCTTTGAGTGCCAATGCACCCATCAGACCTTGGATAATAACAAAATATCAACCATCCTCAAGGATATCGACACTTATAATCAATCCACTTATGAGACACTCTTAGTAGTAAAGGATAAAATCTCATCTCAAGAACTTAGGCAAGTGGCAATGATTTGGTGGAATATCTGGCTGGATAGAAATCAGATAATCTTAACAATAAAAGACCAACACCAAACCTAAAACAAATTTCACTAAAACAAATTGAAGATTGGGATCAAGCAAACAATAAGCAAACAACTGAGAGCAAAATAAATAAAAGACAAAGAAGGAAGACAAAAAATATCAGCTGGCAAAAACCAAAAGTGAATTTCGTTAAGCTTAACTTTGACGCAGCATCTAACAACAACAATCAATTCGCCTTTGGTTTCATCATTCGTGATAACCACGGCCTTTGTTTGGCCCATGGAAAAGGGAAATGTCATGCAGATTCAGTTCTAGAGGCAGAAGCGTTTGCTCTGCGGGAAGGCCTACAAAAGGCTAAACAGTTAGGAGTGTCGGCTATTGAGATCGAGGGAGACAATCTGATGTTGATCAATTCAATCAACCACGCTTGAAAACCCCCTTGGGAGACCGACATGATCATTTCAGACATTTCCACCAGCATCTCAGGCTTTTCTCAAGCAAGCACCACGCACATCTTCAGGGAAATCAACTCGGTAGCGGACAAGCTCGCAAAACACGGACTTTCTGCCACTGAAGACCACGACGATCTCCCAGACGATGTGGTTGTACTCATCCGTAAGGATGCTGTAGGTCGGTCGGTGTCTAGACACTAACCCTCCTATTCTGCTTATCTTATATCAAAAAAAAAATATAGTGATAGGATCATGTAGGAACCTCTCTTAGAGTAGTAGTAGGGAGTAATATTAACCATTAGATTAAAGTTGATTAACGTAAAAGATTGAAAGTTTTATATGGTGGTAAATTAAATAGGTACATCTATTTCCCCTAATAGAATTTTAGTTTTTTTTTTAATTTCTAACTAAAATATTCAACAATTAATGTTCAGTCATAAATAGAATTATACGTTCATCGACTTTCTGTCTAATATATACGGAATCAATGTTCATAAAATTTTAACGACCAAAATAAATTTTAACGACCAAAACAAAATTTAACGACCAAAATTTAACCACCAAATTTCACGACCAAAAAAAATAAATTAACGACCAAAATAAATTTTAACGACCAAAACAAAATTTAACGACCAAAATTTAACCACCAAATTTCACGACCAAAAAAAATAAATTAACGACCAATCCTAACAAATTTAACCAGCAAAAATTTAACAACCAATTTTAACGATCAAAATTTAACCACCAAATTTAACGACCAAAAAAAATAAATTAACGACCAATCCTAACATATTTAACCAGCATAAATTTAACGATAAATTTTAACGACCAAAATTAACGACCAAAATTTAACCACCAAATTTCACGACCAAAAAAAATAAATTAACGACCAATCCTAACAAATTTAACCAGCAAAAATTTAACAACCAATTTTAACGATCAAAATTTAACCACCAAATTTAACGACCAAAAAAAATAAATTAACGACCAATCCTAACATATTTAACCAGCATAAATTTAACGATAAATTTTAACGACCAAAATTAACGACCAAAAAAATAAATTAACAACCAATCCTAACATATTTAACCAACATAAATTTAACGACCAAAAAATAAATTAAAGACCAATCCTAACAAATTTAACCAGCATAAAATTTAACGACCTAAAACTGTAATCAAAAATATCGACCTACCTATAAAATAAAAATTCAAGTTTTGACGACCTAACATTGTATATTCTTAACGAGTATTACAAATTTTTGAATATTTTAACGAGCATTACAAATTTTAACAACCTAACATATATTTTTTTAACGAGCATTACAAATTTTTAATGAGTGTGATATATAAAAATTAAAGAGCAGTATGAATATGAACAATTGATTGAACGTTAAATTGGGATAGGGTGGAAGTTATATTAATATATTTAGCCTAAAAATAAATAAAAAAAATCTGATTTCCTAATATGTATTCTATGTAATTAATGAACAAGGAAAATTGAACATTGTTGTAATTCTCTGCTTTAAAAGTCTATGGTACACCCCATCATGAGCGTATAATTTTTAATCCAATAGATCTTTAGGGATTCCTACTCCCTACTCTGAGAAGTTCCTACACATCCCAAATATAGATATATATATAATGTATTAAAAATTATATAATTTCAGGTGGACAGAGATAAGTCGGAGGAGACGAGGTAGATCGGGTGACATATAATCTAATTTTTAATCCTATTTATCACCCGCCATCATTTACTTTCTTTTTTTTATTAAATTTTTTTTTTTTATTATGTTGGGCTGATCTTCAATTTCTAAATTAATGGGTTAAAACATGGATTATGTACAAATATTAGCCAAGTTGACCATATTTTAACCCAAATTGATGTTGTGCTATATGGAACGTTCTAGGTAAAGAAAGGGGGTGTTGGAGAAATCAGGAGCCAATCAAAATTTGTGGTGGTAGTTAATAGGCCAAGGTTATATACTAAGTTCCATTAGTCTAGAATAATCCTTGACAATATATCTTCTTTAATCATTGGAAATGTCGTTTGTTGCAAGTGGGTTTCTTAACCGGTCTAATCATATATAAATTGGCAATTAATGTACAAAGTTGTATGCGTGAAAAGAGTGAGATCCGGAAAAAAAAGAAAAAGAAAAAGCTACATGTACGATGGTGAACTGATAATAAATTATTCGGTTAACGTAACTGGGTGAGTTGAGAATACGCGATTTTTTCAACATTTTTATTTAAGTTGAATGGTTAATGACAGTTCAACACATGAAATTAGAGTTGTTGTATGAGAGACAAGTTATCCGGACTCGGTTCGCGTTCGACTCTTTAAAAGCTCAACTTAAACTAGTTCATTTTCTAAACGAGGTGAATATAAACACAATTTAAAAAGCTCGTATAAAATTCAACTCAGCTCGGATAAAACTCAACTTATTTGATTAAAATAACACTATAAAAACATTATTTTCACCGAGTTATTCGAGATCAGTTTATTAAAAATTCGGTTCAAGCTCGTTCACTTTAAACGAACCGAATATAACATATTTTAAAACTAGTAAAAATTCAAACTCAAAAGTCGACGTACACAAATTCTTTTGTTCTTGGTCAACTAGTCCAATGCCAATATTATACGGTGCCCTCTCTGTAACGCAGTCCAAATTATTTTTCAGAAAAAATCCAAATTAAAATAAAATGGCGCGTTTCACAATATTATATATTATTAAATGCGTGCACAACTCCAAATGATAAATTATTCTCTGGAAGAGATAAGCATTAAAAAAAAACTTTTGGAATACCCAAACTCTTTTACTTCTTCCGCTTGAATTTGTGTAGTTGTCTTCCTGTCAGGAAAATAACAAAAAGATCGATAATGGAATTTGAGTACCAAGAGGTCAGATTCTTCATCCTTCGCTAATTAGGTTATGCTAATTCATGATTATCAATGGATTTTGGTGATGGATGATAGGATTACATAAGAAACTCGAGAGATGTTCAGCTGTTCACTTGCAGATGGTTGCCTCTTTCTCTTCCAAAAGCACTCGTTTTCATCTGTCATGGTATTTCTCTCTCGCATGTCAAATTTTATCATTCTCTTACTGATATTCTTCCTATTAATGGATATTATGGGATGTTGACCGCAGGTTATGGTATGGAATGCAGTTCATTCATGAGAGGTAATCGATCGAGATTTTGACTTTTCATTTTCTCATGCTGATTAGTACTTGAATACCTGAAAATAGCACAACCCTAGCCGTCGGAATCATATTGTTAGTCATCTCTGTATATCATATACCACAACGATTTTCAGATGAAGAATTCTCAAGCTGATTAGTACTTGGAATTACTTTGTACTTTTTGCTGTCTTTTTCTTAATGTCCTTTACCTACCAACAAGAATCATTCAATTTTCACTCTATACGGCATTGGAATGGTTGGTGTGAGTTCATTAAACCAATCAATTCACAGTTTCATCCATTAAAGAGAACAATCATCAATAACTCTATTGGTAATACTGATAACATGGGGGTCCAGACATTCGATTGAGCTGATATCTGAATTAGTTCAGCACTTATTGAATCTCAGGTGTTGGAATTAGATTAGCATGTGCAGGCTATGCTGTGTTTGGGATTGATTACGAAGGTCATGGGCGTTCCAGAGGTGCCCGTTGTTACATCAAGAGCTTTGACAATATTGTCAATGATTGCTATCAGTTTTTCAAAACAGTTTCTGGTAGGAGATCAACTTTTCTCTCTTAATTTTCAAGGATTATGGTTTTGAGACTGTTTTTTATCAGAGCAGGATGAGTATAAGGATTTAAAGAGGTTCTTGTATGGAGAATCAATGGGAGGAGCAGTTTCATTGCTTCTTCACAAGAAAAACCCTGATTTCTGGCATGGTGCTGTTCTTGTTGCACCCATGTGTAAGGTATATTATTGTAAATTTCTGCATAACAGAAATATTGTGCCGTCACAGCAAAGTAGTTCAGAAATGCTGAAAAGTAAAATCATACAGATATCAGAGAAGGTAAAGCCACATCCCATGGTTGTAAACATACTGACACGAGTGGAGGAGATCATACCGAAGTGGAAGATCGTCCCAACAAAGGACGTGATTGATTCAGCGTTCAAAGACCCTACAAAACGAGAAGAGGTAAGCGATACAATTTATTACTTGATCTTGTGAATGTTGCAGCAATTTCTTTTTTGTAGTAATCAAATGTATGTATTTTTGTTGCATTGCTTCTTGCAGATACGAAGAAATACCCTGATATACCAAGAAAAGCCTAGGCTGAAAACAGCCCTAGAAATGCTCAGAGCCAGCATGAACCTTGAACACAGCTTAATCGAGGTCAGTTATTTGCTCGATGCACACAACCTTATTTAGGCCCTGTTCGGTGTAGGTTTTTCGGTAGTTTTCAAAATTTTAAAATCTTGTGCTTGGTTGGTAGTGTAGATTGTTTGCTAGATTATATTTTTCATTAGCTTTTTTTTGTAGATTTTTTTTGTGTGTAGTTTTGAAAAGCTATGAAGGATAGCTTTTTGGTTAGATTATCAAAATTATTTACATCTTCGTTCCAAAAAGACATTTTTTATTGTTTGTACATTTTCGTTTCAAAAGGTTTTTTGGTAAATCCACCATAAAAATCTACACACAAATTTACTTTTTCCAAACACCAACTAGATTATTTGATAGATTTTCATATTTTACAAAATCTTTCAAAAAAAACTACACAATCAACTATGAACAAAGCTAAACATACCCAAAAAAACTTTAACTACACAAAAACCTAGCATTACTGAACAAGCCCTTAGACTATATTTGTAAGAAGCTTCGCTTACTAGCGGTATCTCCTCTGTTGTTGGGTATTGCCAACTGTTTACTGCTTGCTTGTTCACAGATTAGATTGCCGTTCTTTGTGTTGCACGGCGAGGCGGATACAGTGACAGATCCGGAAGTGAGCAGGGCGTTATACGAAAAAGCAAGCAGTGTAGACAAGACTATAAAGCTATACTCCGGGATGTGGCACGGATTGACATCAGGGGAACCTGACGACAACGTTGAGCTTGTATTCAGTGACATTGTAGATTGGTTGGACAAGCATTGTAGTAGTAATGCCGCTGGAAAACCATTGTACCCGTATCATCGCTCATCCATGTAGTTAGTTGTCGTGCTCTTCTTGTTGACTATGGATGCAGTGTTGTATCAATGTGTGTTCTGTAAGAGTTGTTTATCTGAAATTTAGTGGAGATAAGCATCACTTATATACTAATATTTGCATATTATACAAGGATTTTGTGCCAAAGCTGATTTTAGACTGTTATCCACGAAAAACAAGTTGGGGTTGAAGTAAAAATACCGAAGAAAAATGAGAAGATGTTACAAGATACGAAGATACCAAATTAATTACAAAAAATCACCCTAGTTTAATTAGGAAGTCAAGAAGCCGAATGGGTGTATGAACTCATTTTACTTCGTTAACCTTGTCGGGTTGGCCCACGTGTCATCTGTGGGGTGGTTGTGTTCATCTGTGTGACTGAATATTATTAATTTTTTAATGTATTTTCAACATTGATATTTTTAAAGCAAATAAAATTACTAAATAAGATATAAAATTATTTATAATGTATTCATAACAGATAAATGATAATAAAATTTTCATAATTTTTGTAATTTCAAACTAAGTATACAAAACTATACATAATTCAATGTATCAGATGATGGGGAATGCAAAATGATCATCTTTCGTCCATCTTTTTCGGGTATTTAACCGCTTGTTCGGGTATTCATTGAGTTCGGCTTGCAATTCTCATAAAATTTTAACCTTCAAATTTTTTTAATTTATATAGGTTTAGACACTATTTCAAGTACAATATTATTTACCTTCAAGCAGTTAAACATATGTTAAATACATAAACTAAAGATAGAACGAGATAAACTACCTTACTTCATTAATATGAATAAGTTGATGTTCCCCTTCTACAAATCAGTTTAGTAAATAGCATATTTAGGCTATAAAGACTTATTTGTCCTTATTTGTTTCAATCGTTTTATTATGTTTTTTTATATTAAAAACGATTTAAAACACTAGACGACATGTCGTTGAGTGGGTCGAAAGATCGAAAAAGGTCGGCATACGAGCTAATCGTCATGAAGAACCACAACAAAAGAAAAAGAAACACAAAAAAACATCTAGAAACCCTGAAAACAAAGAGATCTTCAAGGGAAAATAGGATGATTCAGTCAAAACGGAAGCGGCGCACAACGTTCGTCTCCGAAGGAAGTACACATGTAGAAAGCATGGGGAACAATTGTGGACACCTCAGATTTGGATCCGCAACAAAGTTATCAGGAGTCAATCACAAATTCACGCCCCCTTCTAGACAAACCACTCGAAATGCCACCAAAAGCATCACCAAACTAAGAAGACGACACTACAACACACAAGGATCTTGAGAGAAAATTGTTTGTAAACAATGGCTAATGATTCAAGGCAACACTACAAAACACGGGGGTCAACAACCTTTTGATTTGCTTAAACCTAGACACAAATCTTGATGAAACGACCAAAACTTGGTCGAGGGTTAAACCTTGTAGCTTATTCGAACATATTTATCATTTTTGGGTGATTTTGGTGCCTCAGGTTGTTAGCTCGAGATTGAAATATCTTGTTTTTAATATTTTCTCTTTTTTTGTCAATGCTTTATCTTTGAAATTTGTAATTCACATGTAAACGAAATTACCCTACACATACTATCTTAACAAATAAGAGAATTTCATTATTACAAAAAATAAGAGGAAAAAATGTGAAGTAACACAAAAAATAAACATTGATTGATTTATAAATGGGCTTAAACAAAAGTAAAAGCCCAAAGAGGCAAAGAGATCAATATGCAAAATGGACTTTTAAGTTTGTACAACATAAAACTAGGGTCGGGGACGGGACGGGACGGGACAGGACGGGACGGGACGGGACGGATTAATGTCATCCCACGTCCCATCCCGGCCATTATATATGGGACGGGACCGGGACGGGCCATGAGTTTTTTTACTAAAAATCATTGGGCCTTATCCCGGTTGGGACCGGGACGGGACGGGATGGGACGGGCCTTATCCCGCATAATCTATATAAAATTTCTTTTCGCCTTTTCGTTTTAAAATTAACAATTTACGAAAACAAATATTCATTGATATCCTTAAAACGAAAGACATCAAAATAGAATGTCGCAACAAGGTTTACAAAACATAATTAACTTGTCAAATCTAAACCTCCAAAATAAAATATAAGAACAAAATTACATAATTATCATTACTCTTTAAACAATGTCGCACCTGAGTTCAATTTTCATTTGCCCTTTGTAAATGAATTTTGTGAATGAATTTAGACAATTGTTAATTTATAATAACAAAATTACATAATGATCACTACTCCTTAGGTTTAATTATTTAATTATTTAATTTATATTTATATTTTAATATATGCGGGACTGGACGGGCCTTGCGGAACGAGGAAGGTAAGGCCCATATCCCGTCCCGCAATATTTTTGGTGGGGCGGGACGGGGCGGGATTTAAAATTTTTAGATGAAAAACCACCGGGATCTGGACGGGACTGGAACGGGCCCGGGATTCGTGCCCAACCCTACATAAAACTATTCTATTGTATACATCCTTTATCAGAATAAAAAAGAGAACAAGGATTTCATGAAGATGGTAGCCGCCAAAAGAGAGTAAAGCCGATGGCCGGTGGCGTAGCCAAACCGTGAAGGAATTGATACGCAAGTTCGTCAATCGTTTGTGAAGCTAACCAGGAAGAGGAGGAGCAAAGAATTGTCTCCTTTCGGAAATGGTCAGTGACTTCAAATTTGATTGAAGGAACGAGTGTATGTTTTGGGGAGGGCTAAACAACCTTCACTAGAAGGGGTCCCCTTAGGTGACCTTCGTTTGGAGTCGAGAAGTAAAATTTCTTTTGCTTTGACCATAATGAAATGGCCAAAAAGTAAAACATTAAATTTTGGACTCTTCTACCACCAACGTTCCTAATCTACAAGCTTTTGATCAGGGGTTTTGAATTTTTATGAATGAAGTAATCCTTCCATGGAAATCCTAAGGAAGGAGAATATATAACTATAGATAGAACATTTTCATTGATGCGTTTTTAATTTTTTTTGAGAAAAGCATAGAGTCCCATGGCTATTTTTTTCATGCTACCTTATCAAGATTCCTGCCACGTCAGCTTAGTAGTCCCATTTCAACTTTTCACTTATTCCATTTTAACTTTTCACTTTTTTTCACCTACAACGGAGAGTCCTAGGCTACTATTTTCAAATTTTTTTATTTTCTATTTATTTTCAATAATTAATGAATTGTATATTTATAAATTATTTTATTATTATAAAATATTACTAAAACTATTATAAATATATATTAGGCATAAAAAATAAAATGTAAATATGTTTTAAAGTTAATATAATTAGAAATATACATGATAAACAACTTAATAAAAAGAAACACAATTTAAATAACAACCAATATAACAAAAATTACATGCTAAAAAAAATCAAACAACAACAATATATAAAATAAACAACGAGAATGGAAAAAACATAAATTAAATAACAAACTACTCGATAATAATGCAACTACAAATGTTAATGATTATCACCGGAGTTTCCAAATTTTTGTCATATATGCTCAACTAAGTCCGCTTTCAGTTTGTGATGAATACTCGTGTCGCAGAGTGCACTCCTATTTTGTATAAACTGGGTCATTTCAAATGGAAGATCCGATGCGATTGGCTCATTAACAACAATTTGATTAAATTGGGATGGATCATAGTATATTTCATAGGTATCACGTTCATCTTCAACGATCATATTGTGCAAGATTATGCATGTCCTCATTAGTTATCCGCAACATCCCATACTCAAAACCCACAATACATGAGTTATCCACAACATCCCCAAACTCAAAACCCACAATACATGAGTTACCGTAACACCCTCAAAACCAACAATTCATGAATTATGTGCACTACCACCAAACTCAAAACTCACAATGCACGAATGTTCCAAAATACTACCACTAAACTCAAAACTCAAATGAACACTCGATCCCAACGTCTCCACCTATTACCATCCCGTCCTTTGGGACTCATGAACCGGCAGTTGATCTAGATATTGATGATGAAGATGAAGTTCAAGTGACAACCGAAGAAGTTGCTAGAAGGTTGCGTTGGGGGAGTCGAAGACACTTTACTTATTAGTGGATGGATGAACACGAGCAAAGATGGCATCCGAGGAACCAACTAGTGTAGCAACACCTATTGGAATCGAGTTTCTTCCTATTACAACGAAAGGAGGGAAGATTTACCATCTCGCTCATGGAAACAATAAAAGAACCGCTTCCAAAAGCATAATGCACTTGCTTCTAAATTTACAGGTGTTTATGCAATATCAAAAAGGGGGAGTGAGTGGGGAATCCAACGATGATGTCCTTGCAAGGGCTTATTTTTTGCATACGGAACAATATAAATCAAAGTTCAATCATGAGAACATTTGTCGAATGCTTAAGAATCTCCCAAAATGGCAAAGCAGTATTCAACCAACATCATCAAAACAAGGGGATAGCTCCAAGAGGACAAAGGTAAATGAGTTTGGAGCACACACATCAAGCTCGGATGTTGGAACTCCATCAAGTGAAGGTGGAAACCCAGATAGCTCATTTGTCCGTCCTCTAAGACGAACTAGTTCGAAGAGGGCGGGTAAGAGACCGGTAAGTACAACAAAGTCCTCCGATAGTTTAAAATCAGTTCAAATTTTGGATGACGTGAAGGCTAGAGAACTTGAGGTTCGCCTCCAAGAAATGGAACTAAAGAAGGAAACATTGAGGTTACAAGCCATCGTCAAAGCTAGGAAGAACAAAATAGTGAAAATCAAGGAGAGGAAGGTCAAAGAGATAGAGTACAAAAGGAGGATGGCCGTTCTTACTACTTTGACGGAGATGGTAGATCCCTTGACTTCCGACCAAAAGAAAATGCTTGATCAGTTGCTCAAGGAGCTTGATACTTGAGTTTATGTTTAAGTTTAGGGTCCATTTAAGGTTGGTATTGTATGCTTAGAGTTATCGTTTGTGTTTCAATTCAATCTTATGTTATAAGTTACGTGTATGTTGAAGTTGATGTCTCATTTTAAGTCTATGATCTATTTAATGTTGTTAATGTATCACTTGAAGTTGTATTTTTTTAAATTGGATTGTAAGATAATGTCTCATTTTATGTCTAAGATCTATTTTAACTTGTATTTTTTTAAATTTTAATATAAAAAAAATACATATAAAAAAAATATCATATCATAAATTCATAATGATAAAAGTAATTTCTTATCTAACATAAATTTAAAAACGCTAAATGTTCAATACGTAAAATTCTATGTACGTTACAAGAAGTAAAAAAAAATCGAAATATATGCAGTGGGTGTCATTGGATAGATAAAAGTAAATCCTATTCAAAAAAATTTTTTAATTAATATTTATACGAAAAAACGAAAAAAATTCTAAAAACAAAAAAGAATTACTTCACACCGACTACTTCACCCGAACCACCCGATCACCCGGTGGGTGATGGGTGGTGGAATATGGGTGAAGTGTTAGGTGGGTGATGGGCGGGGTGGGTGACAACTTCAATAAGATGGGTGGTTGGCGGAATTGGTACATCCATCCATCAACCGACCCGTTTCCATTCCTATTCATAATGATAAAAATAATTTCTTATCTAACATAAATTTAAAAACGCTAAATGTTCAATACATAAAATTCTATGTACGTTACAAGAAGTAAAAAAAATCGAAATATATGCCGTGGGTGTCATTGGATAGATAAAAGTAAATCCTATTCAAAAAAATAATAATAATTAATATTTATACGAAAAAACGGGTTTCAAATTTAATCTAAACCCCTTATCTTCTAAGTTCTACCCATAGGCTGACCACCATTTTGTCTCCCCTCCGAAATTAAAGATAAAATCATCACCCATGTTCCATTAACAAAGTCGTCAAATTCTTTGTCTCCTTGTTGGGAATAAAGAAACACGAAGACACTTCAATTTCCCGTCTTTTAATTGCCGACCAATTAAGTATGTTTCTTGCTTTTATTTTCCAAGTTATTAGACTCATTTTTCAGTTATAAAAGAAGGCCACGAGAGCCTTTTGTAAGGATCCAGAATTTGAAAGAAATGAATGTCAGTTTCAGTTTTGTTTGATTTCACAAATCATCCACAAAAATGAGGTGAGGCTCTTAATTTTCAAATATTTAGGTGAGATGTTTAAATGGTGCTAAGGTGGGAGGCCAAAGAAGGTTCAAACCCTAAAGTGAGATTCCGATGATAGTTCGTTCAAGTTGAGGGATTCTCAAAGTGAGAAGCCAAAATTTGCTCTTCATATCCAAAATTTAAAAAGTGTTTGATTTTACCATTCCGACCCGAGAGAGAACTTGTGTCGTCACTCCTGGTATTCGAGGAGAGTTCGATCACGTCAATAAATCAACTAGCCTAAAAATTACCTTGTGATCTTATATGTTATTTATTTTTGTAAACAATCACTTGTGGGCGTTGAAGTTCAAAATATCTCATTAAACCATTTTTAGGGTCCATTCGACAACTGAAACTAAGTGACTAAAGTCAAAAAAAATTTAAAATCTTTCTACTTTCGACCCTATTCTAATGTTTGATGTGACTGTTTTATGGAGTTGAATGTGGAAACAATGAAAATGAAGATGCGATGAACGGGAAAATCGTCAACCAAAAGACACAATTACGGGATGAACAAGCGACGGACAAATCACCCTCCCATGTTATAGCGGGGCACACTTGTCACGGACTCACAGTTAAAAAAAATGTATATTGTGTTTCGTAATTTTGTCTATAAATAATTTTCTTTACACCCATATAGTTCTATTCACACCAAAATCATTTTTTAAAAATAATTTCACCCCTTTCAACTTCATTCTCATTCTCTGTCTTCAACTTCAAATTCAAACGACGATAATTTCCTACTGACATCTTCAACTCCAACCATGATAATTTTCTATCGGATCTTTGTCTTCAACCACGATAATTTCCAACCGACATCTTCAACCTCAACCATGATACAGTAATTTCTTACGACATCTTTAACTCCAGCCATGACAATTCCTACCGACGAAACTGACCCTTAGAATAAGAACTTCAGCCACGACAAGTTGGTTTATATGTATTCTTTAAAATAAATAAAAAACACACAATTTAAGGCAGATAGGCAAAACAAGGTGGGCATTCGTTATGAAACAATTCCGGGTCAGCTCGACTTACATAATCATATAGCGATATCGTTAAATGTATTTCAAAACGATGATCATCTCCGACTTCTACGACAACAAAACTAAACTCTAAATTAATGAAAAAGTGCAAAAAATAACTTCAAACTAGATGTAAAAAAAAAAATCATCATACGAACGACCAGTTTATGAACATGAAACACATGCACTGAGCCTCATTCGCGTCGTTCAGAACCTTCCAACCGACAGCTCTCTCGTACGTCACCGATCTTCCCATGGTAGACGAGCACACGCCTCCTTGAAGACACGCAAACCCCTACACAAAACATACACATCGATTATCAAGCAAGAAAGCGATCATCAAGATTGACTTGAAAAGGGTCATCCAATTTGGCTACCTGCTGCTGCATTATCTGTGGCAGCTCAGCAAACAAAGCCTTCTTCCCGTGTTCGTCGAATATATTTTCGACAGCTATGTCCTGCAACGCAACCATTGTCGTCTCCAGCATATCTAGTCCCGCCTGGTTAGCAAATGTAAAAACCGGCACCGCCTGCAAACACAATAAATACATATATCTTAGTACATGCAGTTGAGTAAATATATTCCTAAATAATAATTAATATTGTGTTTAATGTATTATCTCTAAAAAAAAAGTTCAAAGTGTTTTCTTTTCTATTTAACTCAATTTTATATAATTATTTGATATTTAATTTAATAAATTAATTCATTATATCATTTATGAATATTCTTTTTTTTGATAAAATATGAATAATTCTACTTTCATTTATAGGGTCATGCTCAAGTGAGAATCAAAGTAAATCGTTAACGAATGAAAATCAATTTACCTTCAAGGAGCAACACAAGATGGCATCCGAGTGCGACCAAAGTGTTTTAAGCAGCGAGTCATCTCCTATAGTGATCGGCTTGAGCAAATCCGCTCCCAAATAACATTTATAGCTTTGAGTGATCCAACGGGCAAGAGTTTGAGCTTCGATAGCAGCTGGTGATGTCGGCGAACAACGAGAAAGAGTACTGAATTGCGTCGGGGAAAGAGCAGAAGCCATTCTTTGAACAGATGATACAATGCTCCTAACATATTGTCTTGCCATGGAAGCCACGCCGTCCTGAAGATGAGGCTCGAAAGCAAACTGAAACGCGATTGTCATCACAGATTTGTTGCTTCCTGATTGATCAAATGTCTTGCCCTCGAGTGCAGAGGCAAGATCGAGTGTACATTTTGGACTCGTGACATCCTTCTGCACACAAAATCACAGTTCAGCAAATATATACTGTTTTAAACAAATTTTATCTTTTTTTAAAATTAAAAGATACAATTTCTTCTATTTTTAAATATTATTTTTGAAATAATTTTATTTTTTAAATTTTCTTAAAATTCTTTTATTAACTATATTAAACAAACAAAAAGATTATTTGGTTGGATTTGAAAATAATTTAGTAACCTTTGAGGAATCAATTGGGATAATGCGGAAGCCAGATGATAGGAGAGGTGCATCATCGGAAAAGGACGCGTCTATCGGAGCGAATATCAGTTCTGCGCAAGTTCCAGACGCATTCTCGTCCACTCCACCACAAAGCTGAAAGACAAGAAATCCAATTAACCATTTTAGAAAAAAATGTTAGTTGTTTATGAATAATATTTCACTTTGATATCTTACTTGCAGCATGAAGATGTCTCCGGGAGCGTACATATCCTCTCGGTAACCAATGTTCTCGAGACGAACAACTTCCATGAACTGCAGCAGAGAAGATTTAAGTCATTTCAAGATATGAAAATGGTAAAAAGATGAAATTTTTAGAATTTTTTTGAGTTTTTTTTTACTTGCCTCTTCATTTTCTATTGTATGAGCTAATGGAAGGATAATTTGACCACCAAAGGTTCCAGTTCGAATTCCGGGTAAGCTACAAGGAGCAGCCTTGATAGCAGCAGCTGCATAGGCATCAATGCTGCTGTCTGCCCATTCTGATCGATGTTCTCTCAGGAAACGTAGGAGTAAAGCTGGGGAAACATTCTGTACAAGCAAAATTTGGATCAAGATCGAATCTTTGTAACTCCAGAAATGGAATGAAAATGAATCTAGCTCATATGTGTACTTGTTCATAAAATTTCATGAACAAGGATTCGTTTTTATTCCGTTTTCGTTTAAGAAACCAACCTGTAAAAGCATGGAAGCTTTAGCACATAGGAATCCACTAGTAAGGGACAAATAGCCATTATCAAAGCAACAATTCGCGCCAAGAACTTTTCCAGGAGATGAATTAACCAAAATGGTAACATCATCTATACCATCACTTTCCATCACAGACCAGCCTTCATCATTAAATCCATTCACAGCTTCATTGAAACATCTGGCATTATAAAACATAAACTAAGTTTCTTTCTATGACCATGACAGTAAACTAATTTCGAAAGGACGAAACTTACTTGCTCAATCTTTGGCCAAGCGCTCGTAAGGCTGTAGGTCTTCTTCCCCATCCGGAAACATTTGGTTGAGTGATCTCCAAGGAAATCTGCCTCAACTGTCTCAAAGCCTGATTCAAAATTTTCAAACCATTAAAATTCTTCTATGACAATCAATATTTACAATGTGTTTATTTAGTAGTAGATTCTTACAGCCATTGTTGTTCGATGAGCAAGCAAGGTTGATGACTCGTAAAGTGGGCGTATAACTTCAGGTACACTCCATGGCTGTCTCATGGAAAATTTGACAAAATAACATGAATTTTAAATTTCTCAAAAAAAAAAAATTGTGCTTTAGTAAAAAAAAAATGTGATGAACAAACCTCTAGATCCAAATGATCAACAACATGGATTATGGATCCACCGCCATCACACGGTCGTATGAGATATCCACTAGCCAAAATCTCTCCTCTTACAAAGTTGTTAACCGGAGGCATACTTGCACCATTCTGAGTGTTGTTTAGTGATCTCTCACAAACCTAAATACATACAAAGCCAGTATAAATGATGATTCCTCAATACATGCATATCACACTATGATATTAACACTCACCACAATGCTTCCATCCTCAAGAACAGAAGTATAGCGCATCAACCAGAAATCTCGCGCTGGGGCCAAAGTTGTGAGTGCATAGAGCTAAAGAATACATAACAAGCAATGTGAATAAGAAGTGTCAAAATTTAGTCATAGAGTAGTAATAATTTTCTATGTGCAGTTTGTGTCTACCTGCATGTATAGCAGTTCAATAGTTCCACCATTACCAGTGGGCAGGACATTCACAACATCAATAGCTCGGCAATCATGACACCAAGAAGGCCGATCTTTCAGGATTTCTGCAACCTGCAAGAGGAAAAGAACATGTAAATTCTTAATATTATAAAAAATGAAAGTGAAACACAATGGCTGTATAATATAATTGAGTGGTTACCCTTGCAGGCTCAAGGCTCACAAGGCCACAGGCACGAGCTGCTACTCCAGAGCAGCCGTGAGAAATTGCAATGATTCCAAAGGAATCCGGACCAGGCTGTGATAATACATAATATTTACTATATTAGTATGATATATGAACAATAACTTTCTATATACTCAAATAGTATTGATCATAGATTTCACCTTCATCCCAGGCATTTGGATCCATTCTACAGCGGTTCCAGTTGCCTTAGATAGAAACTCTGCTAAAGTTTCCTCTGCAATGGACAGAAGTCTGGAGAGGAAAATGCAAAAGGGAAAATAAAGAATTTAGGATTAAAATAGCATAAGCAAAACTATATTAAAACAGAAGTTTAAATTTTAACTTAACCTACCCTGCAGGGCTACCGTCCCTTAACGGACGGTGAGAGGTAGACTTTTGTTGACCAACAGTAACCACCGATTCACAACTTGTGTCAGTGGTGGCAAGTCCAGTGGCCTGTAAGATCAGAAACATAAGACCTTCAATATTATTGAGTTTAAGAAAGAAAACAAGCAAATTCTGATACAGAAGACATAGGATCATAATACAAGTACATAATTCAATTGAAGAAACATCAGCTTACAGTTTGATTATCTTACATTTTGGGTTTGTTCGCGAAAGTAACTATTCTCATAAACCAGCTGCCCTACTTGCTTCTGTAACCTATCATTTTCCTCCATTAGGAGCTTGTTCATTGCAGTCAACTTTCGGTTCACAGCTTGAAGCCGCGATGCCTCTTTCCTCTGCTTTTCTCTACACCTGAAAATTTATGAGGAACTTCATATTAACAACCATTTCCATCAATATTGGCAGAGACACATGATACAATGTCCCTGGAAATTCTAAGAATTCAACACAATCCAACTTTGATTTTATATAGGCATGAAATGATATTATTGTTTCTAGGTTTCTCCTACTAAGATCAAACTCCAGATCTTTTGGGATTCTACAATTTTAAGGGCAGTTTGTTTTTCACTAAAATGGAATGTAAGGTGTCTTTCTACCGTTACCTTTCCGTTTCTGTTACAGATCTTAACCAAACGATCCCTTGGACTTTTACTCATGGTTTTAGTCTCAAGTTTCTTTTTTTGGTTCTCCCACAGAAATTCAATTAGTATGCATTCTAAACTACAAAAACTGTTCTTTTTCTTTCTGGGTTGGTAAAAATAGTTATAACTTTCTCAATTGCAAACACATTAGGTCCAAACTCACTAAATATAAAACATAGGTCAGAACAAGGATCATTAGTAAAGGAAACACTTTGCAACAACCAAGCAAAGGAAAATTGGACAATAAAAAAAAACCAAATTAACAATCGTTCTCCTCTAAGATAACTAGAACTTGGTTGGCATAAGCTATTGATTCAGTTTAGTGATGTTCAACAAAAAGGATATCAAATGAAATCTTCAAAGTCGAGTAAGAAAAGAAGAAATATAGACCTTCTGTTTTGAAACCAGACTTTGATCTGCTTGGGTTCAATATTGGAAAGAATAGGGCACTCCCTAATAAGCTGTTGGCGGCGAATAGAGCTGGGTTTTGGGCAATCATTGTAGAGCCTCTCAAGGGCATCCACTTGCTCCGGCGTATATCTCACATACTTTCCGGCGTCCCCTCCTCCGCCCAATTTGCCACCGTAACCACCGTCACTCTTGCAGGCAGACGAAACAACCATCATCCTTGAAGCCCCAATTTCAACCCTTCCACCACTTGCTTTAACTTTCAATTCCCAGATCCCTGAAAACATTCATAGAGAAAAAAAAGAAAGAAATTTCAAACGAAATGTGAGAAAAGTAATCAAGTTTGAAATCTAAGGGAGACCCACAATGGAAAAGCTGAAAGGGAAAATGAATATACAATCTTCAAGGAATGGATAGGAAGATTTTTAACAGATACCCAGATTATGTATCACAAAACCCAGAAAGGATCCTCAAACAAAATTGCAATCTTTAATACTATCAGATTATGCTTTTGAACAGAAGGGATTCTTCAATCTTTTACCTTGAACATCTCCACTGCTATGCTCAACATTTCTAACAGGAGAGTTGAATAAACAAGAAAGAAAGAAAGGGGAAAAGACTTGTGTGTTTAAAGCTGTATTTATTTGTGTGCAGCTCAGAAGAGAGATATCAAAGAAGAACTTTTGCAAATAGTTACTATACGCTTGTCTTGTTGCGCACAGCTACTACTGACTGTAATATATATGCACATCAGCAGCAGAGAGATGATATGATAAAAGAGACAAAGAGACAAAAGGGAATATCAAACTTGTATGGAAAAACCCACCTCCTAGCGGCGTGCAGTTACCTGAGATAGTCAGAAAGGGAGACCCAAAAATGGCAGACAGATTAGAAAGCAATTTGTATTTTTTGTTGTTGGTGAAAATTGTTGATGGGGACTTGTCATTTCCATTTGTTTAGTAATATTAGCTTTATTGGGTGGGATGTGAAAGTTGTGCTTTTTGTGAGGGTGTGAAAGTAAAAGTATTTTTCATGGGTTTTTCGGCTTCTTTTCTTTTGCTTTCTGGTCGTCCCACTACCGACAATTTCGACCTAGAAAGCTGCAAGAATTCTAGGGCAAGTTTTTAAGGATTTTTTTTAGATTCCTATACAAGCTGTCTTGCGCGTGCGACCACTGTTGTTTGCTTTTAATTTGGTGCAAGATTAGTTCTTTATTTGTCAAAATACTTTCGCTAGCTAGCTGCATATGTTTATTGAACGTATACAAGGGTTACATTGTTCGAGCTCTACAGAATCAATACAGCTTTCAAGTTCACGTTGTATGATCTCAGGAGGATAGGAGCCAATCTAAAGTATTTGATCTACGAGGCAAGTTATTCATATATATACTATACGATACCAAAATTATTGTTACCGAATTCAATTTTAAAAATAAATTATTCATATATAAAATAGATATTATAAATTTATGTGAAACAGTTTTTATTTAAATCAGATCTTATTTTTATGTTAATAATTTATTTTAAATAATATTTTACCTTTGAATCCTATTATTTTATAATTAAAATTAATTTTCATTTTTATTACATTTTTTTTAAACTTATGTTCAATTATTTGTAAATCAAAATATAAAAATTTAGTTTTAAAATTAGCTAAATTATTTTCTAATTTATTATATATTATTTATGTTGTTCTTTCTCATGCTCTAGTAAAAATGAATGCAACTTCGTAATAAAATACCATTTTTCTTAAGTAAAATACAAGTTATTATATATGACATAGTTTTTATAGGAAAATACATGTAAGAGTTTAACTAAATAAGTAATATGTTCTATCTAACTTGTCGGGATGATATTTTACGGCAAGAATTCTCAATGATTTTTCTCATTAGTTTTGATGGTAATAAATTTAATAAACTTCATATTTTGATGGGTTTCATCGTAGTCTACAAGTTGAAGTCTCATGCCAAAGCCACTTCGAAGAATCTTATGTCAAAGGAATTCAATGCGAAGTACACTAGAGGGGATTCAACGAAAAACGTTGTCTTGCGCTAGACGTGAGCATCTTTGGACTCTTGACGGAATATAAGTCAAAATTTTACTCGTTTTCTCTGGTCAAATTTGAGAGAATCCTGATTTCGGTTATAATATATGTCCAAGCCTATTTTTATTCGGATTCGAGTTGTTCGTCGGAATCTGTTTTTTTTTCCCTTAAAATGAATTAAAATTATACTACTCTATTAAAAAATATATTAACAAAAGCGAGAGGAGAGTAATTTCGGAGTGGTCGATTCATTTTTGAAATACTTTTCTTTATATATATATAGAGAGAGAGAGAAGGGGGGGAGAAGTGTGATCACTTTTTATTAGTGAGTTGAGTCACTCTAGAATATTCTTGAGAAAATTGGATGAGGTATCCGCTTTTAATAATTGTAGTAAGTGGTTGTCCTCCCAAATAATTTAGTTAATGAAAGTTAGTGGAAAAAAAAGTAAATCCTCAATGGTTTTTGTGAGGGTGTCTATTAGTACAATTTATTATCAGAAAATGTTAATTAGCCAATTCACTCAATATTCTTTGGGTGTGAGAACTTTCACTTCAAACAATATTCTTTGTTTGACTGCACGTCATAAATGACTTATCCTAATAAGCTTGTCTGCTACATCATTCACCTTTATGAAAATATGACAATTCCTAACTTGTGAATAATTCAAGAGATGTCAAACATAACCAAATCAATTTCACTTGTGGTTTGCAAAGCTTCTTAGTTGAGCTTACGACCTTTAGGTAATTCCCTTCAAATTACAGGCTTGTAATGCCCTATTGTTGACGGACTTTATATGCCTTTTCTGATGCATGCCACAACATGTGTTTCTCCTATTTTTGTTATTTACTTACATAATTCAACCTAGTTTAGCATGGATAAACACAACAAAAATATGCAAGTCATCCAATAAGGCGTTAGCAAGACATTCTAGAATAATATGCATCTAACCAATCATCACCATTAGTAGAATTTAAGTCTCGTCCACAATGTCCGGTTCATGAGTGATGTAAAATCATGTTTGAAAACATATAATATGCATAAGAGGAATAATCTAGATCATGAATCAGCTAGCATCTGACATTCAAAATGGATTCAAACATCAATCAAACATCTCAAACTTTTTAAGTCTCTCATATATGTTCACTAAACATGCATTGATACTCATTAATTCCATAAGCACAACATCAATTCACATAGATCTAGCTTGGATTTTGATATTGATATTGGGAGGGTATCCCCCAGCAATGGGCCACGACTTTCTACCTGATCCGGACGTAGAGCGGCTAAGCCGATCGAACCGGGTGGTCTCCGAATTTACCATTACCAAAAAAAAAACTTGGATTTTGAATTTTCACCCCAAATCCTAATATAAGACTACTCACACATGATCGTAAAATCAAACTTCATAATTCCATTAAGAAAATCCATAATATGAAACTAGAGATCAAATAAGGAATATTAGAAAAAGAATCGACAAAATTATACTTACCGATCCGATGTTATGATAAAAAAATATTTTCAATGGATCAAAATCACCTTTTAGATGAGTTTTTTCAAGAATAGCCCAAAAACAGTTGCAAACTGAATAACTACCAAATGAGAGGGAAATTTGAATTGTTTTTTGAGTAGATCACTCCTAAAGTGTGTGATACATTACAAGGCATCAATGCCTCTTTATATGGGTCTAAAAATGTGGTCCCCTCCTCCAATTTGCAAATGGAATCTTCAACAAACTCTTGCAAGTGGGAGGTTGTTACACTTTTGTCTCCATCCGAGTTTCCCATTTAGCTTGATCTATGTGTATCACTCACTCACTCGATCGAGTGATTTGCCGACTTTGTGAAAATGACTTCTTCATCCGATTTTTTCGTTTTACTCGATTGAGTGCAAGGTCGGGTCACTTTTTGGAGTGGTCACTTTTTGTCCATTTTGAAGGTCTTCCTTATGGATCAACTCTCAATGTAAACTACAAAGTTGTAGCCCTTCGAAATATCGTTCCAACAAGTACTCGTGTGTCTTCTAATTTGTCTAGATGCCTTATATAGCTTCATTTTACTAAAAATGTGCAATATCTTCTTCATTCAAGTGGCCATGTCTTCTTAGGTCGAGTTTTTGGGCTTCTTCTATCGAGTGAAATGGTGAACGCGATCTTAATTGACATTTGTAACTTGGATCATCATTTGAAAATGTTTCCTTCTTTTTCCTTCTCTCCTTGGTTCCTTTTGATCCATACTTCTTTGCTTCTTACTTCCTTCCTTCCTTAGCTCCTTTGATGATGGCATATGAATACTCCTTAGAATTGGCATAGATTTGATCATTTTAGCTCCATTTTGGACCTAAATCACCTAAAACGCAAAATACAAGAGGAGTAGACATTATTTGATGAATTTAAGCACTAACAAAGATATGCATGCGTTATCCCATGCAAAGGAAAAACACACGAAAACAACACTAGAAAGATAACATTAAAACATGCTATCAAGATCATTTTCACATGGGCCTTTATTTTAGGGTGGGCTAGAGTTTGCTCTACCCCGCCTCTAAATCCATCCTTGCATCCACACTAGCCACTATCAAAAATTCGTTTGGGAGGGTTCGTGATCTCTTAGGATATAGCAAACAAGCATTGACTATTACGAAGTCTTGATCCATCGACGTTGAGTTTCATTCTTCCCTCCTCATGTTTAGTACTCCAATGTTTTTATTAATTTATTTGCGTTTTGTTGACTTTCTTTGAGTGAACGAACGCAGAGATGCCGGAGTCAGTGAGCCAGTGAGCTAGTGAAAGTCATTTTCTTAGAAGTAGCGATATCCCATGATTTGATTCGAGATAACAAAAAAAACACTATCTCTAATACAAGTTCGGTTTTGATTGTTCAAAATGCGTTGGTTTTTCGAATTACAGACGTTTTGTTAAAACACACCCAAATTACATGAGTATTTACTTTCAATATATTTGAAGAGAATCGTTTACATATCTCGGGTCTTAAGGTTACTTATGTTAAGATCCTTTGAGAAAGTCTTTTTTTTTATCATCCATGATGTTAATGACAAATGAACGTTTGAAGAAGAGGTGTCTTGCACTTTTGTAGGGATATTGACACAAAACGCATTGCATGAGCATCATCACTCCTTGTCTTTGTAGGTTTTTTTGTCAGAAGGTCGTCCATAGACGAAATTTCCATAGAAAGTTGATAACATGATTTATCGACCTAGTTTAGTCATGCATTTAGGTAGATTTTCCCTTTTTGCATTCATGTTTTAGCCTTAGTTTGTGCCATTTATGCTTGTTTAGTTCTACTTTGCAAGAATAGATGTCTACACACTATATGTGGCTTTGTAGGTAATTTGACACATTTTGGAGCTAAAAAGATGTATTTAAGGATCAAGCCTCGAAGTGGATGCATTGGAGCGAGCATACGTGCACGAGAAAGGGCTATGAATCAAGCTAAAGGCATGAAGGAATGATCATAGAAACATCTCGGGCAAGATCACGCCTAGAAGGAACCATCTCGACCCGTGACTCAAGCTATTGATGTGCAATCTCGGTCGACATCTCGGCCGAGATCCACACAATACAGACCGAGATTTTCCAGACGTTGAAGAAATTGAAGTCAGATCCAAAATCTTGGGCCCGACTAGAGCCAATCTCGGCCGAGATCAAACATGTATCAGACCGAGATCAGTTGTTTTGGACCGAGATAAGTGAAATCTCGGTTGAGATCACTGTAATTTCAGACCGAGATTCTTCCCTGAGCGTCATATTTCGTTTATGGGTTTTTTCCTTTTCAGTCCAACGTCTTTCAGCTAGGTTTTGTGTATAAAAGAAAGCCTTGAATTCATTCTAAAGAGTGCCCGGGAGAGCCTGGAGTTGCCAAAGTTTACCCTAGAGGGGGAGCCGTCTCCTACCCTACCTTTCTTCTTCTTTTTCACCCTTGTTCTTCGTAGTTTAGATTAGTTTAGATTAAAGTTCGAGACTTTCGCATTCAGATTTGTTGGGGATACATTGGATTCAAGATTTAATATTCATTGTAGGTTTTCATTCATTCAAGTTGAGTAGTTTCTTCTTTCCCTTTTGTTATTTGGTTGTAGATTTTGATATGATTGTTATTGGCTAGACTGTGGTGATTTCAAGGTTGACATGGATTTGTTTATTCCTTGGACTATGATGGAATATATTGCGCTTGAATTGGTTTTGAATTGCTTAAAATCCTAATGGTTGATTTGGACGATAATCTAGGTTAGAACCTTCTAAACTAGTAACCTGAGTTGGAATTGAGACTTACCCGGTAAAATTCCTCTTGGATACATAAATAGATTAACCATAGGTAATAAAGATGAAACCCTTATTGGTTTGAATGTGCCTGATTGCTCTCTAAGTTAGGTAATTCCTGAGACTTACCTAGTAAAGGGTTATTTGGTTCTTAGTTAGATAATTTGGTTGGTAGTAAATTTCCACCCTTTTTACCTTGAGACTTACCCGGTAATAGGTAGTTAGGATTTGGACTAGATGATCTTGAGACTTACCCGGTAATAGATCATCAGCTTAGAAATGTTCATCCCTAATGCTTTTATACCACATATCTTTATGAGTTATCCTGACTCCATATGTCATAAAAAATGATCTTGAACCCTTGGAATCCATTTTCTTCCCTTTAATTTGATTATCTTTTATTTGTTTTTCTTTTATAGAATTGTTTTCGATTAAAGATGACATTCGGTTGCGAACAACCTAAAATCCCAAAATCATTTGATTTTCTCTCCCTTATCTTTTCCAACCTCCTTCTTATTCTAGATCTATCCTATCTATAATCACTCCTGCAGATTTAACCTCTCAGTCTTTGCGTTCGACCCTGGAATACTTGTCCTACTTTGTACGATCCATACATTGTGGGTTCGTTGCTATTTAGGAAAATTATTTACAGGTTATAAACTTAAAACTATATCTCTCTTGTTTTGTCAACCTTTGAGTTTTTGCGCTATTGACACGGATTCTTAGGGTGCAAAACTAGCGAACAAAAGTTTTTTATTTTATTTTTTGAAATAGTATTTGATGTGGGACGAAGCGTGAGCCTTAGATCTCTCAAATAATTACAAGGCGTGATTGTAGTATAGGGTCAAGATCGAACACATGGAGAATGATGTAATGATTTGAATCATTAAGTGTAAAGCTAAAAATATAATAAGAAATAGAATTAAAAAAACACAACTATGCATAATTGATGACATCCATTTTAGCCGTTTTTTCACCCTCATTCTTATGAATCTCTTGAGCATGTTGTAGATTTACATTGCATTTGGTAGATTTCCTTATCTTTTACGTTTTCGAAACCTACTTGTGTGTTAATGATATTATAAACATCTTAAGCCTTTCCAGAGCTAAAAGAGAGTTATATATGGAAGAATGTCTCTAGCACACAACGGTCAAGGAAGTCGAGGTCAAGACGGATTTGATTGAGATACGAGAGTAAATTATGAAGATATGATCTGTAAGAGCCTTAGTCTTTTGGACCTAGTTTTTACCTTAGCAGCCCCCGCGGGCTTGTGTGCCGCCCCAGCGGGTTCCCGCTCCCGCGGCCCAGGGAACCGCCCCCGCGGTTTCCTGCTGCTGCAGCCGGTTTTTTTGACCGGTTGACTCGTGCTTTACTCTCTTCCTTACTTCTTCTGTCTTACCTTGCTGAGCAAGGGTTCCATTTCATTTCCTTTCCCAGCCAATTCACGTCCTTATTGCTTCTCCTTCTCTCCATCTTGATCTTAATCTTGTTCTTCCTTAGAGTTGAAAGAGTTGTGTGTTGTTGTTGATGTTGATGATGGTAGATGTGGTTGCTGAGCTTGGAAGCCAACTGAGTTGTGGTTGTGCAGCTTGTCCTTGCCTAGTCCAGCAGTAGAGGTGAGACTTGGTTCTCCTTTCTTTCTTTCTTTCTTGATCTTCCTTTCTTAGCTTAGGATTAGATGAATTGAACATAGATTGATGTTGGAATGTGTATGTATATGTATGTGTTTGGTTTTGGATGAGAGAAGACGTGATTTGATCACGTGAAGAGCCGAAGAGAAATCGTGGGAACACACTCTACACTGTTGCCGCCCCCGCGCTTGGAAGCCGTGCCACAGCGCCTGCGTCGTGCCTGCGTTGCCTGCGGCCTTTGTCACCGCGCCTGCGGCTGAGACTTGCCGCGCCTGCGGGTTGCCTGTTCCGCCCCTGCGTCTCCCTTGTTACACAGGTGCGTCTTGTCCCGGGTCTACCTAGAGTTAGGTAGATCCTTTCCCTTTCCTAGTATGAGCGGGTTAGTAGCATGCTAGGTACGTGTATGAGGTTAGAATGATGATGAGGATGTGATATATCGTTTATGCTAGTTATGGCTTTGAGGTTTATAAGTTAGGATATGATCCTTATGGATCCCTTGGGTCTAGGTGTGACCCCTTTGATGGGTATGAGTGTGATATATTGTTATGCCTTGTTATTAGGCAATGTTGTCCTCCAGTTTGGAGCGGACCGTGTTGAGGGTTGATCGTGGTTGAGACTACTTCAGAGGTTGAGGTAAGTCCATAGGACTTACTTAGCTATCATCCTTATATTGGATGTGTGCATGAGTGGTGTGTGTGTTATCTGCTTTATAGCATGAGTGATGATTATTACCGACCTATGGTCTAGTGATTGCCCATTGTAGGGTCGTGACAACATACCCTTTCATCCCTTTGTGGAGTCTGGGAGGTTCTCTGTAGTCATGCCAGATCTGGTACACGGGACGGACCCTTTCACCATTCCCTTAGGGTACACGGGAAGGTGTGCCGGTACCACTCCAGCTGGCTATTGCACTCAGAGGCGAGGGTTATGTTCCTCGTGTCACATATATTCATATTGATATTTATATATACGATTTGAGTGTTGGACTATATTTATAAAGATAATAAACTGGGTAAATGTGTGATATCATGATGAGGTGTTTAGTATTTCTGACGTGTGCTTGTGCTTATGCTCATCTCATATATGTTTATGGTTAGCTAACAGTTTTATACCATGTTGTAGATTCCTTGCAGGTTAGGAGAACTGCAGAGTGATCCAGAGTGGGTGATCTGCTGAGGGCTCCGTACATTGGGTCGTTCTCGTGGGATATGGGGTCTTTTGACCATATATATATTTATGTTTTGTTTGTACTCAACAGCACGTTGTATAAACCTTTTGATACTTTTATATCAATTTGATGTTTTGTATTTAATCTATCGGTGTCTTGTTGTAAGATTCAGTGAACTTGTTGTCAGGTTAGGGTCAGGATCCATTGTGAGATCCTAGCCCAGTAGCACCTCGAGTCTACGGATTCTGGGTGTTACAAAGTTGGTATCAGAGCCCAGGTTGACAACAATGACACTTGTAATCTGCGATAAAGGTCGAATAGATAAATAAACAGAACCCGAAAGGGGTCTGACTTTTCAAAAGGTTTTGGTTTTGAAATGAGTACAAATGTTTTGGGATATCGTGTACGTGAGCCATCACCCCTCTGAAGATCTCGACAGTATAGATATATATAGATAGATATTTTGTTATGATTGATTTGATATATATTTATACATATGGCATATATATAGCCTTCTAAGTTAGGTTTTTGTCCTCTGCAGATGGTTCAGACTAGAGCCTTACATGCAGCTGGACGAGGTAGAGGTAGACCCCCTCTAGGTAGAGGACGGGGTAGGACTTCCGCTGTTGATCCACGTGCAGCGGAAGAGGTTCACGAGGACGTTGCTGAGAGTGTCGTTCCTGAGACTGAGAACGGGGTAGCTGGGAGACAGGGTCCACAGCGAGTCCAGTCAGATGACTCGAATTATGTCTCCATGGGAGGACCAGAGTTTCGTGAGTATATCCGGCGAGTAGAGGAGGCTGTTAGAGCGGGTAGACCTATTCCGGATCTGGCAGCACATGAGGAATCATCTGAGAGATCCCACGGGGTTACTCAGGTGCCAGCTGCACCGACACCTGCTGCTGAGATTGCTAGAGTTACAGAGGAGTACAGAGGGCCTAGACCAGACACTTGGTTGAAGGCTTTTCATCAGATGGGAGTACCCCCTTTCTCTCGGAAGGTGGGGTTAGAGATTGAGCTCTGGATTGGACATGTGGACTACGCTCTGGAGTCTATTAGATGTCTAGCAAACAGGCAGATAGAGTTGGTACAAACTCTGTTCAGGGATTTGGCACAGCATTGGTGGAGGTCTGTACGGGGTCAGGTCACTAGTTATGACCAGATGAGGACCATGATTAGAGAGCGTTTCTGCCCTGTCTCAATGAGGAGGGAGAAACTGCGGGACTTTGTGGTGGCTGGCTTAGAGGATGTACCAATCTCAGAGGCTATCAGGGGGTTCCAAGAGGAGCTGACATTGATGGGTCCAGCTGCACCTTCTGCAGATCAACATGTATATCTGTTTTCCCGGCGACTGAGGGATGCCACCCGGGCCTATATGGCGGGATTTCATTGTGAGTCCTTGATGGACTACCAGGATAGAGCCGTTGACTATGAGCGAGAGCGAGCTGGACAGAGGAGAGCTTCTCATACCGGAGGGTCTGAGAAGAGACAGCGGACTGGGCATACCAGTGGTGTTGGTGGAGTTGTTGGTTCAGGGCGTGATCAGAGACGCCATAGTTATTCCTCATCTGCACCGGTTGCAGATACAAGACGACAGTGTTTTAACTGTAGTGGTTATGGACATATGCGACCAAAGTGTACGAAGATGTTAGTGACTTGTTTCACTTGTGGCAGACAGGGTCACCGACATATATTCTGTAGACAGGGTGGAGCTTCATCACAACAGGGTACTTCTCCTGCTAGTGTAGTTGGGGGTGGACAGAGGCCACCTCAGCAGCAGTAGACATAGGGACAACAGAGAGTCTCAGATCGTCTTACTACTCAGGGAGCTGCTCTTGGGTCGGGTAGAGGCAGAGGTCGTGGCGGGAATGCCACTGACATCAGAGGAGCTCAAGGTAAAGTCTTTGAGCTGAGGAGTGTAGAGGAACCAACTGCACCGACTACTACATGTACCATTCTGATTCATGGTTTACCTGTTAGAGTTTTATCTAATATGTGAGCTATGTCTTCATTTGTATCCGATGTATATGTTGAGTATTTGAGTTTAGTTATGACAGGAGGATACCCTCTAGTATAGGGTTACTTGATGGTAGTAGGGTCAGAGGTACCCATGAGATCCGTGATTGTCCCATTTCTGTAGGGACCCGTGTGCTACATGTTGACTTCTTTGTCATGCCATTAGTGCATGAAGAAGTCATTTTAGGTATGGAGTGGATGGATAGACATTCTGCAGTTTTAGATGTAGATAGGAGGACTGTTATCCTTTCTACCGAGTTAGGACAGCTAGATGTTTTCCGAGGTTGGGACCTTGGAAAATCATGCATGGTTATCAGTGCGATACGAGCAGTTAGACTGATTGCACAGAGTTGTAAGGCCTTTTGGTGTTATGCCATGAAGGAGGGGGAGTGTCCAACATTAGAGGATATCCCAGTTGTCTGTGACTTTTCAGATGTTTTGCTGAGCAATCCAGTTTGCCGCCTCAGAGGAATGTGGATTTTGGCATTGACTTAGAGCCTGGTACGAGACATATCTCGAAGGCCCCATATCGGATGGCGCCTGTCGAGATGCTGGAGTTGAAGAAGCAACTTGAGGAGTTAGCTGAGAAGCTTCATTCGCCCTAGTGTGTCCCCATGGGGAGCACCTATCCTCTTCGTACGGAAGAAGGACGGATCGTTGAGGTTGTGTATAGATTATAGAGAGCTGAACAAGGTGACCATCAAGAACAAGTATCCATTGCCTCGTATTGATGATTTGTTAGATCAGCTTCAAGGAGCGACTGTGTTTTCCAGGATTGACTTGCGTTCAGGGTATCACCAGCTGAGGATGAGAGATCAGGATGTGCACTGGACAACATTTCGGACCAGATATGGCCACTATGAGTTTGTAGTGATGCCATTTGGGCTTACGAATGCCCCAACAGTTTTTATGGAGTTGATGAACAGTATCTTCATCGACTTCCTGGATCAGTTTGTGGTGGTCTTCATAGATGACATTCTGGTGTACTCTCGCAGCAGAGAGGAGCACGCAGGACAACTGAGGACTGTGTTGCAGGTTTTACGAGATAGAGAACTTTATGCTAAGTTCTCTAAGTGCGAGTTTTGGATGCCAGAGGTAGCATTAGTGGGTCATGTGGTTTCAGTTAAAGGGATCAAGGTGGAATGGTGGATCCAACGAAGATAGAGGTTGTAGCAGCTTTGACTACACCGACGAACGTCAAGGAAGTACGTAGCTTCCTTGGCCTAGCCGGTTATTACATACGCTTTGTAGAGGGATTTTCTGTGATTGCCCGTTCACTTACGAGTCTACTAAGGAAGACTAACAGATTTGTATGGGCTAATCAGTGTATGCAGAGTTTTGAGGAGCTGAAGAGGCGTCTGACTTCTGCTCCTATTTTGGCACAGCCAGAGGGTACAGAGGATTTTGTGGTTTGCAGTGATGCATCCAAGCTAGGCTTGGGATGTGTGTTGATGCAGAGAGGCAGGGTGATTGCATATGCGTCTCGACAGTTGAAGACGTATGAGGAGAACTACCCGACTCACGATCTGGAGTTGGCAGCGGTAGTTCATGCAATGAAGATCTGGAGACATTACCTGTATGGTGCTACATGTCAGATCTTCACAGACCATAAGAGTCTGAAGTACATTTTCACGCAACGGGAATTGAATAACCGCCAGCGTAGGTGGCTTGAGCTGATCAAGGATTTTGATTTGGAAATTTTGTATCATCCAGGGAAGGCGAACGTTGTCGCTGACGCCCTGAGCAGGAAGACGCCTTGAGAGCAGGCGATTGCGAGGTTGACAATTCCGCATCAGTTGCAAAGAGACCTGATCTGGTTAAAGTTGGACATCCATTTCCTGATAAGAATGCCCGGTTGAGTACTTTAGAACCTTCTTGATCTGTTGAACGAGATTCAACAGAAGCAGGAGACCTGCCCGACATTGATGAGGATCAGAGAGAGGATGTCTCGGGATGAGGCACTACAGTTTCTTTTGGGAGTAGATGAAGTTTTGAGACGCCGTGGTCGCGTCTGTGTACCTGCTGATACAGAGCTGAGACAGAGGATATTACAGGAGGCTAACTGTACACCTTACTCCGTACATTCAGGTACGGGTAAGATGTATCAGGATTTGAGACGTTCGTATTGGTGGGGAGGGCTGAAGCCCGATGTGGCCAGATTTGTGGCACTGTGTGCGACCTGACAGCAGATCCAGATAGAGCATTGTAGACCTGGAGGTGAGCTCCATCCACTTCCTGTTCCACAGAGGAAGTGGGAGGACGTCACCATGGATTTTGTGACGGGGCTGAGACTGAGCCGGAGTTTTGATGCTATCTGGGTTATAGTAGACAGATTGACGAAGACGGCATGTTTCATTCCTATTCGGGAGACGTGGCGGTGAGCAGATTAGCTGAGGAGTAAACTAGGCGGATAGTGAGACTCCATGGTGTACCGAGGACGATCGTCTCAGACAGAGATGGGCGATTTACCTCGAGGTTCTGGCAGCAAATTCAGACTGCCCTGGGAACGAGTTTACACTTTACTACTGCGTTTCATCCTCAGACTGATGGTCAGTCAGAGAGGACCATTCAGACGCGGGAGGATATGCTGCGAGCTTGTGTGTTGGCATATATGCATCTATTGGGATGGCCCCATATGAGGCACTGTATGGACAGAGATGCCGTACTCTATTATGCTGGGATGAGCAGAGCAGTGTTAGTGGTTTGACACCTGATCAGATTCAGGATGATGTGGTTCGAGTAGCACTGATTAGAGAGCGGATGCTGACTGCGCAGAGCCGTCAGAAGTCTTATGCTGATAGGAGGCGTAGACCTCTAGAGTTCAGAGTTGGAACCCATGTGTGGCTGAGAGTGTCCCCGACACGAGGTGTTAGACGTTTTGGCATTAAGGAGAAGCTGAGTCCCCGATATGTCGGACCGTTCGAGATTCTGGATCGGGTTGGGAACGCAACATACAGATTAGCCTTGCCTCCGAGATTAGAGGGTGTTCACTTTGTATTTCACGTGTCTCAGCGGAGGGAGTACATACCAGATCCGAGACACATCGTGAGTTATGATGATTTGGTGGTTGAGCCGGACCACACTTTTGTTGAGCACCCGATTGTAGTCCTAGAACGAGGTATGAGACGCCTGCGTTCGAAGGACATTCCTATGTTGAGGATATAGTGGTCGAGACGTGGACCTGATGAGGCTACATGGGAGACTGAGGATAGTATCCAGAGGAATTATCCAGAGTTCTATGCCGAGTTAGATGCACCAATAGGATCACCGAGTAGATCTTAGTACTATCTCGGTGAGTATTATGTGCTTATATGCTTATATGCTATGATGTGTTTATTTTCATATTAGCTTTGATGTGATATATGATCTTCTTAGATCTTGTTGTGCTAGTATGCTTATTGTTTATAGCTGGAGATGGCTCTTCCTCCATGCTATTGTGATACGTTTAGGATTCAGCTGGAGATGTTATTCCTCCATGTTATTTTGATGGACATAGTGTTGTTGGAGATGTTTTTCCTCCATGCCTTTCTGTTATGAGTATGATACGACTAGAGATGTGATTCCTCTATGCCTTGTGATATGTTTATGGTTTTGCTAGAAATGGTTTTCCTCTATGCCCTGGATAGTATTTTGTTGCTGGATTTGATGATTTCCTCCATGCTTATGTTAGAGGTTATAGAGAGAGTTGTACCTCGGCTTGTGAGTCCGAGTGGTTTGAGGATTTTACAAGTTTCGGGACGAAACTTGTTTTTAGGGGGTGAGATGTAAGAGCCTTAGTCTTTTGGACCTAGCTTTTACCTTAGCCGCCCCCGCGGGCTTGTGTGCCGCCCCCGCGGGCTTGTGTGCCGCCCCAGCGGGTTCCCGCTCCCGTGGCCCAAGGAACCGCCCCCGCGGTTTCCTGCGGCTGCAACCGGTTTTGTTGACCGGTTGACTCGTGAGTTATCCTGACTCCATATGCTTTTATACCATATAGCTTAGAAATGTTCATCCCTAATGCTTTTATACCATATATCTTTATGAGTTATCCTGACTCCATATGTCATAAAAAATGATCTTGAACCCTTGGAATCCATTTTCTTCCCTTTAATTTGATTATCTTTTATTTGTTTTTCTTTTATAGAATTGTTTTCGATTAAAGGTGACATTCGGTTGTGAACAACCTAAAATCCAAAATCATTTGATTTTCTCTCCCTTATCTTTTCCAACCTCCTTCTTATTCTAGATCTATCCTATCTATAATCACTCCTGCAGATTTAACCTCTCAGTCTTTGCGTTCGACCCTGGAATACTTGTCCTACTTTGTACGATCCATACATTGTGGGTTCGTTGCTATTTAGGAAAATTATTTACAGGTTATAAACTTAAAACTATATCTCTCTTGTTTTGTCAACCTTTGAGTTTTTGTCGCTATTGACACGGATTCTTAGGGTGCAAAACTAGCGAACAAAAGTTTTTTATTTTATTTTTTGAAATAGTATTTGATGTGGGACGAAGCGTGAGCCTTAGATCTCTCAAATAATTACAAGGCGTGATTGTAGTATAGGGTCAAGATCGAACACATGGAGAATGATGTAATGATTTGAATCATTAAGTGTAAAGCTAAAAATATAATAAGAAATAGAATTAAAAAAACACAACTATGCATAATTGATGACATCCATTTTAGCCGTTTTTTCACCCTCATTCTTATGAATCTCTTGAGCATGTAGTGTAGATTTACATTGCATTTGGTAGATTTCCTTATCTTTTACGTTTTCGAAACCTACTTGTGTGTTAATGATATTATAAACATCTTAAGCCTTTCCAGAGCTAAAAGGGAGTTATATATGGAAGAATGTCTCTAGCACACAACGGTCAAGGAAGTCGAGGTCAAGACGGATTTGATTGAGATACGAGAGTAAATTACGAAGATATGATCTGTAAGAGCCTTAGTCTTTTGGACCTAGTTTTTACCTTAGCCGCCCCCGCGGGCTTGTGTGCCGCCCCAGCGGGTTCCCGCTCCCGCGGCCCAGGGAACCGCCCCCGCGGTTTCCTGGGGCTGCAGCCGGTTTTGTTGACCGGTTGACTCGTGCTTTACTCTCTTCCTTACTTCTTCTGTCTTACGTTGCTGAGCAAGGGTTCCATTTCATTTCCTTTCCCAGCCAATTCACGTCCTTATTGCTTCTCCTTCTCTCCATCTTGATCTTAATCTTGTTCTTCCTTAGAGTTGAAAGAGTTGTGTGTTGTTGTTGATGTTGATGATGGTAGATGTGGTTGCTGAGCTTGGAAGCCAACTGAGTTGTGGTTGTGCAGCTTGTCCTTGCCTAGTCTAGCAGTAGAGGTGAGACTTGGTTCTCCTTTCTTTCTTTCTTTCTTGATCTTCCTTTCTTAGCTTAGGATTAGATGAATTGAACATAGATTGATGTAGGAATGTGTATGTATATGTATGTGTTTGGTTTTGGATGAGAGAAGACGTGATTTGATCACGTGAAGAGCCGAAGAGAAATCGTGGGAACACACTCTGCACTGTTGCCGCCCCCGCGCTTGGAAGCCGCCGCCCCTGCGGAAGCCGTGCCACAGCGCCTGCGTCGTGCCTGCGTTGCCTGCGGCCTTTGTCACCGCGCTTGCGGCCTTTGTCACCGCGCCTGCGGCTGAGACTTGCCGCGCCTGCGGGTTGCCTGTTCCGCCCCTGCGTCTCCCTTGTTACACAGGTGCGTCTTGTCCCGGGTCTACCTAGAGTTAGGTAGATCCTTTCCCTTTCCTAGTATGAGCGGGTTAGTAGCATGCTAGGTACGTGTATGAGGTTAGAATGATGATGAGGATGTGATATATCGTTTATGCTAGTTATGGCTTTGAGGTTTATAAGTTAGGATATGATCCTTATGGATCCCTTGGGTCTAGGTGTGACCCCTTTGATGGGTATGAGTGTGATATATTGTTATGCCTTGTTATTAGGCAGTGTTGTCCTCCAGTTTGGAGTGGACCGTGTTGAGGGTTGATCGTGGTTGAGACTACTTCAGAGGTTGAGGTAAGTCCATAGGACTTACTTAGCTATCATCCTTATATTGGATGTGTGCATGAGTGGTGTGTGTGTTATCTGCTTTATAGCATGAGTGATGATTATTACCGACCTATGGTCTAGTGATTGCCCATTGTAGGGTCGTGACAACATACCCTTTCATCCCTTTGTGGAGTCTGGGAGGTTCTCTGTAGTCATGCCATATCTGGTACACGGGACGGACCCTTTCACCATTCCCTTAGGGTACACGGGAAGGTGTGCCGGTACCACTCCAGCTGGCTATTGCACTCGGAGGCGAGGGTTATGTTCCTCGTGTCACATATATTCATATTGATATTTATATATACGATTTGAGTGTTGGACTATATTTATAAAGATAATAAACTGGGTAAATGTGTGATATCATGATGAGGTGTTTAGTGTTTCTGACGTGTGCTTGTGCTTATGCTCATCTCATATATGTGTATGGTTAGCTAACGGTTTTATACCGTGTTGTAGATTCCTTGCAGGTTAGGAGAACTACAGAGTGATCCAGAGTGAGTGCTCCGTACACTGGGTCGTTCTCGTGGGATATGGGGTCTTTTGACCATATATATATTTATGTTTTGTTTGTACTCAGCAACACGTTGTATAAACATTTTGATACTTTTATATCAATTTGATGTTTTGTATTTAATCTATCGGTGTCTTGTTGTAAGATTCAGTGAACTTGTTGTCAGGCTAGGGTCAAGATCCATTGTGAGATCCTAGCCTAGTAGCACATCGAGTCCTACGGATTCGGGGTGTTACATGATCGGGGATTAGGAAGCGATTGGGCGACCACATGGAATCAATCGGCCAAATTCCACCACTTGTCCGAGTTGTTGACTATTTCTCCAAAATGATGCATTTTGACTCGATTCAGTTGATTTTTATGTGATCGTCTAAACGGTCCCACCTTGTCTCCCTACTTGTGAAAATATTTTCTTCTCCCTTAAATGCTACAATTTGTGCTTTTGTCATCTATAGATCCTAGAACATAATGAAATTAACAAGACATAAATTACAAATTCCTCCTTTACTGATTCGTGAAAATATGGGGTGGTCGAGTCGACCTACAGTGACTATCGAGTCAACCAAAGTGGGAAGTTTAACGCCTACAAAGATTGCCCAATTTGAGTTCTAAATAAAAGACAAGATAAAACCTTATGGTCAAATAACCTTAAAGTTAAGGCTAATTCTTATTACTAATCTTAGCGATAAAGTAAAAACAATCTAAAAAGTCTAACCATATATTCCAACTAACATAATCTCTAGTTAAGATATGACTTGATCAAACAAATTTCTTGAACTCGACTTGATGCAAAATGTCTTATTATTGGAGGCTTGGGCCCGGACTACCGTTATCTAGTGAATAATATGAGTGAATTTGTAGAAAAATTTTTGGCTATTAATGGACTTCTTATTATTTCATTGATCAGTTTTATAAATAGATCATGTAAATTATAATTAAATATCAAAGAAAAAGTTTTAATATATAAATTTGAGAACATCATCACACATTTCTTTGGAAAGGTTTCAAATGCATACCTCAAATCCTTAGCTTCATGTTTATCTCTATTTTTCAATGGTGTTGATCTAGGTATTAAGCTTGAAAATTTTGATCATGTCATTATTTGTAATGGAGGTTATATTTTTTCTGTTTTTCTTACATCTTGCTCTTCTAAGCGGTATTGCATGTACTTGTCACTAAAGTTTGGATGTTGGCTTCTTATTGTATAATATGTTGTCGAATTTCTTTTTAGCTATATTTTTAATTTAACTTCAAGTGGCGAGATTTTTCGTAAAGATGTACATATTTTTACTAATATAGATTGTCGTTTTTATTGAAATACTCTTATAAAGATTATTAAATTAACATTTTTTAATAGAAGAATAAAACTAATTGTTAGTTAAAATAGTAATTAAAAGTAATAAGAGTATTTTTAATAACTTAGAAAAGAGATGTAATATATCACCAAAAAGTGATTAATAAAATATTAATTTGTTTAATTTCATGAAATAGGTTATACTTATATAAAAAATAATTAAGTGTTTCATAAAAATGTTATTTTAAAGTCTACAATTGATTCGTTGATAGTTAATAGTACGAGTACAATATTGATCATTTGACACTTATTATTTGTGACCATCATACATATGTATGCTTAACCATCTCATGTTAATCATCTGATAACTATGTAGATATAATATATTTTTTTAATTAACCTTGACTTTATGGTATTTTAGCCTTTTTTTATCTTTTCCATTGTCTAACATATCAAAAGTTGTGGCCCTTTTTGTTAACTTTTTTTACAGTTACGCAACCTAAAGTATAAATCAAGTCATGTCTTGTCTACCACCCAACTTTTCTTATGTTCATTAGTCGTTTTATTTTGAATTTTCTTTATAAATATTTGTTACGGGTATGTTCGGCACAAAATATTTATGATTCTCTAATTCAAATGAAAGAAGTGTTATCCCCTTCAAAGTTCTAACAACTGATAATAATTTGGTGGAACATTTGGCTGGCCAGAACTCAAACTATCTTCCATTATAAAAAAAATCAACCCCAAATCTAAAGCAAATTAAACTGCTTTAAAGAAAATTGTTAAATGAGATGAAGCTAATATCAAACCAAATGATAGATCTCCTCAAAAAAAATCTAGAAGGAAAAGTAAAAACATCAATAACAACCAATATGCGTTCAGATACATCATACGTAATAACTCGGGTTGTCCTTTGGCTACAAGAAAAGGAAGTGCAATGTTGAGTCTGTCCTTGAGGCATAAGCCTTTGCTCGTCGGGAAGGTCTAAAGAAGGTCACGCTGATAGGGATCTCATCGATCGAGATAGAAGGAGACAACCTGATGCTCATCAACGCAATAAACCAGTCTTGGGCCCCCCTGGGGAGACGGATATGATCATATATGATGTATCTGCCTTGATCTCCAGCTTCACACGGTCCAGTGTCATTCACATTTTCAGGAAAATCAACACGGTAGCTGACAAACTCGCTTTTCATGGTCAAACTATTTCAACATGAGATGAGAAGCTACCTGATGATGTTGTTTATCTCATCCGTTTGGATGTCGTAGGTCGGTTGGTCTCTAGGAGATGACCCATCTATGTTCCTTACAAGCTTAAGAAAAAGTGAAAAGTAAGCAAGGTCCTTGTACCAAAGAAAATATAGAGATTATTTGATAGATTATAATCGTTAAATTAGTTTATTTTTCTGGTCTAAGTGGGTTTGTTGGTTAAAGAAATTCATATTATTGTATTTGAAAGAACAAATTTCCTTTATTGTTGAAATTTTATAAATTAATATAAATTGTTTAAGTTTTGAGTTTCTTACCTAGTTGATTCAACTTGAGATGTTTTTATTTATTTTTTATTTGATAACTTAATATAAGAGATCACAAATCTCTAAACTAACAAAACCTAAACAAAAAGCAAACAAACATTGTGTTTATCTAAACAAATACACAAAATAATAACGTAAATATATGAATTAAAGTTAAAAACAAAAGTTAGAAGACCACCTTTAGTATAATAAAAGTACCTCATATTTATAATTGATCACGAATTATATATAAGGATGGTAAATAAAACTTTCGATGAAAGTTTGATAATAAAATATTAATTTAAAATTTTACTAAAAAATAAAAACTCCACCGAGTAAAATCTCAACCAATTAAATAAATTTAATTTATTGAAAATTTAATTAATTATTAATTCAAAAAGTATTTGATCTTATCTCTATTTTGATACATAAAATTTCCAATTTAATTTAAATTATTATTTCTATAGATTTTCAGTAATTAAGTTGATCTTATTCTTTTTAAAGTGACATAACAATTTTGCTATATTGCGGGTTTAAACAATTCTTATCATTTATAAAATGGATTGGATTGTTATATTATTTCAGCAATCAAATAATTATATTTTTGGTGTTAATTGTTGAGCGGGTATTTCAAATACACTTACCACAACACTTCACAGCGGCTTGAAGTTTCATGTCATCTTTAAATTCTTCTATTTTAGTATGCACATGTAGATAATTCATATTTTAGTATGTGCATCTTTAATTATTATTTTTTTAATCTAAGAATACTTGTTATGATAGACTATTTAGATGAACCATTCAATAAAATAAAGAGGCCCGACATATAGTTTTAACTTCAATTTTATATTTATATATTCTCATAAAAATTGGATTCTATCTTTATATATTAAAAATATAACTTCTGATAAAAATAAAGAAATTTTATAATATTTTATTATTATTAAGATTCATCATTGTTATGGGTTTTTTGAGTTTTATAAATTTAATTTATAAATAAGAAATCGGATAAAGCACTATTTACATCAAGTTAGAGTAGGCGGACAACAAGTTGTGCCGCAAACCTTTTTAGATAGCAAAATCAATCCAACTAAAAACTACGTCTTAAGTATGGGTAACACAACATTGTTATGCAAGACCCGTTGCAACATCTTGAGAATCTCGAAGGCATCAGGCGCAAGAAAACCAAATGTGTCAAAAGCGAACGAAAGAAATACATGTTGATTTTCGATGCAAGTCATTTCATGATTAGCCCCACTTCGCAAAGGCCGCGTTGAGGGTCGCCTTACCCACAACAAAATGCCTGCTACCCAAACAAACCAGAGGAGAGACTCCGTCAAATCAATACAAGCATGTTTGTCACCGACCCATCCAAACATTAACACATCCGCCGGTCTCAACGTAGATCTCCCTTCACGTGGATTAGACTAGAAGGTCACAAACACCTTCTTATTAGTTGAAACCCCTGTACTCTTAAACACGTTACCTAAAACATCACGAACCAAATCATGCTTATACTTAAAGTTAGAGAGTTCTTTACATTAAACTACATGCTTCCAAAAGCATCTAAAGCCCGTCGACAATTGGACATAGGCCAAATCACATCAATCAGGAACAAATGAATCATAATATGATACTTAAGGATCGTGCAATAATCAATTAGAGATATATTGTCAAGATAAAGTTCTAAGTATCATAAATTCATGATTCAAGTTTCATAAATTCATAATAATTATAATGTGATGTGATTTTGAATTTACATTAACTACATCTTGTACTTTATAATTTGTGTATATTTGGGTTTGGCGGATTATACCGATAAAGTCAATAAAATTCAAGTATCATAATTATTCTATGACGTCAATTAGATATCTTGTACTTTATTTTTTAAAAATCCGTTATAAATCTGTCCAAACCCAAAATCATGAGTTCAGCTTGGTTTGGCCGTCATGTTCAACAGTTGACTTTGATATTATCAACCCTATAGTGTTTGTTTACAAGATTGTAAGAAGTATAGTAAAATAATTAGTAGGTAATATTATAAGACAATCGGGCTAGCAATAAAGTTTAAAAGGTTTGTCACGCCTGAGTACTTGTGGGGATGTTTGTGTGTATTGGTGGATCTCCTTTATCTTCATTTTTTAACCTTTTAAGGAGCAAATCATAAAAGAATCTCAATACCAAAATCTCAAACAAGGATAAAAAGTAAACAAGACAAAATAATACAAAAATTTGCATGCGTCTCAAGCTCCATCTCAATCTTATGGTATCACTTATGTGGGTTTTTTTTTACTTCATTATTATTTCATGCCTAACTACCATTTTCAAGCTCGATCTCTATCTATTGTCTCCACGTTTGTATCGACTTTACCGGTATGGCTTCAATGCTATATGACCATGCAATGCATGACAACGTCTATAGACTAGGAGTGTTCGGTGTTCCGCATGTTTTTACACGCTTATATCCGACGTAAGAACAAGTTAGTATAGAAATTATGTCCAAATTTCATACGAGTTAATTATCTATTATCTAAATTAATAAATAAATATTTGTTAATGTACAACCAAAACGCCTAAGCCGTTAATGTTAAGTATAGACGTCTTTCATTAAAGTGATGTTTCATGTCACTTTTTTCAGGGTTATGTGTATTGGTTTTGAAACACGACTTCTCTTAACTTCTTGTATAAGTAGCCACAAATATTTTTTCTTGTATACAAGGTTTCCTTTGAAGACTTAAATCTTCATGAATTCATCGCTCGTGAATGAGAGAAGGAGGAAAAGGGACGAGGAAAAACGTGTTTTAATATTCTTTAATCTATTAGAAAAGTGGATGAGTTGGGTAAAGTGAGCTATTTTTATTTTTTTTTTTACATGAAAAGTGATTCGGGGCACTAAAAGGAATACAATAGCGGCCCGAGAGGTCATCTCTGGCGAAAGACAACGAGAAAGCGGAAACGTCATGTTCTTATCCTTGAGACGGGCCGTCGAATAGCGTCCAAGAGGATGAGCTCTTCGATAGCTTGAGGGATGACAACATCTGCAGCAGGGTGTAACTGGCCAAGAGTGGCAAGGGCATCGGCCACCGTGTTGACTTCCCTAATATGCTTGATCCGGACTTCCTCAAAGGACTGCACGTGAGACATAATGTCACCAATAAGAATTTTTGCTTGCCATGGACGTTTCCATAACCCCATGACACAGTTGATGACACCCAAACAATCTCCCTCGATTTCAATTTTCCGAAAACCTAATTCTTTTACTTTTAGTAACCCTTTTAGCAGGGCTAGAGATCCGGTTTCAAAAACCGAAACCTCCGGAAGTTTTCCATAATCTACAGACACGATTTTAGCATTATGATCACGAATGATGAACCCAAATGCCGCCGAGCCGGTAGTCATTTTTGACCCATCAAAATTAAGTTTCACAGACCCATTGTTAGGAGGTTCCCATTTTATATTTCTCTTTTTCCTCCTATTGTGTTGTATTTTCGTTATTGGCTCGTCGTTTTCTTCTTCTTTCATGGCTTCTCTCCATGTTCTGATGTGAAATAATATAAATTCCTTAATATTGTTCGTTTTCATGAACTCATCATTTTTGAAAATTATTTGGTTTCTGAAGAACCACACACTCCACCAAGTAAAAAAAAACAAACCTTAAGTCTTTTTCTTCAAGGTTGTTTCTTAAATGATTTAATGTAGCTCCTTGTTGATTTGTATTCCAATTGCTTGTGTTAATGATGTTGCATACATTTGGTAACAAGTCTTTCATAGTTTGTTTTGTTATTGGACAATCAATTAACAAATGTCCTATGTCTTATAGGTTATGGTTACATAAAACACAATTCATAGGAACAACTATGTTTTGGATTCTTAGTCTTTCCTTAGTTTGGAGGCCTCTTTTTGTGATTTTTCACACAAAGTTTTTTATTTTTGGGGAGATGTCCATTTTTCAAATCCAAGAGCAATTATAGTCTGACATTCTTTTTTCCTCATGAAGAAGATTCATAGCGGATTTTGTAGAGAACCACCCATGTTTATCCGGAGTCCAATATAATCTATCCGTACAACTGTTAGACGGGATTTGGATTGTTTCAAATTTAGATAATACAAAGTTCGGGATGTGTCCCTCCGTGATATTCTTAATTTTAACCATATCCCAAGTTTTACTAGAGGATATAAGGTCACGGACCCTAAGATCAACATTTATGTTTGTGCGATTAGTTACAAAATCAATAATAGGGTCTGGCATAATCCAATTATTTGTCCACACTTTAATGTACTCTCCATTTCCCACCTACCATCGTAAACCCCTCTTAAAATTTTCTCTTAAACTAGACCCTTTGTATTTATTAAAAAACATTGATTATATTCAATTTATCTAATTTTAAAATATTAAAATTTGGTAGTTCGTGAGTTCCAAACCTTGGTTGACATGTCGTCCCTCCCTATTACCAATTAGACTAATTGATTATCGCTATTACGTTATTATCTTATTTAAACTTATACTAAATTTCTAATTATACAAACATGTGTTACTCAACCTAGATCATCCCAAGTCGAATTACCAAGATAATAAGCTTGTTAAATCACCCAAAATATTACTAGGTTAAGGCTAACACATGTCGGAGAAACTCACAAACATCATTCCATGATGAATGAGTTGGCAAGACAGGAGAATCTTCAGAAGAAGAAGAAGACCTAAATTGTATATAATAGGTGTTGGAGAAACAACAAAAGATTGGGATGGACTTTCAATACCATAATAGCCCTTCAAGTAACAAGGGGAGTTAGGTCGATAGAAATAGGCAATAACGTACGAGATGAAGCACGTGTAACAGCCTAGTTGTTTCAACAAGATGTATATGATTCCTCTCTAATCTCGCGTTTTGTTACGGAACCCATTGCTTGATCTTGTATGAACAAACCCTTATATTGTTTTTTTATTTATTTTGTCCCATTATTTGATTGAATGATCTTATTAGCAGTTACCTTGAATTGGTTTTGTACCATAGCCAAGAAGCTGACAATAATCTAGAAAACTTACTTCCCAAGTCCGGGTACTTGTAATGTCCCTGCCGCGTCGAGGAAGAAGGACAACCGCCGGGAACCAGGAACCCTAATTGGGGAGGGTGAGTTTTTTATATAAATTACAAAAAATATCTCATATTTTTAACAATGTATTTTTGGCCCGAATTATTGTAACTTGTAAAAATGGCCCCGACTTGATAATTACAGAAAACAGCCCAAATTTATATTTATAAGAATGAACCAAAATTTTTAAAAGTGCATCAAATACCCTGATTTGAAAAATTACAGGATATGATCTAAGCTTTTATTTATGGAAAATGTCTTAAATATTTAATTTTTGGACTTGTGTAACTGGATTGGGCTTATATTTGTGTAACTCGACTTTATATAAACGACGTACTTTTAGGCTTGTATAAACGAAGGACTTTTGGGCTTTTGTAACTTGGTTGTGTAGGTAATGTTGATGAGCTATAATATAAGTACAGCTAGTAAAAAAAATTTGGGTGAAATGGGAGACTAGACTCTTTTTGTAGATATGAGCATTAAGTAGACTCCTTTTCATTTCAATTGACAAATTATGCCCCTCTTATTTATCTTTAAAGATTAATTGAAAGGGTAAATTAGGAATATAAATTACCCAAGCTCAAGCCCAATTGGTTTAATGAAAGCCCAATTGTTTTAATAAAGGTCCAAGTGTTTTAATAAAAGTCCAAGTGTTTTAATAAAAGCTCAAACTCAATTGTTTAATGAAAGCCTAATTTTTTTAATGAAAGCTCAATTATTTTAATGAAACCTCAAATGTTTTAATAAAACCCAAATATTTTAATAAAGCCCACGCTCGGGTCCAGTACACAAGCCTACGCTCGGGTCCAGTACACAAGCCTACACTCGGGCCCACTACACAAGCCTACGCTCGGGCCCAATACACAAGCCTATGCTCGGGCCCAATACACAAGCCTACGCTCGGGCCCAATACACAAGCCTATGCTCGGGCCCAATACACAAGCCTACGCTCGGGGCCAGTACACAAGCCTACGCTCGGGCCCAATACACATGCCTACGCTCGGGCCCAATACACAAGCCTAAGCTCAGACCCAATACACAAGCCTACGCCCGGGCCCTGACACAAGCCTACATCCAAGCCCAATACACAAGCCTACGCCCGGCCCAATACACAAGCCTAGGACATGATCCAATACACAAACCTAGGATAGGGCCCAATACACAAGCATAGGACATGGCCCAATACACAAAGCATAGGAGAGGGCCCAATACACAAGCATAGGACTAGTCCGGTTACACAAGCATACGTCCGGACCCAATACACAAGCCTAGACTCGGACCCTATACACAAGCCTAGACCCGGCCCAATACTAGACCCGGACCCAATACAAAATATTAATAAATATTGTAGTTATTGGGTTTCGAACTCTCCCTCATGCCCTTATACCAGTTGGACTAATTAAACTTGTGTTTTTTTTTTTTTTGTAATATTATACTTAAAACCGAATATTAATACACAATATTAATACACAATTTCAAATACAAACTATTATTCAATGAAAAGCTTACATAAGGTGTATTTTTGTGTATTGGCAAGTAAGATTTTACAAATTAATGGGTTTTGAACCCTATATTTTGTAATGTTATACCTAAAACCGAATATTAATACACAATGTTAATACACACTTCCGTCGTTTACAAAAGTCAATTGTTTACACAAGGTCGAGTTACACAAGTCTAAACCAATTTTGTTATATGCATTTACTTTTGCCTGTCTTAAAAGCATCCTAACTTAGATATATACAATGATGCCCAAAAATACACTATCACCAGTGAGACACCATTTCGCTATCACTGCCTTATAGTATGTATGAAGATCATATCAAGTGGAAGGGATGTACGTCTTCGAATCACACTCATACATTTAAGCTATGGTCACTCGTGAGCTTGGACATGAATCTCATGCATTCATAACTTATTGCGCTTCTAACTGATGCTTTGCGTTGAGCCATCTCATTTCCCACTCTGCTGATGCCGAAATGGCTTGAGTCAGAACATAAGTTTTCCGAGACTTATTTTCAGCTTCCGTATTTCTCCTTATATGAAATGGGTTTGCCCAACTGATCATTCTTTGAATGACTCGTTCCAAAATCAAGTGAGCTAAATTCAACACTTTCCTGACAATCCCAGTTTTCAGTCAATGTACATCATGTTCAGAAGAGCATACTTGTAAATAAATTAGTTAGGAAGAAAATAAACAAAATAAGGTCCACCCACAGAAGTAATGGCCGAAACCGTGACAACTGAAAAAGTAAAATTGCAATACGGTGGTTATCAAACTGAAACCGAGAAATTGTCATTTAGTAAATGGTCAAAATGTTATCAAATACAAGCAATATATTCTTTCTAGACCCCACACCATTAAGCAAAAATAGCCTAAAAATAAGCAAAATTAGCCTAAAAATAAACAAGAGCAGATATCTAACTTTCAGTTTGCTTCAGCAACAGGAGTCATTTCCCGCTTCCTAGTTCCACACTAATAGCTGAGGCAAAGCCAATTACTTTTGTAGAATTTATGTTTAAACATATTTATCACCCGCTCCACCTACATTTTGATCGTGTATGAGAGATGAAAATAGATTTGGCCTAGGCCCATTTTGTACAGTGAGGAGTGTCTTTCCAAATACACATCTATTTTTGCCAACTTTTTCACCTTTCATATATACCAATTCCTTGATACAAATAGAGAGTAATAGAGGGACGAATTCAAACTGCTTCAATTGAATCCCACATCGATATCCCTTGAGTTGTTGTTGTTCATATTTATTTCTCCTCTAACACACATCAGGTGACAGTTCTATGATTCTATCCAATCTTATTACACAATAACCATAACAAGTATTTAAGCCGATTAATCTAAAGACAAGATTATATACAAGCAATTAAACATCCTTCACTTCTAAATCCAAGCCAATTCAGACCGGAGCAACCATTTTACAGAGATGCCCGAGGTAAATGCAGAAGAATCTAAGAACTCATCTTTAACAGCTAATTGGTTCAGAATCCGGGTTTTGTCTTTCTTTCGGGTTGCTTTCTTGGCACGAGCTAACAACCACCATGCTATCCGGAGTCTGATCACCGGAACCAACCACCATGTTATCTGGAGTTTCCTGATCACCGGAACAACTCCCGGAACCAAAGCTATCATAGGTTGGAGCATCTATTTCAGGATTAGTTGTTGCCACATCTTTTTTCTCTTTAGCTATGTGTTGAGAGCTGTCAACTTGTTGTTTTTCAAAGACGGTTGAATCGTCTTCAGTTACAACTACACTTAGATCACGCTTGTTCATATTTATTTCTTCTTGAAGAAGAGGAATAAGAAGATGGTGCGAATTGGCGATGGCGGTGAGAAGCCTGCATGGCTGTCGGGGCTAATGGAGGAGACATTCTTCGCAGGTTGCGGGTCCCACCCCACTAAAAGGAAGAACGAGAAGAACATCTTCTGCTTGGCTTGTTGCCTTAGCTTTTGCCCTCACTGTCTTCCTTCTCATCGCTCCCATCCTCTAAACACGAATTCAATTTTACACTCTCCAGTCATCTCCCCCAGTCCTCTTGAAAACTCCATGAATGTCTCCCTCGCATTCCGTGAATCCGAAGTCGGAGACCGCAACTGATCTCCGGCACCATCGAAATTCATCGTGTCTGGGTTGGAGGTGGTCGGTGAAGAAGACTACTATTCTTCAGATCTGAAATAGCGGCAGATACTGGAACTCTAAATGTCCTGATAATTTCCGTTTATACCCTTCATACTAAATGTTTTTAAAATTAAAATTTTAAAACAAATTAGAAGAGGCCCAATTAATATAAAAAGAATCAAATATGCTTTACAAGCTCATTTTTTTCAAAAAATTTAAGTACCCCTTACTTGAATTCATTTTATCCAACTAATGTTTTTAATAGAATTTAGAAAATAATTTACTTGTTTATATCACTAAATTAGATAATATCATGAAAATTTTAAGGTAGTATTATGTGTTGTCACCTAAAGAACAAATGTTTTTTATACGTATACATTCTACTCAACAAAACTCACACAATTATAAATTGGCTGACAAACTAATATTATACAAAAAGTTGCAATTATTATACAAAAATGCACAAACGATTAAATTATGTGAGGTGGTAGTTCTCCAGTCTCCACACATAAGCTCATATTCACCCACACTGTATATTACGAATCTGATTATAAGAATTGCAGCATATTATTCGATCCATTTGTCAAATATCAGTTGCTCGCTAATTTTACACCCCTATAAATCTTTATCAATAATGATAAAGACCTGTAAGTTAGTAAAACAAGGAAGTGATAGTTTTATATTTATAATCTGTAATAATCCCCTAAACAGCAACGAACCCACAATGTATGGGTCAATCACAGTAAAGGTAAGTATTCCAAGGTCGATCTCAGGGACTGAGATGATTAATATGCAGCGATGATTAAATAGAATAGATCTCAAATAAAGACAGGGGATGGAAAAGATAAGGAAAAGAAATCAAAAGGGTTTTTAAAAGGGTTTTTAGATTCGAAATCAATTGTCACTTATTGATTGAAAATCAAATAAAACAAAAAGGGAAATAAAGATAATCAAATTAAAGGAAAGAAAATGGATTCCAAGGGTTCAAGATCATTATTTATACATATGGATTCAGGAAGACTCATAAAGATATATGGTAGAAAAGCCACAGGGATGAACGTTTCTAGGTTGACAATCTATTACCGGGTAGGTCTCAAGACTATCTAGTTCCAAACCAACTACCTATTACCGGGTAAGTCTCAAGGTAGAGAGGTAGGAAGTTCTAAACAAACCAGACTACAAACTAAGGGAAAGGTAAACCATTACCGGGTAAGTCTCAGGTATTACCCTACTTAGAAAGGAATCTAAGCACATTCAACCAATAAAGGATAAACTTTTATTACCTATGATCAGTCTCTCATGTATCTATGAAGGAATATCACCGGGTAAGTCTCAATTCCAACTTAGGTTTCTAGTTAGAAGGATTCTAACTAGATTCAAGTCCAAGCCAACTATTAGGATTTCTAGCAAGTCAAAGTCAAAACAAAATACAATCTAATCCATCATAATCAAAGGCATAAGCAAATCCCTGTCAACCTTGGAACCACAAGGTTCTAGCCAATAACAATCATATCAAAGAAAGACAAATAAATAAATAACAAAAAGGGAGAGAAAGAACCACTCAACTTCAATAACTGGAAACCTTCAATTGTATTAAATCTTCAATCAACAATGTCTTCCAAACAAAACTCAAGGTGAAAGTCTGAAACTTTAATATAAACTAATGAATAACTATGGTGGAGAAGAAGGGTAAGGAAGGGAGACGGCTTAGCCCTCTAGGGCTAACTTTGGGCGACTCCCAACACAAAAGACGGACCCTTATAAATAACTTAGAGCTTCCCTTTTATAGGCAACAACCTTTCAAAGGACGGGCTGGGCAAAAACCGATCCAAAAATAAGATAAAATCGCCGAACAGGAAATCTCGGGCAGAAATCTCAGCCGAGATCAGGCCAGTTGGGACCGAGATTCAACAAAAAAAAGTTCAACGCGTCAGCACATCGGGAATCTCGGTCGAGATCAAGAAATCTCGGCCGAGCTCGGACCATCTCGGCCGAGCTAGGGCTATCTCGGCCGAGCCAAGGCCATCTCGGTCGAGCTAGGTGAAATCTCGGCCGAGATCATGGACCATCTCGGTCTGGTCTGACCGAGATCGGTCCATCTCGGTCCGGTCTGACCGAGATCGGTCCATCTCGGTCCGAGACGCGGTCTTCTACGTTCCTTCGCGTCTTTAGCTCGATTCCTCACCCTTTCCTGTGCACGTATGCTTGCTCCAATGCATCCATTTCGAGGATTGATCCTCAAATACGTCGTTTTAGCTCCAAAATGTGTCAAATTACCTACAAAGCCACAAATAGTGTGTGTAGACATCTATTCTTGCAAAGTAACACTAAACAAGCATAAATGACACAAACTAAGGCTAAAACATGAATGTGGAAAGGGGAAATCTAACTAAATGCATGAGTAAAACATGTCGATAAATCATGTTATCACCAGTAAATCCAGAATTAAGATAAAATACTTAACAAGTCGATCTTAGTTGCATCACGATTTCTGAAAGAAATCATCAAGAACAAAAGTGTTGCATCACTGAGACAAAAGACTGATGGTTGCATCAACCAACCTAAGAGAAATGTTCAAGAACAGTAAATCCAAAATTAAACCCTATAAGAAAACTTTAAGTGCAGCAGTAAATAAATCCATAATACTGAGAAACAGTAGTGACATCATAATCTAAGTAGTAATAGAGTCCGATGATCCGGTTATCAACTCAATTGTTTCATCGAACAACTGAGTTAACTCATCTCACAATTCTTGCATTTTGAATTCAATTTGTTGAGCTTTCTCTTTCAGCCTTGCCTTGTCTCTGTCAGGAAGCCGATCATATCCTTCACCTGCAGCCATGTCTCCTTTGAAAACATCGTCAAAGGATAACAATGACATGAACGAACCTAAAGGTGAAAGCATACTTGAACCAGAATCGTTCTTTCCGACGAGTGATACATGCATCTCAGCTTCATTTTGAACAGTATGTGTCTCCATAGATACACTACCACCAAGAGCACAAAAATGAGTATTCAAAAATCTTATATTATCTTAACAACAAACCTTTCATATATATATATATATATATATATATATGGGTGAGAAGAATACGCATATACTATGCATGGATGCATACCCAAATCCTTAAAAAATAAATAAAAATAAAAAAATCAAGCAGAAGATGGTACAATTCTCATTTGAAAGTTTATCTAAAAAAAATTAATAGCTTATACATACCGATCACTTTCTGTAAGTTGTCTCTTATTTTTCTTCTTTATGTCCTTGTTGTTGGACATTCTCTTGCCTGCAGAAGCAACCAGCCCAGCCGTGACCTCCGTTTTTCGCAATCAACTTCTCTTTAGTTAACTAGAACACCCTCAAGCTTGTTCTCTATTTAAAGCAAAAGAAGCTTATGAATTTCCAAGGCGTGAAGCTCGAGGGAGTCAATTGGATATAGTGCACAGTTATTATTAGGCGGCTTAAGATTCGATTAGACAGACTTCTTGGTTAAAGCAAAAGAATAATTACATCCCACTTCATTTCTTCTGTGAAATGTCCACTCACGTAGTCGCAATAACTTTTTAATGGCTGAAGTGTTGAACTATCAACCACCTCTCTCCTCAAATATCAATGTTTTGAATTAACTTTTTTACTTTTAATCTTGCTATACTTAACATCAAAATTTTGTTTCTTTACCTTTTTTCGTTCTTGATGATGCAACACGGCCAACACCATTGATGTAACACTACTATATAAGCCAAAGAAAATATTTGAAATAAAAATAATATATAAGTATATAACATATAAACTATATCATGTATGCTTAATATATACTATATTAATTTATAAAAGACATATTTAAAATAAAGATTGTACAAATAATAAATAAAGAATGATAAAATGAAACATGATAGAATATATATATATATATATATATATATATATATATATATATATATATATATATATATATATATATATATATATATATATATATATATATATATAACATGACACCCGTATTCTGCAATGTTGTCTTCTTAGGTTAATGTTGTTGTTTTGGTGACGTTTCGAGTGGTTTGTCAATGAGGTTGCGTTGATTTGTGATCGACTCCTAAAGACTTTACTGCGAGTCCAAATCTTAGGTGTCCATAGTTGTTCCCCAGGCTTCCTACTTGTACTTCCTTTGAAGACAAACTTTGTGCTTGCCTCTTCCCACTGATTGCATCATCCTACTTCCCCCTGAAGATCTTGCTTGCTTTCGGGTTTTTATGTTGAATTTTGTGTGTTTATTTTTCTTTTCTTGTAGCTTTCATGACGGTTTGTCCGTCTACCGATCATTTTCGGCCTTTTGATCCACTAGATCGACGACGTGTCGTCTAGTGCTTTCGAACCGTTTTCTTCTATCAAAAAAATTAGTCAAGCTGGTAAAAGGATGGGAGGGAGGGCATGTCATCCAGGGTTTGAAACTCACGAACTACAACATTTGTACTTTGGATTGAGCCTGGGATTGTGTCAATCAAAATAAAATAAAAAAAATCTCATATGATTTATCGTATGAAATAGTTAAAAGATTGACAAATGGAAATAAAAAAAATATTTGCCGCAACATAATGTTGACCATGTGTGAATATCGGTCTAGGCAAATACAATCCAACCCGTGATAGCGATTACCCTTGACTTTTGTTTATAATCATAGCAAAGCAAATCATTATCGGAAATTGTCTCCTATTAATTATAAAGGGAAATTTTGCATCTGTAGGTGAAATAATGGTACGTGGAGTTGTGTGTTGTGCCCTATATTGTTGTCGGATACGATATATGCATCCATTATATATTTATATGCCTTCCGGGTTTATTTACTATCAATCTAGTATCACTGCACAATCCTACTGACTGATCAATGTTTCTCATCAAAATGTTAAGAATAGTTTAACACTTTAACAACGAGCATGTCGTCGACCACATACGAGCAGGCCAACGGCCTACATACGAGTAGGTTAACGACCCACATAGCATTAGGTAGGTCGCATATTAATCCGATATGAATAGATATTATACTTGATCTTAGTCAACGAGCCTTAAAATGTATTATTTGTATAATCTTGCAAATCTCTTATGTATATTCATACAAGTTCTCAAAGTGTCATAATTTCTTCATAACCGACATGGGATAGCAAGATCTATATAAATATGTCCGGATTTTTTTTTAAAAAATGGATAACATATGATTTTTATTGTTCGCTATTTTTACACCCCTATAAACCTTTATCAATAATGATAAAGACTCACAGGTTAGTAAAAACCACGGTATGCTTTAAATTTGTAATTCTCGTAATAAATACCCAATTTGTAGTGAACCCACAATGTATGGGTCAATCATAGTATGGATAAGTACTCCAAGATCGATCTCATGGACCAAGTGTATGAATTGTGATTGTGATCTAAGATAGAGTAAATTCAAGTAATAGAATGAGGTTGGAAAAGAAGGAGTTTTCACCTCTATTACCTATGATCACTCTCTAAAGTATCTAAGAAGGAGTTTCACCGGGTAAGTCTCAACTCCAACTTAGGTTACTAGCTAGAAAGATTTCAACTAGGTTCAAGTCCAAGATAATCACTAGGATTTCGAAGCTATTCAAACCAAGCATAAAACAATATTCCATCATAGTCCAGGTATAAACAAATCCCTATTCACCTTGGAATCACAATGGTTCTAGCCAACAATCAACATAACAAAAGCAATAATCAATTCAATGGAAGAATACATAAAATAAGAATTAAAAGAGGGAATAAAGAAAGTACTCATCTTTATTAATCCCAAATCAACAAAATGACAAATTTTTAGTATCACGAAGCGTATCTGAGATTCTCTCTTTCTCTAACAATGGTGAAAGTGGAGAATAGCAAGGAAACCGTCAAGGAGATTCTCTCTCTCTAAAACCTTCAATAGAATGGAATGCGAAACCTTGGAAATCATTTAGAGCTTCCCTTTATACCCAACAACCTTCCATAGAACGGGCCGGGCCAAAAAAGATCCGAGAAGAGCAAAATAATTCGGCGCACAGATTCTCGGGCAAAGACTCTCGGGTGGCACCCGAGATTTTTAAACGTTGGGGCCGAGATTGGCTTCGTGATCCAGCGTTGAGGGAATCTCAGTCGGATCATCTCGGTCAACTCTGGAAATCTCGGCCCGAGATGACACAAATCTTGGCCAAGATTGGGACCGAGATTTCGCGACAGTAGCTTCTCACCCCAACCGAGATAGGGAATCTCGGCCGAGATCATGTGGATCTCGACCAAGATTGCTCTAATCTCGTGCGTTTTGTCTTGTTTGCTCACGACTCGTCTTTTCTTCATTTCCCGTGCCTGTGTGATCGCTCATAAGCGTTCATCCCAAGGCTTGATCCTTAAATGCATCGTTTTAGCTCCAAAACACGCCAAAATACCTACAAAGACATCAAGGCTTGTGTAGACATCTATACTCGCAAAGTTGCACTAAACAAGTATAAAGAACACAAACTAAGGCTAAAACATGCATGCGAAAAAGGGAAACTACATATATGCTCTACTAAACTAGGTTGATAATTGACGTTATCATTTATGTTAAAATATTTTTAGTAAAAAAGATTTTATGGCTTAATCAGATATTTTAAAAAGGTTTTATTTCAAAAAAAATTGTGAGGCCGCAACGTCAATATTAGTGTCGCTTACTTTAGTAGATGTATATAGATATATACTTTATTCAAGCAAAAATAGACACTTATCATATTGTCCACATACGAGTAGGTAGGTCACATCGACGCACATACCGGTAGATAGGTCAGACCAACCCACATACCAGTAGGTAGGTTACAACGACCCACATACCGATATTAATCCGATATGAATAAATATTATACTTGCTCATATCCAAAAGGCCTAGAAATGTACGATTTGTATAATCTCTAAATTTTCCTATGTTTATTTATTTAAGTTCTAAAAGTTTCATATTTCCTTGAAAATCGATGTGGAAAAGCATAATCCATACAAATATGACCGAGTTTTTTAAAAAAAATCATAGCAAATGATTTTTACATTAAAGTTTGTTTAGTATAAAAGTTTTCAGGGCTTAATTAGATGTTTTAAAAAAAGATTTATTCCGAGAAGATGTGTTAGGTCATACTTTATTAAAGGTATATAGTTACTTATTTTAATGATATAAAAAAAAACTTGCGAATATATTAGGTCAACGACCCACATATGACCCACGTGCCGAAATTAATCCTATATGAATAAATATTATACTTGATGTTAGCTAAAAGGCTTAGAATTGTATGATTTGTATCATCTTCAAATCTTCTATGTCTATTTATACAAGTTTTCAAATTGTTATCCTTCCTTGATAACCGATGTGAGATAACATAATCCACAAAAATATGACCTAATTTTAAAAATTATGGATAACAAATGATTTTACGTTAGTAAAAAGATTTTATGGCTTAATTTGATGTTTTAAAAAATATTTATTCCGAAAAAATTTGTGAGGCCGCCACGTTAATGTCTCTTATTTAGTAAAGGTACGTGGATACTTTATTAAAGGTATATAAGTACTTATTATATTTATAAAATATAACTTACGAATATAATATGTCAACGACCCACATGCTAGTAGGTACCCACATACCATTAAGTAGGTCACAACGACACACATACCGATACTAATCCGATATGAATTAATATTATACTTGATCTTAGTCAAAATGCTTTAAAATCTATTATTTATATAATCTTCAAATATTATACGTCTGTTTATACAAGTTTTCAAAGTGTCATCTTCCTTGCTAACCGATGTGGGATAGCAAAATTCATAAAAATATAACCAAAATTTGAAAAATCATGGATAACAAATGACTTTACGTTAAAATTTGTTTAGTAAAAAAAGGTTGTATGGCTTAATTAAATGTTTTATAAAAAATTTATTCTGAGAAAATTTGTGAGGATGCCACAATAACATTAGTGTCGCTTACTTTATTAAAGGTATATGGATATTATATTGATAAATATAACTTACAAATATAATAGGTCAACGACCCACATACGTGTAGGTGACGACCCACATACCAATAGATAGGTCACAGTGACTAACATACAAATAGGTCAACGTCCCACATGTCATTACATAGGTCACAAGTTCACAACGACCCACGTACCGATATTAATCCGATATGAATAAATATTATATTTGATCTTAGCCAAAAAGCCTTGAAATATATTCTTTGTATAATCTTCAAATATTATTTGTCTATGTATATGACACGGACCGAGTTCCAGAACGTTCAAGAGACACGGAGAACACCCCGGAATTGTCTTGACAAGGCTGGAATATTCTAGATCTCTCGGGAATTCTCTAAGCTTGCCAAGGCTCGTAGAGAATGTTCCGGATTTGTATAGAAGGCTAGAGCATTATCCAACAAGAAGAATCCGGATCCCTCTAGGATTGTGTAATTTTGGATCCTTCCTAGCTAAGGAGGTGGCCAAGGCTATAAATAGGGAGGCCATCCCTCATTTGCAAACTATCCAAGCAAAGCTCTCTCTTGTAAGGTTCTCAAAGCAATACAAAGCTCTCTTTGTCCACAAAATCTCTAAGTTCCTTAAGTCATCGCTAGCAAGCGTTTCCACAACAAAGTCCCTCGAGTTAAGGCTTGACTTAGTCATTTGACAACGTCAACGACTAAGAGTCGCACGGTTGTGAGTTCGAGAATACTCAGCCCGTGTCATATACACGTTCTCACAATGTCATCCTTGATAACCGATGTGAGATAACAAAATCCATAAATGAATTTTAAAAAAAATCATGGATAAGTATTTTTATGTAAAAATTTGTTTTGTAAAAAAGAATTTATGGCTTAATTAGATGTTTTAAAAAACATTTATTCCGAAAAATTTTGTAAGACCGTCACGTCAACTTAATTTTGTTTACTTTAATAAAGGTTTATATATACTTTATTAAAGATATATGAATACTTCTTAGTGACGGCGAGCATCGAATGAGAGGTTGTCCCACCAGGAGAAAACTCAATGCCATGATGACACATGAGGACCTGCCCGAGGAGAAGAGGTTGAAACTCAGGGCCATGATGCTTAGTTCGGTAAAGACTAAGCGGTTCACCAACAAGAAGGGACTAATGTTCGTAGACGCCGTGGTGAGCGGGACGAAGCTAAGTGCGTTGGTGGACACCGGGGCATCTGACGTCTTCATGTCTGAGGGGACGGCTAAGAAGTTGGGGATCGAGGTCACCAAGAACAACGGATGGATCAAGACGGTGAACTCAAAGGAGGTCCCAACCATGGGGGTGGCACGGGGAGTAGACATGACGCTGGGAGAGGGGTCTGGCAAGACCACGATCGAGGTAATCCCACTTGACGACTATGACTTAGTTATTGGCTTAGCCTTCGATCGTATAAATGCTCTACTCGTGTTGTTTGCCAACGGCATATGTATCTTGGACCCCCAACAACGTTGCATAGTACCGGTCTATAGAGAGAAGGGGCCAAGCGTCAAGGTTGTCTCGGCGATCCAGCTCTCTAAGGGGTTGAAAAGGGAGGAACCAAGGTTCCTGGCGGCAATAAGTTGGATGAACTACCCAAGGAGGAAGATCCAACACCCCCAGAAATAAGACAAGTGTTGGATGAATTCAAAGATGTTATGCCGCCCGAGTTGCCCAAGAAGTTCCCACCAAAGAGGAAAGTCGATTATAAGATCGAGCTCATGTCTGAGGCTCGGCCGCCCGCCCGAGCACCTTACCGCATGTCTCCGCCGGAGCTAGAGGAGTTGCGGAGACAACTCAAGGAGTTACTAGAAGCCGGCTACATCCGGCCCTCGAAGGCACCATATGGGGCGCCCGTGCTATTTCAGAGGAAGCATGATGGGAGCCTTAGAATGTGTATCGATTATCGGGCACTCATCAAGCTCACCATCAAGAACAAGTACCCGATCCCGCTCATAGCTGACTTGTTCGATAGGCTTGGAGAGGCAATGTGGTTTACCAAGCTGGACTTAAGATCGGGCTACTACCAAGTGAGGACCGCGGAAGAGGACGAGGAGAAGACCGCGTGCGTCACGAGATACGGGTCATATGAGTTCTTAGTCATGCCGTTTCGACTAACAAACGCACTGGCCACGTTTTGCACGCTCATGAACAAGGTACTTCATCCCTTCCTTGATCATTTCGTTGTAGTATACTTGGACGACATTGTCATCTATAGCCGGAGCCTAGAGGAGCATAAGGAACATCTTCGACAAGTCTTCCAAGTACTACGGGAGCATAAGTGATACAAACGGGGGCGATCTAGATCGAGGAGAAACTTCAACAACTCCTTCTTGGTCGTTCGAGGTGGATCAAACAGTAGAATATGGTTGATGGGGCTTTAGAAATGGATGCGGAAGCGTGCGGTCGATCCGATCTAGGTTAATCGAATCATCCACGAAGTGGAGCGGGATAGTTGATCCTTCAAAAGGATCCTCGAGTATGAGTTCTTGGATCAAAGACTAGATCCAAGATAGATATTTGAGGAGGGGGAAGAAGAGTGATGCCCAAACCAAGTAGGAGGATTTCCCTTGGCTATACTTGGATTCAAATTAGACATGCTTTACAATGAAGGCCAACACATCCTTATATAGAGGGTGTTGCCTACCTATGGGTCAACGGGCCAAAACTAGTTCATAACGAAAAGCCCATAAAATGAAAACCTAGAAGATAAGATCAAGAGAGAATATTCCACAAGAATATTCCTTCTTTTATTACATAATTCATGTCATGGCTAGACATGCCGCTTGCGGGGTCCTCTTAGCCGGATAGACGGATGGCCTCGCCATCCGTGGGCATATCAATAAGCTTTATGTGAAAAAGGAGAAGTGTGCCTTCGCTCAAAGGGAAGTGCCGTTCCTAGGGCACATTGACGGCAAGGGACGGATTCGCATGGACCCGGCCAAGATCAAAACGATCGCCGATTGGGAGCTGCCGACAAAGGAAACCGAGCTTCGCTCATTCCTGGGACTAGCCAACTATTACCGCCGCTTCATCCATGGCTACTCCCACATCACAACGCCTCTTACTAATATGCTCAAGAAAGGATCGTCTTGGGTGTGGAGTACGGAGTGCCAAGAGGCGTTTGACAAGCTAAAGAAGGCCATGACCGAGGAGCCGGTGCTCGCCTTACCTGACTATGGAAAGTCGTTCGAAGTTCACACCGATGCCTCCGACTTTGCCATTGGGGGATTATTGCTGCAAGAGGGGCATCCAGTCGCTTATGAAAGCCGAAAGCTAAACGACACCGAGCGGCGCTACACGGTGCAGGAGAAGGAGATGACCGTCATCCTCCACTGCCTAAGGACGTGGCGCCACTATCTCTTAGGGTCAAAATTTGTGGTCAAGACGGACAACGTGGCGACAAGTTACTTCCTCACCCAGAAGAAGCTGACGCCCAAACAAGCAAGATGGCAAGATTTCCTCACAGAATTTGACTATGAATTGGAGTATAAACCGGGCAAAGCTAATGTGGTGGCCAATGCACTATCAAAAAGCCGAGCTAGCCGCCATAAGTCGACCACAAGGGGCCATGGAAGACAAGATCAAGCTTGGACTTGACCACGACCCGACAACCCATAACCTAAAAGAGTTCATCAAAGCGGGAAAGACAAGGAGGTTCTGGGTCGAAGACGACTTAATCTACACCAAGAGGCAACGGTTATATGTGCCCCACTACGGAGGATTAAGGAGGAAAGTCATGCACGAATGCCATGACTCCAAATGGGCGGGCCACCCGGGAGTACACCGCACCTTAGCCCTCATCGAGGAGCGCTACTACTGGCCACAAATGCGGGACGATGTGGAGACTTATGTCAGAACTTATCTTGTGTGCCAACAAGACAAAGTCGAGCAAAGGCAACCCGCGGGACTACTTGAACCTTTGCCAATACCGGAGCATCCTTGGCAAAGCGTCAGCATGGACTTCATCGTCGGGTTCCCAAAGGCTGAAGGCTAAGGAAGCATCATGGTGGTCGTGGACAGATTTTCAAAGTATGCTACCTTCATGCCCGCTACAAAGGAGTGCCCGGCGGAAGAGGCGGCCAAGCTATTCATGAAGAATGTGGTCAAGTATTGGGGCTTGCCACAATCGATCATCAACGACAGGGACGGACGGTTCACGGGCAAGTTTTGGACAGAGTTATTCAAGATTCTCGGGTCCGACCTTAAGTTCACCACTACTTTTCAGCCCCAGACGGACGGACAGACCGAGAGGGCCAACTGCTTGCTCGAGGTATACTTGCGGCACTATGTGAGGGCCTCCCATAAGGATTGGCCTAAGCTCCTTGACGTCGCCCAATTCTCCTACAACCTGCAGCGGAGCGAGTCAACGGGCAAGAGCCCGTTTGAGATTGTCATGGGGTTCCAACCGAGTACGCCGAGTACAATTGTTTTAGGCTACAAGGGACCGACACCAGCGGCGTACAAGTTTGCCAAAAGTTGGCAAGAAGAGTTGGACTTGACACAGGCATGCCTTGTAAAGGCCAACAAGCGGACGAAGAAGTGGGCGGACCAGCACCAACGGGACGTGCAATATCGAGTTGGAGACTTGGTCATGGTCAAGCTTCACTTCATCATGCGGCATACGGGACTACATAAGGCCTTGATCCGGCGATACGAGGGACCTTTCAGAGTTCTTAAGAGAATCGGCCGGACCGCTTATAAGTTAGAGTTGCCGCCCAAGTTCAAGATACATCCGGTCTTCCATGTGAGCATGCTCAAGCCATATCACGAGGAAAAGGAAGACCAAGAAAGGGGACAAGCACAACGGGCACCAATGGGGGTCAAGACCTCATTTGACAAACAAGTCGAAGAAATCGTGTCCGACCGCATGCAACGGGAACGATACCGACGGCCAAGATTGGAATACTTGGTCCGATGGAGAGGCTTACCCGACACCGAGATGTCGTGGGAACCAGCTGAATCTCTATGGCAATTCAGGGACAAAATCGAGGCATACGAGGCAACCGCAACGAGGACGTCGCGAGATTCAGTGGGGGAGAATGACACGGACCGAGTTCCGAAACGTTCAAGAGACACGGAGAACACCCCGGCATTGTCTTGACAAGTCCGGAATATTCTAGATCTCTCGGGAATTCTCTAAGCTTGCCAAGGCTCGTAGAGAATGTTCCGGATTTGTATAGAAGGCTAGAGCCTTATCCAACAAGAAGAATCCGGATCCCTCTAAGATTGTGTAATTCTGGATCCTTCCTAGCTAAGAAGGTGGCCAAGGCTATAAATAGGGAGGCCACCCCTCATTTGCAAACCATCCAAGTAAAGCTCTCTCTTGTAAAGTTCTCAAAGCAATACAAAACTCTCTTTGTCCACAAAATCTCTAAGTTCCTTAAGCCATCGCTAGCAAGCGTTTCCACAACAAAGTCCTTCGAGTTAAGGCTTGACTTAGTCATTTAACAACGCCAACGACTAAGAGCCGCACGGTTGTGAGTTCGAGAATACTCAGTCCGTGTCATATACACGTTCTCACAGTGTCATCCTTGATAACCGATGTGAGATAACAAAATCCATAAATGAATTTTTAAAAAAATCATGGATAAGTATTTTTATGTAAAAATTTATTTGTAATAAAGAATTTATAGCTTAATTAGATGTTTTAAAAAAATTTTATTCCGAAAAATTTTTGTAAGACCGTCACGTCAACGTAATTTTGTTTACTTTAATAAAGGTTTATATACACTTTATTAAAGATATATGAATACTTATTATATGAATAAAATATAAATATAGTAGGTCATAACGACCCACAGACCGATATTAATAATTATTATATTTGATCTTATCCAAAAGGCTTAGAAATATATAATTTGTATAATCTTCAAATTATTTATCTATTTATACAAGTTATCAAAGTGTCGTAGATAATCAAGGTGGAATAACAATATTCATAAATATACGACCAAATTTAAAATTTGTTTAGTGAAAAAGTAACTATGGCTTAATTAGTAGTTTTAAACAAGATTTATTTAGAGAAAATTTATAAAACTACCACGTTAGTATTAGTGTCACTTACTTTATAATAAAGTTTATTTCGAGAAAATTTATTACTTTAGTAAAGGTATATACATAAGATTTTTATTACTTTTAGTAAAGGTATATACATAAGATATTTTTTCAAAAACTCTTTTTTCTCTTTCAGAAGGTACCTTGCATAGTTGCATGCTTGTTGCATTCTCTATCCTCCTCTTCATATGAGTATTTGCTCTCACAGGTAATCAAATTTCACGAAAACAATTTCCCCTTTCTCTTGTTTGAAATTAGTCGGAAATAGTTAAAACCATTTTCTCATATTGTGTGTGCCCACTCTCCTAATATGCAGCTCAGATCTATTTATGTCCTTTCTTTATACTGCAAAGACGTTGATGCCAATCTTCAGATTGAGCTTTCATTCTTGCCAGATCAAAGGCAATCTCAGTTGCAACCACTGGTCGTGACAGTGAGGATATGAAAGCATATGTTGCGTATCCATAGCCCATAGGACTGTAAATTACATTGTGAATTTTACAATATAGTCATTTGATGAAATTTAATTTTCAAACAACAGTGATGTTTTCTAGACCTTCTCCAAATGACAGACGTAACCTACCAAAGTTGACACTATCCCAAATTTGCCAACGCTATTGAGTTGTACTGTACGATTGTCAATTCTTATGTTCCATTCCGAAAATTGATCAATAACAGTTTGAAACCTTCTTTGATGATAAACAGCAATACCTGATTAAGTACCAAAACTTCTCCAGTAAGACAACGCCGAGACTTGCTCCTGAAAATAACTCCTCAATAGACAAGTTCATTTAGGTTATGGTTTTTCCTCACCAGTATATGCAAGGCCTGCACAAGTTATTCATCAGAAACATGTATTGGATCAATGGCTTGTACGGACCGGAAAATGTGCACTTTCCAAAATAGAAATAAAACGGTTTTTTTTTTTTTTTTGTCCATCTCAATCGGCCAAACCCGCGCTAAGTACGGACCGGAAATTTGGATCTTCAGGTCAACACCTAAAGAGTCTAGTGTCACTTAACCACTAGACCAACTGAGTATTGGTAAATGTGCACTTTGTCAATAAGAGTGATGCTCATTTGATTCGTTGGCAATTAATTTAATGATTTGTGGAGTAAATTTTTTATAAACATTATTCATGTATGCGATTTTTATTTTTAAAAATACATTCAAGTTGTGACTAAGACAGAACATGAAAAATGCTGAGGGAGCGTCATCAAATGCAGACATACTACATGAGGCCTCAAGGAAGAAATATACCTCATCTCTCGTTGACATACTCAATAAGGCGTAGATCAAGCTCAAAATGCTGGCACAAAAGTTTCTGCTACATGAAAATGGAAAAGGTATGAAAATTATGCACATTAATTAAGTAAATTCTCAACGAAAACCCATAGATAGTTGAAATTGAAAGATATTCGTAAAAACGAGATTCTGGGCTACAATATGAAATGAAGACACAAAGTTCGTGATTTGGACAATTTGGCTTTTCAACAAGGAAATATTTAAATTATGACTGCAGCATGTTAGGCATGCTAACTCGATTCAAAACAATACTTCAAAAGGGACCATGGAGCTTGTTTAAGTCTCCAATTTCAAAACCCTACAAATGATTTTCCATTTTGTTTTTGTTTTATACGGTTCTTAACAAGAGTTGTTGCTGAACTAAGACTTGAAAACCATTAAAGAGATGTTTGTTTGTAATAATAGCTAGGAAAAGGAAACAAATCTATTATACTTTCATATCACTATTCATTTATAAAAGTAATCCTTTAGAGAGGAGACTCCCCATTCTCAATACAAAATTTGTTTCCTTTTCCCATTTTGTTTTCCTTTAAGGTTTCAGAATGCACCAATTACTTCCTCAACTACTTGAAATCACAATGTAAAACAGAAGAGCTTCCAAGGGCATGAGAGGTAGTACTAATGATAATGACATAAATATGGACTACACTCTCTCCCTCTGATGCAACCAAATTGGCTCTAAGACTACAAAGTAAGAGATCAAGTCAGATTGCAATTAAGTTTAAAGTACCTTTGTGATGGGTGGATGAGAAGCACTCATTTCAAAATCCGGTTCTGGCAATCGAGCAACCTCTACATTTTTATCAAATAGTATATATGTTGGGAGAGCCGCACTCCCTGTCATTGTTGAAAAAAGTCTTTTCTGTAATGATAAAATAGTAAAACAAAAAAATTAAGTGGTTTAAAACACCCAAAATGAGCAGGCTGATACAGTATATACCTTGAAGAGAGATTCCAAACTTATCTGCCACATTGGGAAAGAGGCCAAGATCAACAACTCCGAAAGATAAATTCTTATTGGAATACCTGCATAAGCAAAGTTCCAGTTTGTAAGGGCTTGACTGTAAAATTCAAGTTATTTAGGGATGCTATGTGGAAGAAGCTTACGTAATTGATAGTTCGGGAAAGAGCTGACTGGTGCGCGCACAGGAAGCCAAAGACAGAGATCGGAATTCAACCTGAAAATCGAGATGGTATCCCTATCACTCACACAGAAAGTATACGAAAAGGGAGACGAAAGGACACGAAAAAAGGACAGACTGTCAAATGAAGCTTCCATTTGACTCTGTCCATTTAAGTACCTTTTCCATTTACCCCTTCATAAAGTTGAAATTTCTTACCCAGTAATATGGGCATGTCTTATAGGATAATTGTAAGCAGAATTAAATAAACCAACACTAGAAGAGGCTTAAGGACAACAATCCACGTAAAACTAAAGTTACTAAACTTGAAAATGGGGAAGAATTATCCTAGAAGACATCAATACCTTAATTAGTCAAGTGGCATACTTAGAAGGCCCATCTACTTGACTTGAGATAGTATAACAAGGGTACACTGCTTCAATAATTTGGATTTTCATTCCCGTAATTTTTTTCCCACGTCAACACAACCATTATTTTCTGCTTCATTTGAGGTTTCGAGTAATTTAAATAACTACATCCACCAAACCATTGGAAGAAATGACATTCTACCAAAATTTGGACTCAGGCTGAGAAATGAGTTATAATGAGGAATATGGAAAATCAAGATTTTGCGAGCAAAGTATTTTGGGAACTTTTGGAGAGATATATTGAGAAACAATAAAAAAAATTTAAGAAATAATGGACAAACTGTAGACTTCTTTTTACATGAAATACCTAATTCAAATGTGGCATATTCGCTTCCAAAGAGACGTAGGGTTAAGTGTCATGGAGACTACCTCGCAGTAGAGTTGAACCAAAAACAAAACATTCAACTCATACTGTTGGATTAAGGGTAAGTGCAAAACAAATCACACAGGAAATACAACATGGGTATAAACGTTCCCACAGAAGAACTTTATGTGTTTACAAGCATAGGAACCCCTTTCCAGCCTAGACACAGTGCCTTGACAGAATGAGTAATCAAAAGCATAACTGTCTTCTGTGTATTTACTATTAATACTAAGACTCTTGTGAGTCACCTCCATGTAACTGCAGAATTCCCTACCCACACCCCTCACGTCCACAACCTTCTTCCTTTGGTAAACAATCAAGGGTTTATTTCCCAGCCTAATCAGATACGCCTTCTGCTTCTCAGCAACTGTTGTTTTAAACTTATGTTGTTTTTAAGGAAGTTTTAAGTGGAAAGCTTTGTTTGTCTTCTTTAGTTACAAAAATGATCTGTTCTGCTCCCATTATGTTATTTTCAGTAGAATACTTGGCCTAACTTTGGCTAAAACTCTATACATGTTAAGGAGCTTGTAAGTACTTTTTTAGCACAAACAAATACTCAATATACTTTATAGTGGGGATTCTTAAGCTCCTTACAAGTACAAGGAGTTTCCGTCAAACGAAACCTTAGAGAGGCATGTTTGTCTTCCACTCCTGTGGAGTTCAGAAGATAAACTTCAAGTGTATTTTTGAACACATAACTGGATAGAAGGTACTCGTATTAAGGAGACAATCTTTGTTAACTGAAATAAGAGGATATTGAGAAAGCGTAGATTTAATCAAACGCAAATGACAAAAATCTTTGAGACAAATTCTTTGGCCTAAAATGACATATATCTAGTAACAGAGGGAAATGGGATGAAATGCATTCAATATTGAATCTACATGGATAGAATTATAGAAGACTCCACATAAACATGAGAGATGAAGCACAGGGGCAACCACAACTCATAGACTTGTATAAAAATAAGTCTATGAGACTATAAGACTCAATTGAAAAATAGTATTCTAATTTCTATGCTCTTTTAGCTTATATCATTGGTTAACACTAGTCAAGCAGAAACAGGGGACGGTAATTTTAGGCAGCTGGATTGTGTTCAGTTCACAAGATTATTGCAAACTGATATCTCAAGGGAGCTACTAATTGAACCATAGCAACTTAGGAAGGTGATGACTAGACATGATAATTTTGTTCCGATAAAAAAGAAATCACTATTGATCCCTATCAAATCTTTTCCTTAAAAAAGTACGTAAATCCCGGAAAGAAAATCATATTTGACTATAACTATCCTTCACCCTCCCCCTTCAATAAAATATTGTGCAACACAAGTTCACCGTTTCAGTGTTTAACTTACTTAGTCTCTGAAAGATGCTGATCTTATATTAAGCATTATATTTGTAACCTGAAGGATAATACAGCAAACAAAACCTGCTGAATTTAAATTGTTAAATTTTGAATTTAAGTGTACCAACCAGCCAGAATCTAGATGTATTCCCTTCAGTCAGTGAGGTCTCCAGTTGCAATGGTGTAAGAGAAACACATGCACCTAGTTAAAATTTAAGCAAGTCTTCAGATCCACTTCCAAAAACAATATTTATTGAAAGATTAAAAAAACAAGACATTTTAGTGTTTAATGCTAACCTAGTACTCGAAAAGCAGGCTGCTGTGTGAGGATATATATAACTGCAAAATCCATGAAAAGCAATTCAGTGAGAAAAACTAAAAGATAAAAGGACTTGGTAAGCGAAACTACATTAGTTGACAACAAAGAGACAAATTACACCCTAGTACTCAAACATTTGAAAGATCAAACTGAAACATAATAGTAATATATATAAGAGTAACAAAATAGAAGCAAAAACACTGGAGTTTCTGCACTTATAGGCTTAACAATTCTTACCCCATGCAGACTTCTCGGCTCAAGAAATTATACGAAAAAAGAAGAGAGAAAAAAGAGGGGAGTGAACCTAGAAATGCCACCATATACCACAATGCCAAACGGTAATCCACAAATAAAGCAAAGACTAGAAGCAAAGCCTGCAGACACAAGTAAACCACAATCAGAAAACTATGCAAATTGCAACAACTTCATTGCACAGAATTTCTTAACTAAAATATGGTAAATGGTCTCACTATATAAGATCAGTAAAACAGTATTGTAAGAAGCCAAGAAGTACACATACAAATGGGTGCACGCTCATAATCCATCGTGCTATGCCACAAAGTACAAACTATAATTTCGGATCAAGATTGACATGCAAAATCCAATCAAGCAATTTTACACACAATATGGATGAGGCAGAAAGTCATTAGACACAAATTCCAAATATAGCATGATCCTAAGGATAAGAGAAACACATGGGAGGATGAAAATGGAGTTGTTTTGCCCACAAAATTTTGGAAGAGATTAATATCGATATAAAAGTGCAAATGTGGACTACTAAGAAAGATGAGACTTAATATACCTGCTGTCTTTTTTCAAGTCATGGAATAGGCTCAAATGTTAAATGCTGCATTGAGACTTGAATCATGAAAAAGCACTTTCAAATGTTACATGGTCTCTTTTCATATGACACGGTATTTATTTGGGTCAACTTCCATAAGAGTACATACTAATTTAGTATGAGTGATTGCTTCATATAGACTTTCTTATGGACTAGTTACCGATTTTTTCCCCATTTTAAGTCATTAACTAGCATATCAAGTTTATTTTATTGGATCTGTTGGATGGGAATTCCAAATCGGAAACTATTGCCAACTCTACTTCTAATTATCTACCATCAGTATGATTAAAAATCAAGGATCTTCTAAATTGAATTTTAAAGTCCGAGTTACACCCAGGGTGTATATATTTCACATTCAGTTGCATCATAAATGATACTGAACAAATTACGGGGGGTGTATTCAATTAAGATTTTACAGGAATTTTTTGGAGTTTAAAAGTCTATGGATATTCAATATATATTTTTAAAAGTCCATATAAATTTTAGGTATTCAATTAGGATTTTAAATTTTCCATAAAATTCTTAGGGTATTTAAAAGTTTCTTGATTTAAAAAGAATCTATTGTTTAATTGATTTTGTAGGATTTTTTATTACTTATAAACCCTATAGAAGTCTTCTCCCAATACATAAGATTTTCACGCCAAACTACAACACTGAAGAACCCTAACGGCCAAATCAACGTTTTTGAGCGTTTTCGAGTGCTTGGACTTGGGACTCTGCAAAATTGACCCGGACCGGAAATCCGGACCAGTCCGGTCCCAGACCAAATCCGGTCCGATCCCTGGTCCATGATTTTAGGAAATTCCGGTCCAGGTCCAATTCCGGTTCGGTCCCGGGTCGGACCGGAATTTATTTTTATATATATTTTTATCAGTTTAAATTTATATATTTTAAAAAAGCATATATACATTTTGTATATATTTAATAAAAATATATACTTTTTGAATTTTTTTGTTGTTTGCAAAAATATATATATATTTTAATTTATTTTATTTTATTCCGGTCCGAATCCGGTCCGAATCCGGTCCGGACTGGAATGGACTGGACCGTTACGGTCCGGTCCCCGGTCCAAGTTTTTAAAAATTCAGGTCCTCCGGACTAGGACCGGCAATTCCGGTCCGGTCTGGACCGGATGCACAACCCTACTTGGACTCGGTGCATCGTCGGAGGTTAGTTCTTTCTCGTGTTTTCTGTCATGTTGATTGTATGGACTTCGAGTGCTTGGGTTCGTCTTACTAATCTGTCATAAGAAACGTGTGAGCGTTCCTCTCAGTTTTCTCTTTACATTTTGCGACTTCTGCGGTTTGGGAAAAAACACTGTACCGTATGTACTCTTTTTTTGTTTGTTTATGTAGTCTCGATATATATATATATATAAATATATAAATATATATATATATATATATATAATTAGATGATTAAAGTATCTTCTGTGTTCTGCAGTGCATTTGCACTTTTCCATATGCTTTAATATATTATATATATTGCTATATATATAATCATAAAATCAGTAGGCAATCGATCGAAAATCAATAGAAATTATTTTATAAGTAGGTACCTAAGCTTACTTACAATAGAAATTAAAATGCTGAACCCTTGATGACTAACATAAAAATTGAAACAAAAAAGGGAACCAAACAAATGGATAAATGATGGTCCAAGCAACACCATAATAAAGTTTGATAGCCTACATTTCTATTACTGTCCCACTTGGCAATTTGCATTCACTTATGTATTTGTAAAAATATTTCTGACTAGTCATTCATGTTCTCATAAACCAGGTGTTTTAATCTCTCCTTTCAATGCCAATACTAGCATACATGATTACGCTTACCAGATAGTTTCTGTAAGATGTGGCAATTAGCTAGAATGAAAATCATTCCTAAGAAACTGCAAACAAATTGATAGAGTACCTTCCAGAGGTTTAATGTAATTATACCTAGTGATTAATGAAATGATCTGAAACGATTGTCCCTAAACCTTATGACAGGAAAATGTTCCATAATCCAACTTTTACTGAAGAAACAATATGAGGAATTTCACGGAAAGAACTTGTGAAAGAAGGGTACAAGGAAGAAATAATAGAGTACAAGAAGTTAAAGCTGGCATGACCTTTCCATACAGTAAACTATCAGCCATGAAAGCTTCCCATGTTTCTTCTCTGACCATCTGAAATAGAAGTAAAGACGAAGTTAACATATAAGACCTTTTGTATACAAATTTGCCTGTTATATCCAAATTGATATCAGCAAAACTCACTTCATAAACCAATGAAGTCACAATATTATCATACATATGAAATTTTACAAGCCGAAAGGCACAAATTAAACTAGTTGGCAATTCACTAACTTCAATTCATTTTTGCGAAAATAACAGCTGAGCTTATTTCGGTATTGGTTCGTTTCGAATAGTTCTTTTCAAGCCTTACAGCTGGTGAGAAAAAAGAAAATCGATGTGAAGTATGCTATGCTGAACAAAATCAAACTGAATGTGGTCATCCAGAAGATCTAGAAGACTACCTTGACAACACTGAAGACTGAATATGCAAGAACAGCTTGAATCTCCTGCAATCCGACAAAAATAAACAAAATCAAAACAAATTTCAACAAACAAAAAAAAGCTTAAAAATCGAGTGAACAGGGAGTAGAATTAGAAAGAATACGCGGTACAGAAGGCGATTGTGGATGAAAGTCGAGAGGACGGAAGCGGCGGATATGCGAATAGGGAGGTAAGAGAAGAAGAGGAGGAAGTGGAAGAGGTAATGGGGCTCCGTGACCAAGGTGTTCAGCCATGTCAATGGGTTTCTTATCATCTTCCTGATGTGGAATCTCGAGTTGGATCAATGGCGATGTGGGAAATGTCGCCGTTCAACGGTTGTTGATCGGAGACAGTCGATCTGAGTGTATTTGACTCTCTAGGGTTTGACGTAGGAGTGAAACAATCAAATCAAAAGGGACATATCGACCTATAGGGCAGGCCAATGAATTACTGAGGCACCGTGTAAATATTTAAATATTAAAAAAAATTAATTTTAAAAAATTAAATTAAAACTTTAATTTTTATTATTTATTAAATATTCGAATTTACTAAATTAATCACTTAAAATAAAAGACGTAAATTTAACGTGTTACCCTCGTGTTGATTTCATTTATTGTGTATTGAATTGATGCGCAAAATCTATTCAAATTTTTTATAAACCTTTCACAAAATTTTTATTTAAACATATAAATTTAGGTGCTAAAGATAAAAAGATTATTAATTTTTTTAATAAAAATTCTTATCTTAAATCGTTAAAATTTAACATATCTATTAAAAAATGTATATCATCTACATTTTATGCATTCAATCAATGAATATAAAAAAAATATTTAATATTTTTATATTTAATAAATTAATATTATAAAAATTCCTTGTATGAAATAAACATTTAACAAAAAAAATGATATATTATAACTACAACTATGATCATAAACATGGTTTTCTATAAACAATTTAACATATGATATATACATAATATATAAGCATAAAAAATGATTTTTTTTCTATAAATCAAATCAGTAATTTATAAAAATTTATGATAATAAAAACTTCACCTTATTGTATATAAATAAGTGAACAGTATATTGTGTATTTATGTATAAAACTATTATTTTTATTCTAAAATTGTTATTTAACTAGTATAGAAATTTACTTGAAAAAAGAAAAAAAAAAAAAAAAAAGAAACGAAACTCCATAATCACTTCAAATAAACTGCAGCAATTCGTTGTCAGAGAGTTGAACATGGCACCAGCGATAAGCCCCAGAATTACTTCAAAACACTGAAAAAATTCGTAGCCAGTAAGAGTCTATGTACTGATATAGTTATTTCAGCAGCCCCAATCAACCACTGGGCTATACACGTTTTCTTGAACATTTAACCAAACAAAAACATATATTATTAATAGCTACAAAATCAGACGAGGCCCTCGATAAATTTGAGGCCCTGAGCAGTGGCTCACCTCACACACCCTCAGGGCCGGCCCTGTCGACCGACCCATTAAAAATCAAATTCGTAATCTATATTTATATAAATTATAAAAATAGATTTTTATTGGTAAAAATAATAGTCCTTATCTAAATTTTTATAAATCACGTATCAGTACATAGATTCTACGATTTGTTATCTAGTTAAGTGAATAATATCGGAAGTAATTTGTTATGTTATATGATTTTTCTTCTAAGTATATAACAATAAATGTAACAAGTTGTATTTGTCATGCTAGTAGTAACATCATATTATTCACTTAACTTTGAGTTAATAACTTTGTCAAAGCAAGGTTCAGGTAACTCGAGTGGAGTAATATTTATGTAATGAGGCAGATGAGCTAACTTAGGATTTGTAAGAGTAAGTTGGTGTCAGGTATGTCATATTTGTAATGAGCAAGCTTCTTATCCTGATGAGCCAAATATTCATCTCCAATCGGCATGCTCCTTCCCGGTCTGTTTGTTTGCCAATCTCTTATATTTGATGAAGAATTTTTACTTAAGTAAAACATTGTAGTTCGATTTTACCTAATTAAGTATAAAATCTTATGATTGGTTGATATAAATTATAATCGGAAACACTACAACGCAACTTCGATTCTGCGAGATTGAGATAACTTGAAAATTACAACGGTTGAACATGAAGACTCAAGATGTTTTATCCATGGATTAGTTCATCTCTTATCGATTCACTGTACAAGAAGAAAGGAAAGACTTATGAAGATTTATCAAAGCTTTGAATAGCCTTACAAGATCTATTCTCAACCTTTTAACACCTTCTTCTTGCTTTTGTTGTTAAACTCTATATATAAGCCTCTAGTAGTTGTACTCTATGATGCACGGAAACCTCTAGACAATCCCGTTTTCCGTGTTCTCCCGTGTCGAAAACCTGGAAGCTTCCGAAAACTTCTCGGACACGGTCAAAATAGTGAGGATAAGGTCAAGACACGTTTCCAACATCGGGAACAACCGGAAACATCCAAACCATGACCATGAATGACGGCTCAATGTGGGATCAAAGAGAGATACAAAAGAGATGAACAAGACATCATTGACCATTAAGTTTTTTTTTCGAATTTAAGACGAATAAGACATTCATGACTATTACCTCAATATCACTTAACGCAATCAATATTCTTATTTATCAATACTTCTGCAACTAATAACACTTCATGTGTCATTTGGTTATATCATATATGCATCTCTTCTTATTATATATAAATTTCGTTGCGAACTTTAAAATGATATATTATTTATATTTTTTCGCCGTGTCCCAGTTTCCTACGATTTTTAGGATTGCCGCTTCCCCGTTTCTCGCCGTTTCCGTTTTTCATATCCGTGTCCGTTTCCGTGCAACATAGATTATACTCACATGCAAACATTTGTGTTTCATTGTAGTTTATCTCTATTACCCGGTGGATTGGAACGAACCTCTCCTCCTAAGGTTCCACAAACGTCGAAAAAAATCGAGTTGTGTAATCAAATCTAGTGTCACCTCTCTTTACTTTTTTTCCTCTTGCAAATTTCTATTACAACTTCAATCATTCATTACAAGTGCACTCACATACCTTCATCTCCTAATGCACACTGGTTCTTCTAGCTTGTTTCATCATTAGTTATGAGTAAATTTATCAAATCAATAAATTAACAACTACAATACCTAGTTTAATATAAGATCATGAAATGAATGCTAAATTAATTGCCTAAAGTCTAGCCCAACTCGTTGATGAATCAAGTACTCATCTGGGTTTTGCACTTGTACCATCATTCCATCTTCAATAAACTTTGGCAACAATATATTTTGTTGATGATGATTACTTTGCATGGTACTTTCCTTCTTCCGACGTAGCTCCATCACCTTCCGATGAGAGTTAGAATGCTTCGCTAGCGTAAACGACGGGCTTGCAGCGGGTCGGTACTCCGGCACTAACCGGCCCGACTTGTACCTTACCCCACACGCATTACAAAGGGTCTTCGGGCCCATAGGCCCGGTTCGCCATTGTGGCGTCCTATCAATGTTACAATGCAGGCACCTCCTCACCACCCCATTAGCATCTACCACCGCCTCTCCCCCGCCCTTCCTCTTCTTAGGTTTCGGGCTCGAGCCCAGACCAATCCTCGGGCTCATTGCTTGGCTCATTGGAGAGGTTTCGAGTAACTGTGAAGCCCAATTGCGTGCCGCAGCCCGGACACGCTTACTTCGGGCCTTGGCGGGTACCGAAGCCTCCATTTTGAATATTGGGTGTTTAGAGGTGGCGGTGGCTAACGTGTCGGTGCCGGTAACAATGTGGTCGACGGTGGAGAATGATGCTTCTTCCACAAAATTTGAAAGCCATTCCAATTCTGCTATATCATCACACTACAAACATGGAATTAATATTTAGTAATTAGTATAATAATAAATAATAAAATAATAAAATGACATAATCAATTATAATTACTTTGATACAAAGGTCGTCGGAGAAGTTTGAAACAGAAATGGTTGAACCAAAATCCTTGTTGCCGGCGGGGAAATGAGGTTTGGCGGTGTTGTTGTAAAAGAGTTTAGAATTGCAATTGTTAATTGTATCAATGTCACGTAAAGAGTCGTTGGAATTTGCGGTAAAGGTCAAGCTTTCCAAGTTTCCGACATCATCGCCATTGGAGAAGTCGAGAAGGTCCTCGACGGAGAAGTCATCGCCGTCGTCGACTTCACAAGTGTCCTTGTCGTTGGTGATGTAACTCCTTTCCATTAGTGATTCCTTTGGTTTGACGTTCAGGGAGGAAGAATGAATTGAGAGTGTGACGGCAATGCTTAAAAAAGAGAGCGAGAGATAAGGAAAAGGAGAGACAACTACACTACTAATATAGTAATATGGAGAAAATTTTGACTGTTGTATAACGGATAAAAACTGATTATTTCACTTGTGGTTATTACATTTGGCAATGTGATTTTGGTGAAAGTTAAAAATTTTGTTGAAACATGTGAAAAATGAGTTTCAAAGCGGATAAATAGGGATGAATAGTGACTTTGACCTTCCCTTTTGGTTGAACTTTACAAATTTTGCTAACTTATTACGAGACATAATATGCACATCCTTATACTTAAGTGTACCTTTATCAATATTAAAAATACATTTTTTATTTGAAATATATATATATATATATATATATAAAGAAAAAAAATCACCTTTTATAATAACTAGTCTAGTCCCCGTGCCTTGCACGGGTATTTTAATATATATATATATATAATGTGTGAGTAATATGTGATATATGTACTTTTCATATTCTATTTTGTTGGATATATATGTGTATTTATTTTAATAAAACTCGTTCAAAATTTTTCAAGATGACGATGAGACAATCGATCTTTTTGTAATCAAAGACATCCGTTAATCGGTTCCCTTTACATTGTAATTTCGAAAGAATAACATCATTGCATCTCTCCCTCTTTCCTTTACGAATAGACATACAATAAAGTCGATTTTCTTTCGCATTCGACTCCATGATAGACCACAAAGACCTATATATTTAGGAATAATAATTATAATCACAAATAAAGGAACACCAATTGTACAAAATAATCATAAAAATAGGGTTAGCCCACTTCAAAACATATACCTTACTACACATATATAAATCTACGGATTTTTTATGAGAAGATAAAAAAAATTAGCATAAAAAATCAGTTTTAATAATGTTAATACATTAATTTATATCAAATCCCGAATTACGTCGGTTTATATACCTACAAGTTCATTGCCCGCACCTAGTGCGGATTTTGTTTAAAAAATTTTTATTATAATGTTTATACATTAGGTATTGAATATTAATCTTAAAAATATGATTGTACTAAGAATATAATTTTTTTTATAAAATTCATGATAATAATTTTAACAAAAACGTTATTAAAAATATTGTATGATTTGTTTAATCTTCAAATCCTTTATTTATACAAGTCCTCAAACTGTCATTCTTACTTATAATCGATGTGGGATAGCAAAATCGTTGAAAATATTAGGTCAACGACCCATATAACGGAATATCCAATATAAATAAAAATTATACTTGACCTTAGCCAAGCTGAAAATATTTAAGGACCCACAAAACAGTATAATACTTGACCTTGGCTAAAAGGCCAAAAAAATGGATAGCAAAACAGTAGGTCAATGACCCATGTAACGGATACTAATCTTCAAACTCCTCTAGTTCTCAAAATAACTATCAACCTTACTTATAATCGATGTGGGATAGTTCTCAAACTAACTATCAACCTTACTTATAAGGTTGGATAGTTCTCAAACTAACTATCAACCTCCTTACTTATAATGTGAGATAGTTCTCAAACTAACTATCAACCTTACTTATCAACGACCAACATTAAACCCATATAGTTGATGTGGGATACCCACAAAATAGTAGGTCAATGACCCACATAAAGGATACTAATCCGTTATTATAAAAATTATACTTTAACTTTGCCAAAAGGCCAAGAAATAGATGATTTGTGTAATCTTCAAACCCCCTATTTATACATGTTCTCAAACTATCTACTTTACATATAGTCGATGTGGGATAGAAACGTTAAAAAAAGTAACGTGAAATCGTTCAAAAAATTGTGTAATTTAAAATTAAAAGATTTGATGGCTATTTTTTTTTAAAATATCAATATAAAAGGAAGGAAATAAGAAATATATAGGGTGGAAATTATAATGTACAGGCAAAGTTTAAATTTTATTGTCACTTAACGTAAAAGATTTGATGACTAAAGTTTTTGCGGTTAAGTTAATAATTTAGTAAAAAAGATTTTATGGTTTATTAAATAATTTAGTAAAAAATATCAGTCTTACTTATAATCGATGTGGGATAGAAAAAAGGTCAACGACCCACAATGAACCCCTATAGTCGATGTGGATACCCACAAAAAGTAGGTCAACGGTCGGTGGGATACCCACAAAATAGTAGGTCAATGACCACATAAAGGATAATAATCCGTTATTATAAAAATTATACATAGTAGGTAAATGACCCATATAAAGGATAATAATCCGTTATTATAAAATTATACTTTAACTTTGCCAAAAGGCCAAGAAATGGATGATTTGTGTAATCTTCAAACCCCCTATTTATACATGTTTTGTCAATGACAGTTTGAGAACTTGTAGGTCAATGACCTACATAAAGGGGATAATAATCCGTTATTATAAAAATTATACTTTAATTTTGCCAAAAGGCCAAGAAATGGATTATATGTAATCTTCAAACCCCTATTTATACATGTTCTCAAACTATCAACTCTACATATAGTCGATGTGGGATAGAAACTTTAAAAAAAAGTAACGTGAAATTGTTCAAAAAATTGTGTAATTTAAAATTAAAAGATTTGATGGCTAAATTCTTTTTTTTAAAAATATCAATATAAAAGGAAGGAAATAAGAAATATACAGGGTGAAATAAATAGATTTAAAAAAATGTAGAAATAAAATAGATGGTTTTTAAAAAAAAAGATTTATTGACGTTAACCGTGAAAGCTCTATTTCAAAATACTGCTCACACGGCGCGCCACGTCAACAACCTTGTACATTGCTTTAGTAGATATATATAGATTTGTTTTTAATATCACCATATCAAAAACATTATTGTTTCACCATCTTTATGATATACTTGTTATTTTACTTAATTATGTTTTAATAAATGTTAAAACAATATTCAATAAAATATTTTCTACCCAAATTAACAAAAGTCTATTTTAATTATTTTTTACCAAAAATATAAATAATTAATAACTGAAAGGTGTTTCAACATAGTACAAACTACAAACTATCACGAAAATTGATGTAAAATAATATAAATGAGTAGGTGTATACATTTTATATGGTGGTTTTATTTTTAAATTTTTTCAGAAAAATAATTTCTTAAGAAGATGTATTATAAAAGATTTTTTTTCGTAAAACTCTTCTGAATAACTACATCTTGTCAAAAGCATGAGTTTGCAAAATTTTGAAATATACATTTCAAAAATGTAATACAAAAGCTATGTTGTAACACCTATTTATTTACTTCACACTCGCCATTATCAATTTTCCCTTATATGTATAATATTAGAAATTATATATGAATTGCCACATTCTTTATAAGTTTAGTATAAAAAATTATAATCTAGTAAGAAAACCCAGCATATCATCAACTCACTCAAATTGTGATAATCTTTTTTGCAAAGAAGTAAAGCTCTTGACTTGAACCTAAAAAGTTTTTCCGCGAAGCTAAGCCACCAACAAATCCGATCAAGGTGACAAGTCTATCCAAGAGGGATGTTCATTTTTGTATATCCATTGTATTGTGTATTTAAGCTATATCCTGATTTTTTTTTAAAAAACACCCTTAAAAGGTACCAAAACACTAGGGGGAGAAAAAATTGAGTTGAATTTCACCAAGATACGATGGGAGATGCTCGCTGCATTACCAAAAAAGTTCTAAGACAATTACATATTCCAAGATCTAATACACATTTCTCAAAAGAAAATCCACAGTAAGCTATGGCATGATTTAATAAGTTGAACAACAGATACCGCTGATTTATGTACAATTAGTCTCTTCTACATAGTGTCCAATACAAGAACATGGCCAGTAAAACAGTGCCTCCTCACCTACATCCAAGTGCAGAGTTGAAACCTCACGAAAAAGTATCCTCGCGGTCTCCCTCTATGTCGCCCATTTCCGAGTTACTGAACTCCAGGAAATGTGTAGGCCGGTGATCCTCATGGTAGTATTCCCGTGGGGCTCCTAGCTTCACCCCGTACCTCATACTCGCTGTATGTTTCACCCCCATGAAGTTGTAATTCCAAGGACCGTTATCAGGAACCTGTCAATATAAAACTCAGGTAAACAATACCGACTTCATAACATTTGAAGGAAAGTATACAGAACTATTGGACAGATTCTTACCATGTAGAATCCTAAGAAACGATCACTTAGAAGCATCTGGACCTTCTCATAGTGAGTAGGAAGATAACCATGAGGGTTACTTCCTGTATCCTTGTTGGCTCGCCCCCACTCGTATCCTGTTGGGGTGAGCTTGTATGCCGTTAGTGAGCAAGAGCCAGGTGTGAAGCTGCAGGTCAAAATGATACATTTCTCGCCATCCCATTGCTTGTTGTTCTCCAGGACTCGTGCATGATTTGACACATCCTTCATCAAGCCCATCAACCAGTTTTAGCCAACAATAACGATGATTTGCACAAGTATTATATATATGTGTGTGTGTGTGTTTTGGTTCTGAGGAGGCTCCTCATAGAGAGGAGTGAGGAGAAATTTTGTTTATTTTTTTATACTATGAGTTCATTTTTTGTACAGAGTTCAACTTATTTTGGTATCACCGTTCATTTTTCTCACATTATAAACCAATAAATGCGTCCATTTTTTAGGATAAAAGTTCATTTTTGAAACATTACATAAAATGAACTCGGTAGTACAAAATTTGAACTCAATAATAAAAAAAAGGAACAAATTTTCTCCTCACCTTGTGGAGTGGAGACTCCTCACCCAAACCAACCCCTATATATATATATATATATGAGAAGTAAAGCAACCTCTTGCAATTTGAAAATCATAAACAATAAAGAGGGAAGGCAAATCATGACTTATTGGTATTACGGTATAGTTGCATAGTAATACCACTGTTATTTATAGTATATAACTCACCTGTAATTTTTTTATGTTAGTGGGATTAGGTTATATCAAACCTCCATCTTATATCAATACCAAACAACCCTTAACTGTATTAACATACAATGTGGATAAGCGATTAAGGAAGATCCATAAAGGTGCAAAGTGTATGACAAACCTGCGGTGACAACTGCGGCAGTTCATTAGGCTGTGTGTGCATCCATCCCAAGGGCTCCAAGTCATTAAGAAATTCATGCTCAGGGAGAGCTGAAGGAAGATGCACCTGTTGATGTGTGCCCCATTGTGGTGGCATAGCAATACAACGGATCTCTTTAACTTGCGGGTTGTCTGGTGGGCTTATACCATACAAATACCCAGAGATTTGAGTTCTCAGATCTGCTACACAGATGAACTTTTTCAAGATGTTCTTCGGCATGATGTATGTATAGCCGGTTTCCTGCATATAGTTGCAGAGAAAATGTCTATGATTACTATTTCACCCATTATTTATAAAAAATATGTGTATAGAATTTGAACTTACCTTAATGTCATCTGAATTGACATATATATGATTCACACGGAGATACAGATTTGTGGCTGAGATTGCTCTGACACGCCAATCAGTCTTGGATCCAAATGCTTGTTGTTCATATGGACTGGTTGTGGTTACAATTAATTCATCACCATGGACATTGGTTGTTTTTGTAGTCACGGCAGTAAGCTGACTTGCTTCCTTTGCCTGCTTCTCAATTTCAGCAATCTGCTGTCTTTGCTGAGATGGTGGAGCTATCTCAGCTCCAAGAATAATATCTCGAATCTCAGATTGCGTCAATGCAGATGTGTTCACGTTATTCTTCTTGGCATAGTCCGAAAGTATGAGATCTCTTAGTGCAACTTCAACCTATAGATGATAATATGTTATTAGCTCACAGATAGCAAATAATCAACAAGATATTTGAAACCAGAAACACAAGGGAGATTTTAACCTTCATCCATTGATCATCACTTAGAGAAGGCCATATATGATGGGCTTCTGTCACAACAGTTCTATCAGGCTTGAGCAACATTTTTGCCTTCTCGTTGTTTACGTGTAAAGCACGTAGAATCAAGATCAGTCGAGAAAATGCTGTGTATGAAGATATGCTCTTTAACCAGTCATCATATATGTTGAATAAAACCATTTGAGGTTCTGTAGCCTTCAAAATTAGATCACCGAATTTCTCAATCTTCAAGCAGGCCTGGAACGGCAGTTGTAATTCACTTCCTTTGATAACAATGTTGGGGAAATCCAACAAGTGAACTTCCAAAGGATCCAACATTCCTTTACGTGTTACAATAATTTGCTTTGGTTGTTCTTCTACAGGCAAAGAGCGAACAAGGGCAGCTACTTCTTCGGCTGTTTTCCACTTTGCCAACTGACCAAGACGCTTCTGTCCAGCCCATACACTGGTGTGAATAACCTGCAAAAATTGATCCAGACAACCTTTTTAGTACGTCAATGGGTTGCTATAGTCCTAAGTAATAAGCATAAAACACGATAAATAAGATAACAATAAAATATATCAACAACGAAGAAGTTAGAAGATGGTGTACCTTCAGAAACAGTTGCCCAGTCCGAGGATTAAAGATAAATATGGCACCATTAATGGGCTTCGTTGTAAGGTTTCCCTCAAACGTCTTGTGGATTGTTACACGGTACACATTTGTGTCATCAACAAACCATATTATCTGATTGCTAAAGATCTCGCCATAGTTCTGAGAGGACAAATATGGCTCTGTTGGCTCAGAAGAATACAACTGCAAACCTTTCCTTATTCGTTCTCTCAGCACATACAAAGCAGGATTTGACTACACAGAAGTAAGCAGCAGAAGTGTCAAAGGAAAAATCCATCAATGGAAAATGATTAAGGCAGAAACAAAACAAAAAAGAACCAAACAACAATCAAGATAAATGTACCTTCATGATCTTGTTCATAGCCTGTGCAAGCAGAGGTTTTGATCCAGGGAACCAATTACCAAAGGCAGAATGTAGATTGTATGCCAAATCGAGTCCAACCATCACACCCGTAGGAGAAGGGTAGATTGACATATTATCTGTAGTATAATCCATGAACTTTGCCCTATTATATCTTTCAATATCATGGGAATCATAATCTCCCCATCTAAGTTGCACATCTATCCAGTATTTGTTACTTGCTTTCTGATCAAACACATCCTTTGTCTCAGCCACTAAGCTAGGTTTTGACATTGGCCATCTATGGGCTGCAAACAAAAGAATGTCAGCACATGAGCTGTTCATTTTGTAACTCTTCCTTGGATGGATTGTTTCTTTTTGAACTGTTTCGATTTCTAGGGCATCCAACTCTTGATCCAAAACTTGACAGAGATCCATCACAACACTCTCATGGACCTTCTGCCACAAGTGAGCACGGAATATCTGAATTAAGGATATTTTCAGCGTTGGGATCTTCCCATGCATAAATATACCAGTTAGATCTAACTGCACTTGGAAACCAACATAAACATTGGCACGATTTATTGTAGGAGACCACCACAAAGTGAATCTACGGTTAGGAATTTGGTTGAGCCCAGATCTCTGTGCATTTGTAAGCTTCTTATATTTCATGGACTCCTCAAAACCAGATGCCTTCTCCCAAAATAGACCTTCCCAAGTTGGAAAGCTGAAAAAAGAATGAGGCATAAGATTGATGGTAAACAAAATACTCCAATTATTATCCCAGAGCCAGAGGAACAAATGAATCTATTCAAAGAATGCTAGTACTTATATAATCTCATAAACATCATTCCTGCTCCCGGGAAGAATAACAAAAGCGTATATATGGTACTCCAGAGAGAACTTACTATGTTCCCTTGAACAAAGTGTGCTCAAGGATTCCCTCCACTCCTCCAAGAGCCTGGATAACATCAGTCCTATAGTTATTCAAGTTCCAAAGTTTTCCATCATGCCGCTGGTGTGTCCACCAAAATGGATTCTGCTTTAGGACTTGGTATTGCTTGAAATCAGTACGAACCCTCCATCCTTTATCATAAGCCAAGGTTTGACGATCCTTCTGAAACAGTGTGTTGATGCGAGGAATTCCACGATCCCATGAATCCTATTATGGTGTGCAAATCAAGTGTTACTCTTAGTAGAAAAAACAGAAATAAAAACACAAGAACGAATGTGGAAATATATCTCCCATTTTCTAACCCCAAGCCAAATAGAGGGAAGAGAGATTGAAGACACATTGAGCCAGGCAGGAAATGAACTGTAACACATGGAAATTACTAATGCAAACAGTTAACAAGCTTACCTCCAAATCTTCAAGTGTTAGACGCCTATTTTGTGACTGTGCCTCCTGCCTCTTTAGAGCGTACTCAGCCCACACACGCTGTGAATCAACAAATTCGCTCTCCCACGGCTGTCCAGGGACCAGTAATGTCAGATAAGCAACAGAGAAACCAAAGAACTGAGAAAGTTTAAACAGAATGGATAACAAGCATAAACCTGTATGTAGCGATAAAGGTTAGGAATCAGCTGATCTTCTTCATGGCTCATCCCACTCCTGAAGTGGGTGACACCAACATCTGTTTGCTTGCTATATCTAAGATCACTTTGTGGAATCAGTATGTGTCCCATTGACAGCATACCAAGCCCCCCAATTTCTTTTGGTGTGAAAAAAATAACAGGAGGGAACCTATGGACAATAAGAGGTCAGCACAATGCTGATGGAAATTATTATAAACTGAATTCTACTGAGGGAAAAATTTACCTGCTTGGCATCTTAGAGTTCAGTCCAATCTTTATACGAGTCTGAATTTTATTTTCACACTTGACCAGTAAATCTAAAAGCTCTTGAGTATGCACAGTTGCTTCACGGAAGTATGTCATGAGACCTGCAAAGAGCAGAATTAAGAATGCACCAAAATATTACCCGTCATGCAAAAGAAAAATAGATGTACAGGAATCAAAATGGTCAGAATAGCTACAATCCAAGCCCAGGACGGACAAACAAACAAAAAAGGAGTACCTATTAGTGCAGTGTTCCATTTGTTGACAATCTTTGTGAAAGTTGTGGAACCAGAAGACATCAGAATCTGCCTCACGCGATTCTCAAAAACCTTCATATGCTCATCATCAACTCTGAGGAAGGCAATGGCAGTTCGCTCTTTTGTTTGTTCATTTTGCAGGTTCCACACCCCATCTTTAGTGTTGCTAAACGCCTCCTGTGTCATCCTAACCTTGGGCAATATGCGAATTTCAAATCCAGACATGCTGAACAACAAATTGGGATTATCTTTGCTGTAGACAGAAACAAAGCCGTTCTCCCACTCTAACGTTGTTATACTGCGTGGAAGACGGTTCTTCATGTCCCAGAAAACACTCCTCCCCAGATTCACATCATGTTTCATCAATCTCATCCTTGCATCTCTAGGCCAACACTTCTTATTGTTGTATCCAACCATGTTCTCATTGTTAGGGTCAGGATGCTCAGTAAGGTACCGCTGAATGAGGTCACGTGCTTCTTCATGCGTGAACCGAAATAATATATGAACCTTATCAATGTAGCGAGAATACAGTCGAATTGGGTGGCGCGTTTCCACCTTAGTGTCCCAGTAAGTCATGAACTCATTTGGCATCTGTGGTGGACCAGCAAGTTCACTAGCACGAGTCAATCCTAGAAGGAGCAGATCCAACATAAGACCATAGTACTGCACAACAAATGAAGCAAACTGCAGACCGCGAATCAAGCCATATGAGTTTGTATGACTCATATCTTTGTAAGACAAAACAATATTGTTTTTTGCAGTCACATAATCAGCAATATTATGGTCAAGAATTAAACGCAGAAGCCTGTTTAGCATTGTCAAATCGATCTTCTCGAAGAATTTCTCAAATTTGGTCTGCAGCATAACCACACACTGCCCCTCACTTGTGTCCCATACACCTTGAAGGTTATTGATACCTTGACACCATTTGTATACAAGGAGAGGTGGTGGCTCGGTATCTGCAGGCTTAACCCAATTTGGGAAAAGAGACCGTTTATCCCCTTCATACCACAGATATTGATCAAGATAAGCATCTGTAATCTTCTCAAGTGGTTCAATCTCATAGACAGGAATTAAGTAGCTGTACAGATCCATAAACTCAATACCAACTTCCTTAAATGCACGCTGTGTCAGCAGGTGACGTTTTATTCTTGACAACGCCTCATGTGGATTATCGTAAGCCTGTTCTATCAGCCCCAGCTCTTCTCTCTGCTGTTGGTTCAATCTAACTGCAACACTGTAGGATTCCTTCAACCTTTCAAGGGCAAGGATGAGGAGCTTTGTGTCGTGCTTGTAGGACAACGGAGGGAATGGTATAGGAGTGAACTTCCTAGATTCCAGCCAATGGACAGTTGTAGTATAAATAGCAACAGCTTCCTCTGGTGTAACATATGGCCCATCTTTCAAATAATTGTGCTGCCGCTCTTGTTCTGCCTTCAGCCACAGACGGGTGAGCCTACCCAAATTCTTCCGACACACTGTCTTATCAACTGTGGCTCCCCTTCTTATGCGTTCACGATTGTAATGAGCTACATTGGTCCACCAGTCAGCTTTTGACTTGACATAGCGGAGAATCATATTTTCAATTGGAACTGGAAGGCCTGGAACCTTCCAGGGAATGTTGGCTTTCCAGCAACGCCAAGCTTCACTGAGGTGTTGCAAAATCGTTCTTGCCTTATTTTGCTTAATTCCCTCTGGCATGGCATCAAGAACATCATGCATAACAGCAGCTCGAAGCTCTAAGTCAAAGTGACTTTCTACACGTTGCTTAGTCACTGTCTTAGCAACACCCTTTGAGTGACGTCCTTCAAATTGACGGGCAAGTAAATTTCCTAGCCATCTTTCTAGAAGTGGTACTATACCTCGAAGGAAGAACAGCCATACCCTCCACATTGGAGCCCAAACACCACATCCAGGTCCTTTCCCAACGGGTCCGGTATTGAAGCGATAGTAGATTAAATGCTTCAAGTCCTTGCACATTCTAATCTGGCGCATAAGCCTGTACTTGTAACGGTACATCCCAGTCAACTGACCAACATGTGAGAATATATATTGCAAACCATCTGCCAACTGAAATGCATCAACATTACCTAATCGGAACTGGACATTGGCATCAACAACAAGCTTCGTCAAACGAAGAATTTCACGGCACAAATGAAAAGCGTTACCAAACCGTGACTTCTTTCTCTCCTTGGTAGTAAGGGTCTTGACTGGTTTCAAGTTAAAATTATAATCAAGATGCAGATAGTTAAGGTTTTTCCTGTGGATCAACAGATTCAGCATGTTGTACCCTTGCCTACAGACCTGAAGACCTGCTTCAACCCAATCAAGTTCAGTACTCTGGAAAAACTTAGTAGCTGCAAGGGATGTGAACAATTGCTTCTTCTTCTGAGCTTTAGGCGGTCTATGATGAAGCTCATTCAGCACAAAACATTTTAACAACTTTTGATAGCTCACTCGAACTTTGACGGGATATGAAGGAGGGCTGCAATATGAAGTATCAAGTTTTAAAAAACCAAAACTAAGATATTCAGCAAGAGGATATTCAAATAACCAAAGAAAAAAAATCATACCAATGCTCCTTGAACCAATCTGAGACAAGAGGAATGTCCTCGGCGCGACGTGTTCGACCGGATCTCATGTTAAAAGGCCGTGGAGCAAACAGAAGTGAGATTCCAGAAGCAGTGGTGTCTGTGTATAGTTGTGTGTCACTCAGCAACGGGTTCACCTCATCAGGAAGCTGAAAATCATCGTCGTCATCATCATAAACTTTTTTCTCACGACGTTCCTTGTGGGTTATAGGATGTATCAGAGGATCGTAATAAAAAGCGGGCAGATCCGGGTCCTCAGTTTTGATATACATAATCATAGGAGTATGATAAACACCCAGCCTCACTTTCCTCGGTCTGTTGTTGTACAGATGGGGAAAAGCAACTCTGTACTCTGTCCGCAGAGGAGATCGAATGATAAGCTTGTTAATGTCATTAAATTCATTCCAGTCCTCATCACCTTTCTCCATGTCACGATACAATGGTTCAAACTTGGGACCACCTGCATTGGCAGCATTACGTTCAGCAACTATTGATGAAATGAATCTCAATTTTATAGGCAAACATAAATTCCAGAAATTTTCCCTTTACCCTCTGCAGCAGGTCAATTGAGAGAACAAGCATAAAAGAAAAACAACACAGTTACATGTACAAAATCATCCCTCTGCTCTCCTAGCTCTCCTAGCTCTCCAAAAATCTCAATTTTATCAAAATAAGAACCATTGACAAGATAAGATAGTAGAAACATTGAGGTGAAATTATTCTAAAAGATAGCTTCAATTTTGAAGATTACAAAGAAATACTATCATATAACTGGATTAACTGGATGAACTTACCGGGTATGCACATGTTCAATGCTTTAGCGGTAAAAAATGACTCCATGTCAAACAGGTAGAAGTAATTCCTGTCAACTAAATCAGAAAGCAATTGTCCTGCAAACTGGTGAAGAGTTGCCATGATTGGTAAAGAAAGATGCCATCTTCTATAACTTGGACCATTGATAAGCTTTGTTTTCACAAGAGGCTTGTGGTCATAGAACCAATTGTACACAGCAGAATCTTCCTCTTCATCCAATTCCAGCTGAATTGGCTCCAAGGGATCCACATCTAGAATATTATCAGCATAGTCCAATGGAGGTTCTTCATCATCGAACGGTGGAAACCGCATCCTTTTGAAATGTCTTCGGTCCCTCTTCTCTCTTCTCATCATGATCCACATTGTGCCCCACTATAAAACATCATTCGGAACACATCAGCAATAAAGTTCAAACATGGCAAGAAATTATATACTAGAAGGTTATTAGCTTATAAAGACAAGCGAGTTAGGCTATCGGTTAATCACCAAATCTATCCGTCCTTCCTCCTAATATACAAGTAAAAAGTTATCCAGAGAACAAAACAGAACCACCTCAGGGAAAAAAAAGATAATGGCACCTGAGCTAGATATATGGGTTCAGCAACCCATGGTATTTCATTCACAAAAGTTATTGCCCCTGTAATATGATAGAGAATTTTCACATCGCGAACCTGAAAGAAGAAATGGAAGATAATTGTTACCTCTCTTAATGGAAAGGGGAAAAACATAGCACACCGAAGCAGTACCTCGGAAAATTTTAGCACAAAGATTAAAGGATCTACATAATCAAGGAGAAAACATATATACCTGCTCCCAAGGCATGGGCATGTTCTCAAGAAGCTTGTATACAGCATGAGGTACAAACTTAAGGGCCCCTAGGTATACACGCTTGTCATGGCGGAATTTTTTTGAAGTCATGTCTCCATGATCCCTGTAAATAAAAGAATAAAGATCAGAACGGAAAAGTTTTAAGAACAAAGAAAGAGCATTCACATATAATGAGGTACCAAAAACAGTATGATGGACAAAATTAAACATAAGGAAAGAGCTAAAAATACCAATATATGCCAATTTTCACCATATCTTATAATAAGCTGACATCATTGATACACTTTGAATAGTGCAAATCCCACACAAATGATATGAAAATGACCCAACAAAATTCCTATCACTCTGGTTATCCATAAAAGAAGAGTGGTCTTAAAAACCTCACCCAAACTGACATTTAATCCACATTATAACAATGGAATTTGGAAACGCAGATGCATCCAACATGTGTGAAAATGTCACTCCACAATAGTTAAATTTTGTAATAAAAAAATATTGTGCCACTATAAAATTGACTATGATGTATAAATGAGTACATCTTTCCACTGAAACTACAGCTTATATTAAATGGCTTAATTTTTTTTAAATAAATACAGAAACTACACGCACAAAAATCACCTTTTCTTCAGATTGAATCATGTCTTAAAGACAAATTTTGGGTGTAAGTAATATCAACAAGAAAGCATGCCTATTTGACCATCGGATCCTTTTTCAATACCTTAATGGTACTTGATAACCAACAAAAGTTCCTTAATTGATGGCATAGTTTTGTTAAAATAAACACATTCATGAGGTGAGCAAGGTGACAGACTTTTTATTACTAATGTGGCAATTCAGCCTTTGTTTATGTATGTAGAAGGGTCGAACAAATATGGCACCGATTTGAACCTCATAAGAAGAACCACTGTTTTTCTCAACTTCTTAAATCAACTTAAGGCAGAATGAATTGCTTCCATCCTCCTCTTACTAGGCTTTACTTTCTGAAAGGAATGTCATCCCATAAATTCACATTTTAACCACGTACACGCCAACTAACTTCATTCATCAATTTGAAAAGCTTCTAGAAGAGCAAAACCTATACACGTGAAGTTCCATATAAGTTGGAACTCACGTTCATAAGCAAACAAAGATGGAAATGCTTGAATATCAACTGATCAACATAACTGAGAGTGAACCGTTTCAACATACTGAGAAAGATCTACCCAGATCCATGGGGAATAAAAAGTAACAGAAAAAACGACCTAAGCTAAAATTTTGAACCTAAACGACTACAGACAACCTTGTCCTCCACACCTCGGCCCTAATCTACAAATGACCCGATTTATTGTTGGTCTCATCCAGTCTAGAAGCATATTCCAAACAGATTAAGTTACTGTAGCAAGGAAGAATGAAGACGTAGCAAAGGAAGAAGGCAGACCTAATAATCTTCCTGACATGTTCAGGAGGCATATCCTCTTTCTGAGTTTCGACGAACCCGAACTTCCTCTTATCACCATAGCGCTTGGAATTGAGTTGCATCCACTTCCTGGCCTTCTCCTCCAAGATGGCATCGGCCTCCTCGGCAGACGGCTGTGGAGGCGGCGGATGTAACACTGTGTAAGATGGCTGGACAGCCGGAGGAGGGGGGATAGAAGAGCCTCCGGTGCCCGGAGGCGGTGGCGCCATCTGATTATGGCCGTCAATGTTGTTGTTCCACATGGTTCCCGGCAGGAAACCCTAGAAAAGCAAATTGGAGCAAGCGAGCGGAATCGAAATCAAGAACCTTGTGGGAGGAGAAAGACGGATAGAGGAGAGAGAAGGGAGAAGTGAAAGATATGAATCAATGGTTAAGGTGTCGAAGAGACGGAGACGATGACCGAGGGGGGAGAGAGACGAGAGTCTCGCAGCTGGGAGCAGCGAGATAGTAGAGAGGAGACAGCAGAGTGAAGACTGAAGAGGGTTTATGGTTTTGCTTTAGGTCAATTTCACGAACCATCCGAGTCATTCACCGATTAGGGGTCGTAATGGTACGGTGAAGGTTAATTTGTTAATGCATCAATTTATTTTTTTTTAAGGGAAAAGGGCTCCGAGCACAAGTTTGTTGGAATTACCGGTGAATAACATTCTTCCTATTCCTAACGTGAAGGTTAATTAGTTATTGCATCAATAGTTTGTGGAACGTCAATATTAATAGCATGAGACAATTGGTCAAGATCAGCAAAAGTATCGGGCCAATTGGCCATTGAATTGACTTATCGAAACATGTTTCATGTTTAATAATATGTTTTCATGCTTACTTTTTATAAGCGTTTAGGCTTTAAATATGCATCCTAAAATTGAGTGTGTTCATATATTATCAATTGGATGTCTACTTTACTTTGTTTTGTCTTGTCATGTAAGTTTGATTAGAAACATTTATCATTTATGGGCTTAAAATAATTTTAGAAAAATGTCTCAAACAATACCTTGAGTCAATATCGACTGTCGAGGTATTGACTATTGAGAAGCATAAAAACGGTTTTATGGATCAAGAACAAGCAAGTGAACACTTGGAGATGTTAATTATGGATGTTTGAAAGTTTCATAGAAGAGTCATGTAACAAACAATGAAGGCATGTGGACATGAGAAGGTCTTGTGAGAGCCCTTTTCTTTCGGACCGAGATCGGACCATAACCGAGATTGGCTTTTGGCCGAGATTGGCTTTTCCGTACCCGCGGGCTTGACCGCCGCCCCTGCAGCTCATGGGACCGCCCTGCAGTTTCCGGCGGCTGCAGCCGATTTTGTTGACTCATTTGACCCGTGCTTTACCCTTAGCTTTACTTCTTCCTTCTCCTTGTTGAGCAAGGGTTTCCTTATTCATTTTCCATCCAGTCTTCACGTCCTCCTTGTTTCTCCTTCATCTCCTTGATCTTGTGTGTGAGTTCTCTTAGAGTTTGCAAAGGAGTTGTGGTGTGGCTTTGCTGAGATTGTTCTTATGTATGTTGCTGAGCTTGTGATGCTAGCTGAGAGTGTGTTGTGCTTCCCTTGAGTGATTCCAGCAGTTGAGGTGAGCATCTTGCTTCTCCTTCCTTTCTTTCTTTCTTTCTTGTTCTTCCTTCCTTAGCTTAGGATTAGATGAATGAATCATAGAGTGATGTTGGAATATGTATGTGTGTGTATGTATGTGACTATAGAAGAGGGTAGACGTGAGTTGATCGCGTGAAGAGCCAAAGAGAAGCCGCGAGGTTTCATTCTGCACTGTCGCCGCCCCCGCAGCCAGAAGTCACCGCCCCTGCGGAAGACGTGCCGCAGCGCCTGCGCCGTGCCTGCGTTGCCAGCAATCCTTGTCACCGCCCCGCGGCTGAGCGTCACCGCGCCTGCGGTTGCCTGCATTCCGCCCCTGCGTCCTTAGATCACGCAGGTGCGTTTTGTCCCGGGCTACCTATAGTTAGGTAGTTCCTTTCCTTTCTAGTATGAGGGAACTAGTATCATGCTAGGTATCGGTTTATGATGAGTATGATATAGATATGCCGGTTACGGCCTTGAGGTTATGAGTTGGATTTGATCCCTTATGAATCCCTTGGGTCTAGGTGTGACCCTTTGTATGTGATAGGATTGTGATATATATATGTGTGCCTGGTATAGGTTGTGTTATCCTCCAGTTGGAGTGGACGTTTCTGGGAATTGTTCTTAGCGAGATTCTTCTGAGATCGAGGTAAGTCCATAGGACTTACTTAGCTACTATCCTTATATTGGATGTATGCTTGAGTGGTGTGTGTTATGTGCTTTATAGCATGTGTTATTATTTGGTCACCGACCTATGTTATATTGACCGTCCATTGTAGTGGTTGTGATAACCTTTCCCTTTCATCCCGTAGTGGAGTCTGGGAGGTTCTTTGTAGTCAGGCTAGATCTGGTATAAAGGAAGGCCCCTCACCATTCCCACAGGGTACACGAGAGGTGTGCTGATACTACCCCAGCTGGTTAGAGTACTCAGAGGCGGGGATTATATTCCTCGTGTCACCTATCTTCATATATATCTATTTATACGATTGAATGATTCAGCTTATTAAAGATAATAAACCGGGTAAATGTTTGATATCATGCTGAAGTGTTTATCATTTCTGATGTGTGTTTGTGCTTTAGCATCTTCTTATATATGTGTATAGTTAGCTAACGGTTTCATACCGTGTTGTAGATCCCTCGCAGGTTAGGAGAGCTGCGGAGTGATCCGGAGGGGTGATCTGCTGAGGGTTCCGTACACGGGGCATATTCGTGGGGTTTTTGAGATTATCTATATTGTACGGATTCCTATTTTGATTGTACTCAACAGTACTGTATAAACCTTTTGATATTTATATATCAGTTTTATGTTTTGTTTTAATCTGTTGGTGCCTTGTTGTAAGATTCAGTGAGGTTGATGTCAGGCTAGGGTCAGGATCCATTGTGAGATCCTAGCCCAGTAGCACTCCGAGTCCTACGGATTTGGGGTGTTATAGGTCTAGTGAACACTTTTGCACATTTCGGTAAAATAATGATATTAGAGGCATCATGATGAATTAGAAGACCCACAAGTACTCGTTTTAAAAGTATTTTGAAAGTCTACAACTTTGTGGTGTACATCAAGAGCATACTCCTTAGGAAAGACATTGTCAATTGCACAATAGTGAAAAGAACGGTTGTAGGCAAAACATAAATGGCGGCCGAAAGACCGATATCCGACCATTATTTGGTTGTATAGGAGAAGAATAGTTAGTGGCCGGTATTTGCATGTAGAGGAGAATAATGGTTAGAGGAACGGTCAGTGACCGATATTTGACTACAAAGGTGAAGAAGGACATATGGATCGTTTTGACCAATTGTTCTTTGAGCCATGGCGTTTCGGACCGTTCAAGCAAGGACACGAGTGTAATGTTCCAAGAGCCTTCTAATTACATTCATTTTAGCGTGCTTTTCCACACAAATTTGGAATCCATATCTTAAGCATATATGTTAGATTTACGTCATATTATGGTAGATTTCATTCACTTTGTTGTTTTGGAGATTTATTTGTGTTTTTATTATATTGTAGGGCATTCTAGTGCTTTAGAGCTAACTAGAGTTATCTTCACCGAATGTCTAATACAATCTAAAGTTCTCCTTGTGATCAAAGAAGGTCAAATCATGACTTGATTGATTGAGAACCGAGTTGAAATTTATAAGAAGTGGTCATTGTTTTACCATCGATCAAGTCGATCGACATGCTTAGTCGACCAAACCCAATTTTATGAGCACACGACCATCCTTCCATGCGTTGTGTTTCACACCTAATCGAGTTGATGCCTTGCGTTTTGTTCGTTTTGACTTAGGTGTTTTTTGTGAGAGTGGAAGATTCATATCACTCATTATCTCATATCTTACCTAAGAGATAATGTTAGTTGGAAGATATGATTAGACTTATTGATTAGTTCTTGTCAAGATGGGGTTAGTAGGATTAACCTCAACCTTATATATAAGATCATTAGGCCATTAGGTTAATTATACAAGTTATTTTATTTCCAATTTAGACTCGACAACCTTCATCAACGGTAAGTAGTTGCATTTGGTCGACTCATTCTCCCCTATAGATCGACTCGTCCCGTCAAACGGTGTCCGTTTTTCATGATTAATATAGGAGAAATCTTTGTAAGTATATATTGATAATTTATCATTATTCTAGAGTCTAGAGAGCTCAAGTTTGCATGATGATCATATGATGTTTATGGTTGTTTGCATATTTTGATCATATGTCTTAATTCATATGTTACGGTAGTCCAACGATCATCCAACAAGATACAAGAGTTGTGCATAGATGAGTACTAGGTCTATATGTACTTCAGGGTGCTTGTTTACAAGATGCGGTAATTGTATGAATACATGCCTTAATTTCCTACAAGATGCGAGAGTTTCGTATGAATGTTTTCTTCAATAGGATGACTATATGAATTTGAATATGTTTAATCATAAGTTGAGTTTTATGTAATGCATTGTCGTAGTGATTGAGGTTCCAAAACTACTTTATTAATCGCCTATGTTGTTTTTATGCTTTCATTTTTGTATATGATTGTATAACTTATAAAAACATTATATTTCTCCCTTATCTCTCTTCAATCGAGTCGGGTTGGTTTAATGGGTTGGGTCAATCGAGTCGAGATCGGGTTCGAGTTGGTTTCACGGGTTCACCGTCTCCTACGACACCTGTAGGGAATATAACAATCCTTAGTTTAAGCTTCCGGCTTTCAATATTGATTAAATCCCTTGGAATTTGATTAAGTTTACAACACTTCTCGTAATCTTATTTTATTTAATTAATACTCTAGTTAATAATATTTCTGGCATATCGTTTTGTGTGAAGGTGTTTTGCTAACCAATCTGTAATTGAATTTCATCAAACAAATAATCAATGATCACCACAATAATTCTATAATCACAATGGAATTCTCAATTTCCATTCAAACAACCTTAAGGTTAATTTAAGCAATCGTATAATATAGAAAACAAATAAATTCATAATTTATTCGTTACAAACCCGTTCGACGATCAAAAAGTTGTGTCGGGTTCGTGACGAGGAGTAGCCTACACTGGCCAAACATTTCTTTATTAGTTAGTGCCCGACGAAGGAATCTCTTTCCTACTACTATTCAACATTCCACTGCGCGCGTCGGTCTCGGGAAAATTTTCCATTTTATATTTGTGAATTTCATCTTGGTCTTCTCAGCTGGTTATGGTTCTCTTTCTCTGGTGAACCGGGCTTGGACCATGTCTCCCGAACAATCTCAGTACATATGGCGCAAGACGATTCCACATATTGAGGTCGGAATGGGATAGGGTGTTTTCATGTCTCACCGTAGTGCTCGATTTGTCTTGATTTCCTATTGATGAACAAGAAGGAAAATGAAACTACTGGATCTTTTGACTTGCCTCTTGCTACATGTCCAAAGGCAACCCTTCTAAGCCCGCCACCAGTGGAAGCAAGCTAGCCCCCTATGTTGGTTGGGTTTTTTTTATACGCGTCAGCGAGAAAAGGTCAGCATGTAGACATTATCTTGATGGAAATTCCAACTGAGATGATTAATAAGATCACCCTCACGAGTTATGAATATCGTACGAAATCAACGTCAATAACTCTCGTGAGGTTTCTCAGTTGTTGAGCGAACTTCGATCGATAAAAGAAGAAGAAGAAGAGGTGAATCATGTAGAGTACGGGACGGAGCTATAAATTTTTATAGATGTGCGAAGTTTAAGCTAAAGATATTAATTTTTATATATATATAATTTTATATGTTGTAGATATCTATAATTTTAAACAAGGACCAAGAAATTAAAAAAAATAAAGTTATACATTTAAAATTTATTAAAATTAAAATGAAATAATAAATCTAATTATATACACTAATATATATAATAACTCAAATTAAAACTAAATAAAACTTTAATTATATTCACTTATACATATAAATGATATAATGAGTATATATCGAAGAATAATAATTAATAAAATAATTAACATATATCATCTATTCATCTAGTACTTCATAATTCATATAATATATAATAGCTCATGCTTAAAATTATAATTTAGATGCACTAATCTCTATAAGCAATCTAAAAGTTTTAAAGACTTTGAAAATTTAAAGTGTGTTGTGCACTACAACAATGATCACTCTATGCCAATTTTTTTTGAAAAAACAATTACTCTACATTAATAAATAGAAAACAGTTAAAAATGTTTAATTATAAGAGAAAGTACCCTGTATCATACATGCTTTTACCAGACATGCTTTTAGTTTCTCTGTGGTGGTAGCAGGTAGCAGAGTTTAGGGGTGTGGTATCCTAAAAAAAACACTAAACCTCTAGCTTATTTGAGTGTAAAAGAAGATATATGGGTTGAATTTTATTTTTTCGGTTTAGGTTGGACAACGGCCCAATGTCGCCCAACCCTATATCCGTCCTTGACGGAAATAAGAGTTCAAAAGGCTTTTGTATATAAAGACGGAAAATATATGGTGATATGAAGATAAGATGGAGCTAAAACTAGGGGTGGGCAAAACCAATCCGATCCGTTGATCCGGTCCGAAAAATCCGTTGACCCGATCCGGAAAAACCCAATTTTTTAGTATCCGTTTTGATCCGATCCGGGAGATTTTCCCGGATCACCGGATCGGATACGGATCGGTGTTTTAGGCATTCGGATATCCGCGGGTATCCGAATAAAATACGGATAACCGCGGATATCCGGATATTTTCGGATATCCGCGGATTGTCGGGTCATCGGATATCCGTGGATCAGTCGGATCGTCGGATCACTGGATATCCGCGGGTCGTCGGATATCCGGAAATATCCGGTTAAAAACATTTAATTGTAAAAAAATATTTGTATAAAATACTAATCAAATAAACAATAAATTTATACTTAAATAGCATAAAAATATATGTATGTATACAATATAGTAATTTTGTACTAATATTCATATTTGACAATATTTAATCAAATAAACAATAAATTTATGCTTTAAAAAGTTGTATTTTATCATTTTGTACTATTATTTGTATTTAAATATATAATGCGTTGTAAAAATGTTTGAGTTAGACAAATTAATGAATCGAAAATGTTCAAATCAACAAATGTTCATAAGAATCTTTTATAAATATGATTATATCTTTGCTATGATAATATTAGTTTCGATAATATATTTTATCATAAGTTTATCTCGTTTAAACTAACAAATGCTCATAAAAATCTTTTAATATAAGTTGATCTCGTTTTAACATATAGATGTTTATAAATATGATTATGTCTTTGTTTACAACTTAATAACTTATATATGTACAACTTAGTCTCGATAATGTATTTTATCATAAGTTGATCTCGTTTAAACTTTAAACTAACAAATGTTCATAATAATCTTTCAATACAAGTTAATGTCGTTCTAGCATTTATATGTTTATAAATATGATTATGTCTTTGTTTACAACTTAATAACTTATATATGTACAAGTTAGTCTCGATAATGTAGTTCATCATATGTTGATCTCGTTTAAACTTTAAACTAACAAATGTTCATAATAATCTTTCAATACAAGTTAATGTCGTTCTAGCATTTATATGTTTATAAATATGATTATGTCTTTGTTTACAACTTAATAACTTATATATGTACAAGTTAGTCTCGATAATGTAGTTCATCATATGTTGATCTCGTTTAAACTTTAAACTAACAAATGTTCATAATAATCTTTTAATATAAGTTAATGTCGTTCTAACATATATATGTTTATAAATATGATAATGTCTTTGTTTACAACTTAATAACTTATATATGTACAAGTTAGTCTCGATAATGTATTTAATCATAAGTTGATCTCGTTTAAAATTAAACTAACAAATGTTTATAATAATCTTTTAACATAAGTTAATGTCGTTCTAACACATATATGTTTATAAATATGATTATGTCTTTGTTTACAGCTTAATAACTTATATATGTACAAGTTAGTCTTGACAATGTATTTTATCATAAGTTGATCTCGTTTAAACTTTAAACTAACAAATGTTCATAATAATCTATTAATATAAGTTGATGTCGTTCTGACATATATATGTTTATAAATATGATTATGTCTTTGTTTACAACTTAATAAATTATATATGTACAAGTTAATCTCAATAATAATAATCTTTTATTAGAAATTGGTCTTATTTAAATGAATTAGATAAGTTACATGGTAAAAGTTAAATATTTAAGCAAAACAATGAATAGATCATGTTAAATTTATTTACAACATACATAAACATATTTTATAAGTATGATCATAATATGAATTGTTGTTTAATACATTTGCTCATATCTTCTCTTAAATATAAGTTTCTCGTTATATAAATAATGATGATGTGTGTTAAAGTATTAAAAATAAGAAAGTATTAAAAATAAGATATGTATTAATATAAGTTTCTTATTATATAGTATAAGTTTGTATAATGATGTTTTAAAAGTCTAACTCTTTTAACAATGTTAGACATAAGATATGTGTTAAAGTCTTAAAAATAAGTTTTTCAATGATATAAGTAATGATGATTATGATAACTATAACTTTAGTCATTTGTTCTTAGCAAATCAACCTTTTATCACAAGATGTCTCATTTCATGAAACCGTCTATATATGTATGTATATATAAAATATCTTCGTTTTAAAGTATAAAAAAAGTTTCATATTATATTAATTTTGTATTAATATCGTTTTTTTTATGCAATTCTTATTCATAATATTTTTAATGAAATTACAATCAACTATATTTTATTACCTTAAAAATAAGTTAATTGACTTTGATAATATTAATGATAACATTTTCTATTTATTAATGTTTCAACACTAAAAAAATTAAATATTTATCAAGATTAAAATTGTTTACTTTTACTTTAGCATGCTCATTCTTTTTTATTTTGTATTTTATGAAGTAGTTATAAAGGGTAAAATTAGATATATCAATTGTTTTAAAAACCTTAATTTTATTTTCTTATCACAATGTACTTTAATGTTCTTTTTATAATCATATCTATGAATTAGCATTTTTATTTGTATTTTGTTTTGTGTGTTTGAATTTTTATTTTTATTTTTATTACGTTTAGTGTTAAACAAAGTAGGTAATACATGTTCGGATCAAACGGATATGCGGATCAAACGGATCAGTCGGCTATCCTGATCCGGATAAATTCATTTTCGGATCAAACGGATCAACCGGGTCAAACAAAGTAATACGGATAAAACGGATCATCCAGATATCCACGGATAATAATCCGATCCGATCCGGGTAAAAATCATTTTCGGGTAGTATATTTTGGAATTCGGATAAAACGGATCGACCGGATATCCGCGGATAATTATCCGCTCCGATCCGGGAAAAAGTTCCGGATATCCGGCCGGATACGGATCGGATTCGGATAGGGGGTTTTATGATAATTTCTATTCGGATATCCGGCTATTCGGATCGATCCGTTGTCCACCCCTAGCTAAAACGCACAAGGTTTCGCTTGTCTCCTTCCTCTTGTTATTGCAATTCAACACTAAAATGCAAAAGAGGATACGTGAAGCATACATAAACCTTTATATATATATATATATATATATATATATATATATATATATATATATATATATATGTACAACTTTATACAAATTAAAGGATAAATAAGTAAGAAGAGAGAGAACCGACTTTATTCTTTCACTTAAACAAAAAAATAATAATATAGGAATTTGTTGTACACATAAAAGTACTCCGTATATAAATTTAAAACCTTGAAAGTAACATCTGAACTTTGTACCTATCAAAAGATAGGTATGTAAGAAGAGGGAGAACGACTACATGATTTAACTTTAACAATATATATAAAAATATAATAAAATATATACAAATTTATCGTACACATAAATATATATAAAGATAGAATTTTGTCTCAACATTGGTACATTACTTTCATACATATATATATATATATATATATATATATATATATTGTATTCATTTAAAAACTTAAAAAGTGACATATGTAACTTTGTACAAATCAAAGGATATGTATATAAGGAGAGAGAGAACTGACTCCATTCTTTCGCTTATACATACAAATATATATATATATATATATATATATATATATATATATATATATATATATATATATATATATATATATCGTATACATAAAAGTATATAAAGAATTTCGCCCCAACACAAGTACGTTACTTTCATACATAATATATATATATTTATTTAGAAACTTGGAAAGTAACATCTGTAATTTTGTACATCAGTACATGTCAAAAGATAAGTATGTAAGAAGAACAAAGAACCGAATTCATTCTTTCAATTGAACAATATATATATATATATATATATATATATATATATATATATATATATATATATAATATAGGAATTTTGTTGTACACATAAAAGTACTTCGTATATAAAGTTAGAAACTTGAAAGTGACATCTGAAATTTGTACATATCAAAAGATAGGTATGTAAGATAGAGAGAAAACGACTTCATGCTTTGAGTTTAACCAGTGGCGGATCTACTGTCTCAAATTTAGATGAGCGGAAAAATATCATGTAGAAACTCAAAATAAGGTTCTTATACAACAAAATAGTACATTATGTAAATTAACCATTAAAAACAATTAGAAAAATCTAGTCCTAAATTCTCAATTTATAATTTCATATGAAATAAAACCACATAACATGTAACAAACTATTAATATTATAGTATTATATTATATAGAACGTACATCTTTAAACATAAAAGTAAAATAAGAAAATCTCAAGGTTTAACTCCTATAAATTATTAAGTAATTAAAAATCTTAGTTTTAAAAGTTTTATAAACTCATAAATTTCAATAAACTAATTTAAAATTTTGAGAATTTGTTATGTCAATAAAGATTTTAAAAAAACTAAATAAAAAGAGATAATAAACACTAAAATAGGTTTGAAACTTGAAATTAAAATATTTTTCAATAAAATAATAAGGTAGATATGGGCGGCACAATTAATAAGTTGTTGATTTATGATTTGCAATACCCATTTTGTAATAATGTGGAGTTATATTTGGGAAAAAAATAATGGGCTTTTAACAAACTTCTTTATTTTTGGCCCAACAGTATTATGTTTTGAGTTTCTACCCAATGGGAGCTGGGCTTGCACTCTCCTAGGTCCGCCCCTGACTTTAACAATATATATAAGTGTAATATAATGTTAGGTCATACACTCAGTGGGGGAGCCAGAAAATATCTGATACGAAATTTAGTACAACAAAAGAGTTCACTACCGTAAAGGGGGCAAATCCCTCTTTCGAGATCTCATCATCTGAAAATATTGAATAATAACTTCATTGTCAATGCTTTTGCACAATGCCGGATCGCTAATAATGATAACATCACAAGTTGAATCACGAGAACTTTCAACTCGAGCTCTTTTTACGCCAACAACATGATCTCTACCATCACTTTCATTTGATGCCCCAACATTCACACTAGGAATTGAACTTGAACCTTCAACATTTGGAGTCGATACCTTCTTCCGAATAAGAAAATTGTCCATATTGTAAATCCTAATAATACAATTAACAAACCTTTTGAACACAATCAAATTCAATCATCAAATTCAACCTAATTAAGTAATCAAGCACTAATTTTCAATTCAATCAACAAATACCAAGAACTTTAAAATAACTTTTCAATTCAATCAACAAATTTAACATAAACTCAATCAACAAATACCAACAAATTAAACATAACCAACAAATTATACCTAATCAACTATAATTCTATTAATCAAATATTCAAATTGATTTAAAAACAATTAAATTTAAATGGAAATTAAGTAAACAAACCTCAGCTGTGATTTACAGCAAGGCGGGCGGCAATGCGGCACTACGGAGGGCCGGAGGCCACTCAGGCGAGGAGAGGAGTGCACTGCGGTCTGCAGAGGCAAGGCGGGCGGGCGAGCAGAGGAGTGGGCCGACCGGAACTGCTGACTCGAGGAGGGGAGCGGAACTGTTGAGAGGAGGCGAAGGCGAGGCGGGCCGCACTGTGGAGGCGAGGCGAGGCGGGCACTGCGGAGGCGAGGCGGGCGAGCGGAGGAGCGGCACTGTAAGAGGTGAGCAGCGACGGCCGACGGCCGACGAGACTCGAGAGGAGAGGAAAGGCGAGCGGAAGAGACAGAGCGTGAAAGTTGAGGATAGAGGAGTTCTGGAGCGGCCGAGCGGGAGAAAGCAGAACCCAGTAGGGTTTTTTTTTACCTTCTTATTAAAACGACGTCGTTTTGATATGAGATTTTTTTTAAAAATTTTTTACACTACTCCACACGTGATTGGAGGGGCACGGTCCCCTTCCTTACCCCCCTTAAATCCGCCACTGATACACAATAATTATTTGAAACATGTTATATGGAACCGCTATCTTAAAATAAGATATTCCGTCTCATAATATGTTCAGAACGCATACATGATATTGGTAATGGAAAGAATATCATATAGAGTTCATAAGCGTTCTGATAATACCGCAAACATGAAGATGGTAACTCTAATGTTCAAAAGATACAAAACTAAAGTAGAGAATCTAGTACATCATCATGATCATGAATAAAATGATCATCTCGAAGAACATATATTCCGAAGGTACCTTTCTTAGCCTTTAAAAACAAGACATAGACTCCTTTCACCATTTTTCCGTTCGTATTAATATTTTTTTCCTTCATAATACTGATCAATATCCATTTTATTTATTGGAGCTCTCAAATGGCCCAAAGAAAAGCAATAGTGAATAATATTTCTCTCCGGTGAGGAAGCCAAAACTTCCACGTACTTGACTCAAGCAAGCACGGCAAATTTTATGGTTATTACATTATATGTCCCATAAAACGGCCCAAAGATTGAATTAAAAGCTCAACTGAAAATACAAACATCATGAACAATTTTAAGGAATTTATATCAAAAAACACGATTGCAAGCATTTTCCAAGGGTTACACGGGTTTTCCACGGCCATGGGACATTGAGGCACGAGTCACGGCTAATTTTCACCCATGCATGTGATATGTTATAACTTATCATGTGAAATTTGATATCTTGCATGTGCAATTACACCAAAAACAACGTTCTCCTCCTTGACAATTTATATGTTTTCCCTCTCTCTTGATCTCCTATTTAACTCTTTAATCCTAATGCGATCTTGATGTTTTTCATGATGTTCTCAACCTTAAGAAGGACTGAATCTTGTGCTTTGGTGTTGTTCATGATTATGCACCAAAATACACCGTGTTTTCTTAACTTGATAACCTAAAACACAACAAAACCAAAGTAGACACATATAATGCAATATGAATGATTTATATACTATATGAATGCAAAACCACATTGAATGGGTGTGAAATGCATGAATCTACCATCAATCTTGACTCCATATGCTAGAATTGTCTCCCTCTAAACCGAACATGTCTACGAAAAAAGCTCAAGTTGCTAGTTACATGTGGTAAATCAGGAGACAAAATCACAACACTTGATAAATCCCCCTATACTTTGAGATGCTCCTCCCCATCACAATAATGTTGCTCGTGATAAGCTTAACTTTAAGTTGCTATAATTCATATAAGTAAGTCTCTTCGCTCAAGTGTTCTTCTCTTATCTCTCCGGTTCAAAATTTGATTTGCTTTGAGAAAGAAACATTGTACAGGCGCCTTGGATGAATAATATATATATGAACAAGAGGAGAATTATACCTAACTTGATCTTGCTTTATACAACAATCAATGAGTAACGAGTAACGAGAAGAAGATATAGTCAAGGAGAACAAAAGAGATAAGAGTTTTATCATCATTTTTTATTCCCCCGCAATCAATTGAGCTATAATGCTTCACCAAAGTTAGAGGTGTGTTGGTTAGAATCCAACTCGTGACATGGTAATATCCATTATTGGTATTTTTGTTACGGTTTAGGTTGTTCTTGGTCTTCCATGAGTTAGTTCTTTGATATAAGTCACGGTGTGAACAATCCATCTCTGTCACTATCAGAAATGATGTTCTTTTTGCCCCATTTCTCTTTGTTCGAATGTTTAATAGTTATATATCCCGGTAAAAGACAAGTATTGAAAAAGGCAAATTGTATCATTGTGTAATAACATTTGTTCAATTCCATCAAACCTCGTACCCCTATCGTCTTTCTCTCTCCACCGACTTTTATCTTCTCACTTACTTTTTTTTGTCTTTCTCCCTTTAACCCGACCTAAGTAGATACATCATCCTTCTGAGACCCCTCCTCAATCCTTACATTAACCTTCGTTCACTTTTATTTATCTTTCTTTGATTTGAAAAACTAATTTACTTTGTGTTTTCTTTGATTTGAAAAACTGAATTATCTTTCTTTGATTTAAAAACTAAATTATTTTGTAATGATGTTAAATCAGTTGAAATTATTGTTGAATAAACTAGCAAAAATAATTTATTTTTAGTTGAATAAAGAATTTGAGATTTGTTACTAGAAGTTTTTTTTTTGTGAAAAAAAAATCATTAGTTCCTTGACTTGTTATTAATTTAATAATTAATTACATCGAGCTAGAGGAGAGACTAGCAACAAGCTGCACCGTCAACCCTTTCTGAATTGTAAAACCGATTCTCCTAAAAACAACATTTGATGACCTAGGAGACATAACGTTACCGTGTAAGACACGTTGCAACCTCTTAAGAACCTCAACTACATCGGACATAAGAAAACCAAAAGTGTCAAAAGCGAACTAGAATTTGAACCAAAAGTGTCAAAAACGAACTAGAAGATGAACCAAAAGTGTCTAAAACGAACTAGAAGTTGAAGGGTATTTTCTTGAAAGCGTTTGAGCATTTTTGAGGAGAGACAAGGAAATTTAAATTTTAAGTTAAATCTACCGCTTAAATAACAAATGTTAAAAAGTTGGTGATTATTTTAACAATTACCGGGCCGTTTGGTATCCATATCTTTTATAAAGATATGGGTATGGGTGATACTCATACCTATACCCGCTGTTTGGTATTTCGATCAGGGTATCGATATCAAAATGATACCTTGATATTAAAATTTTGGGTTTTTGATATACAAATTTTTTGGGAGGTATCGGCTTCGCTTTCTTTCCCCAATCTTCCTTTTTCTTCTTCTTCTTCTTCTTCTTCTTCTTCTTCTTCTTCTTCGCCTGAACTGTCGACCGAAGAGCCGCTGAACTCTCTTATGCTTCCTTCCTTACGATCTCTTGTTGCTGACCGGAGCAAAAACCACCGACCGAAGCAAATTCGTCAGATTTTCCAGTTTCGGTGACCTAGGTTCATGATTCGCTGGGTTTTTGGTTTTCCTGTTTCTCTTTTTCTATGTCGGTGACCTCGGGTTTTTGGCTTTCCAGTTCCGCTGCACTCTCTTCTCCTTCCTTATTTTTTGTTGATTTTGATTTGTTTGGATTGATTGGAATGAGTTGGATGATGAAATTATTTAAAATTTTGGTTTATATAAATCGAACCAACCTGCTTTTTGATTTCAATTGCAGTTTTCAGCTTGTGTTTTGGGCAGTACGGGTTTAGGGCCTTTAGGCTGATGCTCAATTTTTCAGATATCTGATATACGTTCAATATACCAAACAGTGATATCAGGTATAATCTAATACCCATATCTTGATACCCATACCTAATATCTTAAATTACTATATCGATACCAAACGACCCCTACATATTTCTTTGCAAGTTGCTTGAAGTTTTTTTTCACTAGCGGATCTGATAAACTTGCCATCCAATGAGTGCAGGATTTACATTGAGAATGAGTTGGGTTTAATGGGTGCCAAAATCATTTATTGTGAGAATTAGGCCCTTGGCCCAAAACTAAAAGAGACGAGAAAACAATGACACACTTTGCAAAGAAATGTTGGTAGAAGTGTTCACAGGGATACAAACTGTAGAGGCTCACTTCGTGCTGGTTTCCAGCGTAAAAGTTTATTAACCTTAACCATATTGTCCTGTCATAATATGAGAAATTTGTCATATCTAATTTCCATGTAACCTATTCCCAAAAAACTATTACAGATGTGAACCATTGGGGATACATCAAAGAATTAATGAATGCCTTCAGTTGATTGATTCAAAGGCAATGACCACATTCCCACATTGGTGGGGGGAAAACAGCAAAAATTTCTCGAAATTTCCCTTCTGCTGTAAATAACCACATTCCCGCAGACTATCAAATCACTTAAAGGTTGTCTTTCAGCCATTTCAGCGCGCCGTTCGCTACAGAACTGCAAGTTGCATGAAGAACTTTTCAAATTGTGTATGATGAATGCAGAAATGGAGAAGGGGGTAGACAGAAAAGCTATGATATGTATAAAAATAAAAAGTGCAGTGTTTGACGCAATGGCGCTCTTCTACATATAGTGTAGGTTTGGGAGTGTTTGGTGATTTAATTCCATCAATTTGAAACTCATGCCTGTGGAGATGAGATAAAGGATGGATAGAAAACATCTTTTATATGAAAATTGGGATAGACCAGTGAAGGGATGATCAGTGCCATGCCATCAATGAACAATTATGCAAAAAATGGATTAGATTTCGTTTCCTTTCAATTTCTGATTCCAGGGTTTTTACCAAACGAGCAAGTTAGTAGAATGGATATATAAGATTAAATTTTGGGGGGAAAGATGGATAACTTACCCAGCTAAATCTTTCAGTTTCTTCCATACATCATTCTGATCATCAGACTCCTCGCTTTCGTCTGTGTCTGTCTTTGTTAGATTCTCAGGGCTTTCACCTAAACAGAAACATGTTTGTGAAAATCTTAATTGAGGAAAACGACATTTTAGGATCTCAAGTTAGCAAATATCATATACACACAACTTTTCACACTGAATACATAAATATAGGCCGATAGGGGAGAAAGAGAAGCTATTTGCATGATTGTTGCCTCCAAACTCCACTGGAAGGTCTATTTAGTAGTCCATGTTTTCTTCTCAAAAGAAATAAATTTTAATCCAAGTGAAGCATGGAATGACATTATTAAAAGAATAACACTTACTTGCTGGCCGAGTTTGAGGTTGAAGTTGAGGGCGAGTTCGCTTACGGTTGCTTGTGCTGGTACTTAAGTTCGAAAGTTCTTCAAGCAATTCAGATTCCTTGGCGCTGCAAATGGAAAAGTTTTGTTCAAAAAATGTCACAAAGCAATTTGTAGCCTTAGACAAGATCAACATATCTCCTTTGTTCGAAATGGATGGACTCCAACAAGTGTAACCTAGGTTTGAGTCTCAAAGAGGAGATATCTTGATTTCGTCTAAAGCACCAAGTCACAAAGCACCATGCATTTATTTCGGAAATCTGAAACTTCTTGATATTATCATTATCATTATCATTATCAGTCCAAAAATGTAACCTAGGTTTGACTCTCAAAGAGGTGCTCTGAAGTAGGTGTTTTAGTTAAGCACTAATACTAGGTCACTGGAATCCCAAAACATTCAATGCAGCTGATGGTAAAACTTCATTAATCTTTTTCCAGTCCGAATTGTCTGAAGGACAGTGTCAATATCCCTTTATACTTGAAAGACATATTCTTATCTTAGTAATAATTCAAAGTTAGGACTTCAAGCTTGCAACTGCCTATCCTGCAACGTTACTACATATAACAATATACCGAAACAAAGCACCCAGCAAGTACACCCCACAGGTCAAAACTCAAATAAATAATTGCATCAGATGAAGTACTATAGAAGTAGACAACAGAGGATAAAGACCAAACATAGGATTGTTTTTCCTACCTAATACGTTTAGGAATAGAGACCTTGACAGTAAATAAATGATCCCCGCGTATAGAGGGCCTGTTCAACTTAGGCACGCCTTTCTTAGCTAGAACAAGCACATCTCCAGGTTGAGTCCCTGGTGGGATCTCCAAATCAACATTCCCTTCAACAGTCTTAACCTGCCAAATTGTGTAGCACAAATTGAACAAGAGTTCATCAATATGTTACAATTTACAACACAAGCTCAAGCTTACTATAAGTGATTATCAAGGAGCTTAGATTGTAAGAAGATGAGTAATGGTTTTATTCTCAAACATCCCACTATGTCAACCTTTTCCCCCAATATTCAAGAACAAACACAATTCTATCCATATTGAAAAGTGAGACACGTCGAGGAATTAATTCTGGAATAGAAAAAGGAACCAATTTCAATGAAAATTGTCAGGGTAAGACCTACGCGAATGCTAGTGCGTGTTAGAGTCGTAAAATAGATAACAAAAGATGACCAAAATAATTACAATCCTCAAGAGGATAGACACTAGCATTATTAACACCAATAACTGTCAAACTACAATAGGATAAAGAAATAAGTAAAATATTGTATGCATTTTGAGCTTATTTATAATGGAGGACAACAAGAGTAAAATTTTCTTATCACTGGAGTCCCAGGAGCTCACAATAAACAAAGGCCAATCAGAAATTAATGAAATGAAGAAGAATTTATATGGAACATACAGCAGCTAGCTTTCTATACTCAAACGGTGACTTTAACTCCTTAGCCATTATGAAACTCCCATACAGCTATGAGGATCATAACACATACTACTCTTAAGGTATATAGAGAACCACTTAAGCGTATTTAAATCCTAGCAGAACTTCAGGAGAGGGTTTCATAGTTTAGACATCAATCGAAAGAATACAACATCAATTTCGTTTTTTACCTTCACAATAGCTCCCAAAATGGCCTCTAGGTAGCTAATAGAAACTGTCGACTGGAGATTTATACCATCCCGTTGAATCTCTGGAATCTCTTCAACTTCAAGGTACACAAAAAGGTCTCCAGGAGGGCCACTAATGAAAGCATAACATGAGAATCATAACCCAGAAAACAATTACTCGAGGGAAAAATGTCATCACATGCCCTGCATCTACTCAGTTGTAAATTTTGAAATAGATTGAGCAATTACTAGAGGACAATATCTAACAGTATAAACCCTGCCTGAAAAGGCAGAAAAGATTGAGCAAATTCTTGTCACTTGTAAACATTGTGATTTATTACTAATTTTAGAGCATCAACCCTCTTCTGCTTAAGAATCATTGATCACTAATAACTATTCTCTAAATAAGTCTACTTTGTGGCAATGAATTCCTGAATCCATCATCTATATAATTAGTGTTCTATCATCTCTCAGCTACTCTAAATAAACATATTTCTGTGTCAAAAGAGTAGGTGATAAAAAAGTTCTTCGTCTTTCAATCTTTCATGCTGAATTCTGAGGACCATGTCAAACAGGTGAGAATGAATTAAATACATAAATAATTGCATAAGAACTCGAGTGCACAAATCATGATAGGAAGAACTTCAGAGAAGTCATTTAGTACCCTTTTGGTCCAGCATCACCCTCACCGGCAACTCGGAGAATACTACCTTTGCTGACCCCTGGAGGTACTTTTACTTTGATATCTTTCCTAATACGAAGTCGTCCCTCCCCAGAACAGTTCCGACAGTACTCAGAAATAACTTCACCATTACCACCACAAGTTGGACAGACAGAGACCTTCCTCAAGTCAATGAAAACATGGGTATAGTGTCAACAGAAAAGGAAATTACAGATAAACATCTGTGACATTCTAATAACCCAGATCTCTAAAATTAAGGAAGTAAAATAATTTTAAGAATAAATAGAAAAATTGATGAACAGATCTCTGGATATAACGTTCAAATAATTAACATCTCTTAGAGTAAAGGGTAACAATTAAAACTGAAAAATGAAAACTCAATGAGATTATCTGTTTTTCTTGTTATCCATCTACAGCTATGGCCGATCCTACTAATTTCAGGTAACCTAAAAACAGTTATCTCTCTAACTATTGTTAGGAAGAAACAACACACTATTCTATGGATATAACAAAGTATATTAATGACATCTCCAAACACAAAGCGAGCTATAGACAATGGATAAACCTTAAACTGAAGGTTTCTCTACCCTAGAGCAGAGTATGTACTGAAATTAGATCCACTTAAATCAGCTATAGACAATGGATAAAACCTTAAACTGAAGTTACAGAAAGCAGATTGTGAACTGAAATTAGATCCACTTAATTCCAACGATCTAGCATATATACCTATTTCAGATATGGCCGCATTCTAAAGGACAACACCAATATCAAGCTAATCTGAGCACAAGAATGGCACCTTTGTCATGATACTGGTGATTGACTGGGCTGTAAAACTTAACAGTGTGTTTTGATGCAGCACATAAGTTTCTAGACAAGGTACACAACGACAGAACAAAGAATTAATGCTAAGAACTATCATTGCAGAAAAACTCCATGGAAGAGAACATACTTCAATGGTCTGCTAATATTCTTTTCTTACCTGTGAAAATAACCCGAAAGGAGTCTGCTCTGTCCGCATCACTTGACCTCTGCCGCCACAGGTTGAGCATATTCTCATCTTAGAGCCAACCTTTGCCCCAGTACCAGCACAAACTTCACATGTTTCCAGATGAGAAAGCTCAAACTCTTTTTCAACCCCAAAGATTGCCTCAGAAAATTGTAGACTCATGTCATAACTGAAATGCAAGATATATTCACAAATTTACCAAAGATTGACCATTATAAGCAAGCATTACTCATAATTTATTAACATACCAGAGTTGTATGCACAGTATCAGAATCAGCACATTCAAAATATAACTGATACAGCATACAAACTGGGATAGAAAATTCAAAAGTGATTGTGTACTAACAAAGGTTAACACACCGTATATCTTCACCCTTTGTAACATTTGTGCGTCGGCGAGTTCGGAATCCAGTGTCCGTGCCCGGGAAGCCACCACCCATACTTGCTCCAAAGAATGTCTCAAATAGATCAAATGGATTGGTCTGTGAAATAAAACAGTGACAGGTGATAAGAAAGGACATGGTGAAAAATGTGAAAGAATTATGGAATGCAAATAAGCAAGTTTAGATACCGTATAAGCGCCTCCAGATCCCCCAACTGCGCTCTTTACTCCTGCTTCCCCATATTGGTCATACATAGCCCTTTTTTTGTCATCCGATAACACCTGAAGTGCCACACGTCAAGCTCAAAGGCATGTGATCTTTTTTTGAGGTAGAACTTAAGTGCACAAAAGAGATTCCCATCACAAGAAGCACACAAGGTTCATGTTCCACGAAAGTCAAAAGGAAAACAAATAGTTCCAAAACTGAGTTGCATTATTGGTTAATCGGGTTTGAACAGTTTTGAATCCAGGTTATAACAACTTTCTAGTTGTATTGGTTATGATCAGATGTGCCAACAAATTTGGATGGTGAGTTAAATTCAGCTCGGTACTAAATACAAGTAAAAAAAAAATTCAGTTAAAGAGTCAAAGGTGCAATACCCTAAAACTACGCCTAAAATTTGGTGCAATACTGTGCAAGGACATTCGCCGAGAGTTGGGCTTGGGACAAACAAAGGAAGGTCCAAAAGACAATCCCACATACCCAAAAAAAAGTGTGGGAATCAGTGCCCTGAAGGAATTGAACATCAAGGATCTAACCAACCATACCCTTCGTAACAAAAGTATCATGCCACTAACACGTATACGAAGGCCAAGTCACCCTCACACCCACAAATATGCTTTGATGATTTAAATTGAATTGCCCCTCATATGATCCCAATATCCTTCATAACCCTGTAAGGTCACCTTGGTCATGAAGGGACCAAATCCAAACCATGTCCTCCAAAAATATGCTTTGGGTTGATTGTCCCTCATATGATCCCAATATCCTTCATAAACCTGTAACTCTGTAAGGTCACCTAGGTCATGAAGGGACCAGACCCAAACAATGTCCTCCACATCATCAAGGGCTCTCTCGACCCTCTCTAGAGTCTAGACTCAACTTAGCGTCAACAAGTTTATGGCTAGGACCTGATAACATATGCAGCACCTTTTAGTTATCAGGTGCCCTCTCGACTGACACATCTAGACAAGGAGACTTGCATGGAAGAGAGGCAACTCTACTTTGATGTCATGGCCGTCATTCCGTCAAAGGTCAAATTTAGTCCAAGGGCTAAGGGACATGGAATTGCCTCCAGTTATCTGCTGTATAAACCAAAAACAGACTGCAAGGACAGAATTTACCCAATAACTGCTAACATGTACGAATGTGTTGGTCAACAAGTTTAATTAAGATACTAAGTTTTGTAGGAGTTTATTTTGTCTTCATGAAACAAAAAATACTCTGAATAATGTAATCACCGACTCTTAGATCTTCCACTTGCCAAATATAGCCGTAGTATACTTGTAAATATGGGCCCATCTTTAATTTTGAATTTTAGGTTAGGTAGATCGTAGGGCATGTTTTGGGAGTATACATTTCATTCATTCACTGATTCACAGGTAGAGTAGATTTAAGCTACATAACGTATCGTGCTTAACCCTAACCCTCAAGTTCTCAAGGTAAGGTAGGTTCCTGGGGTTGGGAACATTAATTCTACGTTGCATATTGAGCGATAAGAAGGTGAAGCAGATGTGAAGGAATGCGAAACAAGAAATAAATTTATAGATATGATGAAGTGAACTAATTTCCCTTTTTTTTCATCTCCCTTCCTAAGTTCCTCTCCCTTATAAATCTTACAAATTCACAACACTATGTAGGACCATTTGACATAACAAAATCATGTACAAACAAGACTTGCAAGCAAACCAACTCTTTAATAAACCTATAAATGTTGGATTTAGAGAAGTTTACAAGTAAAATTGACAAAAGGAAATACACTACTTTCTGACAAGCAAGAAAGCTGCGTATGCAATTATGCATTACGTTTAACATACCTCATAAGCAGCACTGATTTCCTTGAACTTTTCTGTTGCACCAGGTTCCTTGTTAACATCCGGATGGTACTAAAACAAATGTCAGAGAGTAATTATGAAGATCAGAGAGATATATATCCACAATAAGCTAGCCGAGAGACCTTGAACAAGATATGGTACTAATTAAAGAATTAATCAACAGGGATCACTCCTGCAGAATACAGTGACAAAAGTATTGATAAAGGCAAAACCTCTCACTTGAGATATAATGTTCTGAGTATCTACTAATTTTCTCTTACTAAATCATCATTTGCTTCATGGACAAGACATAGAAGCCAGTCAAGCAAACAGTGGGATATGTTTTAGTCCGGTGCTTTTCTATCACATCAAGATATCCCAGGATCCAAACAAGCCAAGGAAAGATAAACATATATGATTAACTGAGAATCTGAAATATCTATGCAGCTCAATCTGTCAAAACTAGAACATGATGCAATAACCATGACAAAGCACTCTTAAGCAATCAGGTTCTGCCAAATTTAACCTCATTTAGGTAGAATAACAATTATAAGTCGTCTTACAACAATTCAACACTGCTTCGTACTGTTAAAATGGTGAATTACCAAACGAGATCATCAAAATGATTATAAGTCGTCTTACAACAATTCAGAAACTAGATAATCACGAGCAATTCGAAATGTTAATGCAGAAATTTCTATCGAAAAAAATGAACGAAGAAACCCTCGGGAAAAAATGAACAGCATAGAGAAAAATAAATACCTGGCGAGCTAATTTTCGATAAGCAGCCTTAATATCCTTTATGCTAGCAGACTTGGAAACACCGAGGGTTGAATAGTAGTCTGAAGAAGCTCTAACTACAGTCCGCAATCGCTTTCTACTGAACGACGGAGTATACACAGACGACAACGAAGGAGAATGCGAAGAAGAGTGACTACGAAGACTGATGAATCCTCCGCCTCCAGCGAGAAAGGAGGAGGAGAAGCTGGTGGAAGCAATCGGCAGGTGAGAGAGGTCGGGGGTGAGGGTAAGAGAGGAGTTAGGGAGAAGAGAGAAGAATGCGGTGGTGGTCGCCATGATCGAAATGCTCAATCGAGAGAGGTTTTGCGGCTGTTTCAGATTTTAGCTGAGAGAAAGGGGTGGAGAAGCCCCATGGCTGCCATGTTCGCGTTGCGAGTTCCGTGCTTGCTTTCTCTCTGTGGTTGGGAAATTGCACGGAAGCAGAAGATGTGGTTCTTGTGCGGAAGGTTAGAAGTCGGTGTGTCACCGCGGCTAAATTACAGAAAATCACCCACAAAGTATGAAAGTGGTAGTCTAATTTTTTTCATATGTTATACAATTAAAATTTTCCAATTTCAGTTATATTTTTTTAAAACAAAATATACAAAATCACCCTTGATAATTATTAATTTATAATAATAATGATATTAAATCACCTTTGAAATTTTTTTTGCCATTGAATCACTTTAATATCGAAACAAATTTAATATACAAGCACAGATAAAGTACATGTATGTCACTAATGTTGATTTCATGATTAATTCAATGGTTTAGTTAAGTATTACAAGTTACAACAGGAAAAATGACAAGGATAACATAAAATATCGCTCGTATATATAATCTGAATTTTAAAACTAAAATTATGGAAAATAATATTTAAGGGAAAAAAAACAGAAGATATAATTACAAAGTAAACAAATTTTGAAAAAACAATTTGTGAAATAAAATCATAAATTTTTTTCGATAACTATTTTTAGAAGTAAGTGTATTCGGATCGGTTTGTGGTGCTTTTAAAAGAAAAAAAATCAATAATAAAAAACTTTACCGGCCCCTAAGGAACACAATATCTAAAAAATTTCGGGGTATTTGCAAAAAATAATTCGAAATTTGTTGTGCTTAGCTTGGATATTCTTAACAATTCAATCATCTCCGTTTAGAGGTTCTTCGTTAACTCGGCTCTTTATTTTTCTCTTATTCTCTTACGGTGACTTCTTCTCACTTCAACCCTAGAGTACCCATAGTGTTTTTGTAGATATATATATACAAAATTTTAGCAGTTAACGAGAACCTTAGTGAGAATCTTGCACGCTACGTTACATAGACTAATTGGGCGGAAGTAACTAGTGGAACTTGGATTCCACCACCGGTTAAAAAAATAATAAATAAATAAATAAAGTATCCAATCGTTAAAGAATTCGTGTCAAAGTTGTCTAGTGTAAAAATTGGAGGAGATAATACTTGTACAAGAGAACGTTTCTCCATTTAATATCAACATTTCCACCCACCCCTATAAAACAAATAAACAATGTCGCACGTGTATCTTTTCTTTGTGGCAAACACAAAAGGAGTTGAGAAGCCTGAGCCAAGAGAAAATGGAGAGTCTGAGTGTCCGACAAAGACTTTGAGAGAGACATTCGACATGTCTAGAAGAGAAGAGAGAAAGAGAGGCGAGAAAGAAAAGGTACGAGGGAGGGAGGGAGAGACCAACAAAGAGAGATGTTACCAGTCGGGTATCGTCGCCGGCACCAGAAGTGTTGCACTTGGTCTCTAGTCGAAGTCGTCGCCGTCGCAAAGGTTCCCAGGAGAAGTGGAGACCGAGAGAAGTCGCGACGATGAAAGAAGAAATTAGGTCTAAAATCGATTTGTACTCATTTAAAAATTAGGGTTTTGTGAACCCGTCTAAACGTTTTAAGTTTATGAACCCATCTAAACCCGTCCACACCCGTTTTCTTTCCATCTTGAACTGTCTACTACTTAATTCAAACCGTCCAGCGAAGGCCGACTAGGGTCAAAACAGGACGGCCAGTGGCCGTCTACCGTCTAGACGGCCGTCCAGAGCGTCTTTTAGAACACTGGACCATGGTAAGTGTTCATAGGGAAGTTTCACTGGATTGGACTTAAAACATACACTAGCAATAAATATAACGATGTATTAGGTAATAATATCTTTTATTTATGGGTGAAATTAAGGTTTTATATGAACAAAAAATTAACGTTCTTTTTTAATAGTAAACTAACGACCATTACGTATATAACGATCGTTTTTCTTACATGTAAGGTAGTAACGTCTAGATTTTTTTGATTTTTTTTAAACAAACGTTACTTAGGTTAACAACCGTTAAACTAAGTTAACGATCGGTAAACTAAGTTAACGATCGTTAAACTATTGTTAAACGATAATTAACGTATTGTTAACGATCGTTAACCTTTTTTTTTAACTATCGTTACTACTACCCACCGATCGTTAGTTACATGATAATGCTCGTTATAATATGCAAAACAAGGCCGTTGTTACACAACCACAACAGATATCACAATTTTGTTTTACTTTAATATTGAAAAATATAGAGTTCTAGCTAGTCAAGTTGGTAATAAATTTGAGATGATGTAACAATTTGATATCTTGTTCAATCAACTACAAGGTAAGAAGAAATAACAATCATTGATACCAATCATTGATACCAATACCTGGAGCGTTGATTTGATTAGATTGTGTGGATGTTAGAGGTTCTTACTCTCTACTCTACGAAATGTTCTGACATGATTATATATATATATATGGTTGATTTATGGTAAAAAGGGTTTTTAGGGTCAAAAGTAAGAAGAAATAACCATCATCAAATTAAATGAATGAAAAGTTGTGATGAAGCGCTTCTTTTATATAATACTAGTTAGAACACGCGCGCGAAGCGCGCGTCACAGATGAAATCGGATGATTCTTGTACTCCGTAACCCTGTTCTGCTCATCTATGTAAGGTATAATTTTAGGCTGTAATGGCACTGGTTATGGTTCCGAGGGTAGTGTCGGTTTTTCTGCTCTTGATTATCAACCTAATTTGACAACAAACAACTGAGTTTCATGTGTTTAAATAGATCTTCCTTGCAACCCTCCAACCGAAGAATTAAACAATCCTGGTGGAAGGAGGTGCTGCACATATATCACCTACAACCTCCATATACCTATCTTACATGTATAAGAACAGGGAAATATATAAGTTGAGAGTTGAGTTAGTCATAGGGTCCATATGGATATTGAAGTATCAATATAAATGTAGTGCATACCATTCAAGGCACTCTCTACTATACATCTGGAATGAAATTGTAATGGGTTAAAGCAGGTGGATATAGATTTCCATTTTGACGGGAACAACAAAAACCAGGAGTTTGAGAGCAGCCTCTTTGGACATTCTCCAAACCATTGTGGGCATGTGAATTCTCCCTCCAAAATCTTAGTATGAGAAAATAAAGAACTATGAGATTCAGAAATATTTAGCTTTAGGCATATTCTAGTTCTTGTAAAGAAGCTTGCCTTTTTATATAGTTTTGATATACTTAGGTCATTGAATGGAAGGTAGACACTCAGTCATTCATATAACATGAAACCACATCCGTTGCTGCACCATCATATCCTTTATTCCTGATAAGTTGTTACATCAATAATTTCAATATTAGTGTGAAAATGATAACAATTGATTGTCAATAAAGGAGGTTTCAAGAGTTTTTCTTACCTTAGATGCTACATAGAAAGGAGATCCACATCCTGTTGTAAATAATCTCTCAAGCTGTGACTATGACGATCGTTTTAATAAGAGCACAACTTAGAATCTTAATACATATTTATAATATGAAGTAGAAAACAAATGTCAATTTTATGCAACTACCCGATTCAATGGGCTGAGGCCAAAGTCTGAAATCTTTAGATTTCCTTTCTGTCAAGCAACACATTCGGTGGTTGTAAGTAAGAAGAAATTCCAATATTCCTATGAACCTTATGATGTTCATAACTCAATATTTTTAAAAACTGTTATGCTTATATGATGTTTGTCTACCTTTAGGTCCCTATTTTCAAAACTTCAGGACCCAATTGTCATTAGCCAATTGAAACACAACATGACCAGAGATCTAAAGAAAGAAGAACAGAGCTTACCTATCATCCTCAAAATTGTCGTATATAGAAGCAGGAGAATCAGAGAAGTTTTCTTCCTAGAATCGGATAAAGTGGATCTCTGCCTCCCTCCTCCACCCTGTCCCCAATAGAGAAAACCCTCTTAACGACATTACCAATTTACCATTACAGATATAAGCCCAGTAAACTTGTTTACTACGAAAATATGAAGGATAGTTGTACAAGTTTACCGAACACAAAACCGAATCTACTACACGAGGGCCTCACATTTGGTTGTACAATATAGCTCAATATTTGAGTTGTGTCCTTATCTCCTGCAAGGGGAAACGACATATCTCTCACGTCTCATCTAGGGTATGAACTAATACCACAGTTTCGAGTTTTTGTCTCCTTATAATTGCTTGATTCAGATCTGTTTGCATTAGTAAAAACTCGGTCAAATTAAACCCATTTGAGATTAAGAATCATTCATTCAATCATTCTTACCATCACTATAGGGACTTTAAGGAGCATGAAAGAGAATGGAATAAAGCATGCACGAGAACGCAACTGCTATCACAATGTTGTTTCTCAACCTTTGATCGTCCTTTGACAAATTTCTTACCCTCTATCAGCTCAAAGCCTGAAACAGATTGTAAGAAATCTTCTGCATTGTAAGAGAAGGAAACATAATCAATTGTTCAAGCTCTTGTTGTTTCACTACTTCAAATAATAAGCAAAATCAATCTACTTATGACAACATATATTGAAGTGGTAAGCATGAAGTTCAACATAGGATAAATTGGAATTAATGATAGTAGAAGTTTGGAATTAATGACAGTAGAAGTTTCGGCTGTCCATCAGGAACACTTGATCTGGATACAAGAAAGACTTTGATTTATGCTTACATATATATTAGATGCTCAAAGAGTTTTAGATTTATTAATCAATCTTATCATATCTGAATTTACTTAACTTTATTGCTTTACAACGCTCATATCATTGTAAAACGTTAATATTCTCCTAGCTTCAGTGCATTGTATTGTATACCATGCTAGATTTAGTAGCAAACACGTGCTTTCTCTGCAGTATTTAGCACAATTTTGAGATTTCAATGTCGAGCCTATACGAACCTTAGCCATGTATGAGATTGAGAGATGTATGTGTCTAGAGTAATCAGTCTTGCCAAGCCATCTGAAATCAAATTAGAGGATAGATGATACAACCTTTGAACAAGCATTTGAATGTATATATTGCTTTGTTGTTAGAAAAACTTTCCAATGTTTGACATCAAATTTATCTAAAGATAATACTTATGAATTGCTTACGCAAAGAATGTCAATGAATAGCTTGGAAGCTCCTGAGTGAAATTTGTCAAACATATATATACCCCGGTAAAGGAAAATGAAAACATACATAAATTTAGATAACAATAACATTAATTCAAAGCTAGTGAAATTTATCATACGTAGTCTTATAAATAAATACAATTTTTTAAAAAATTGATTAAAACCTCATGAAGGACTGGTGCACTTACGATATAGGAATCCATGAGATGTAAGGATGGAGTTTATTGTATGTAGTCTTATCAAGCTTGTACACATGCATGCTCAACCCAAAGATACCCCACCTAGAGTATTGAATACAAAGATAGGACCATATTAGAAATAAAAGTTTAGAAACATCAATCTCAAGTGCATATAGCTCAACGACATTACCATTACAGACACAAGCACAACTGTAAGAGCCTTAGTCTTTCGGACAGAGATTGGACTTTAGCCGAGTTTAGCTTTGGCCGAGATTGGCCTAGCTGCCCCCGCGGGCATGAGTGCCGCCCCAGCGGGTTTCCGCCCCTGCGGCTCAGGGAACCGCCCTGCGGTTTCCGGCGGCTGCAGCCGGTTTTGTTGGCTCCTTTGACCCGTGCTTTACCCTTTGCCTTACTTCTTTATTTTCCTTGTTGAGCAAGGGTTTCCTTCTTCACTTTCCAATCCATCCTTTCACGTCCTCCTTGCTTCTCCTTCATCCTTCTTGAGCTTGAGCTTGGATTCCTTAGAGTTGGAAGAGTTTTGTGTGGTTTTTGTGGTGGTTGATGAGCTAATGTGCATGGCTGAGCTTGGAAGCCAGCTGAGGTGCTAGTGGTGAGCAGTTCCTGGTTAGGCCACATTTGTGGTAAGCCTTCTTCTCCTTCTTCTCTTCCTTCTTCCTTTGATTCTTCCTTCTTTAGCTTAGGATTAGATGTATTAATCATAGATTAATGTTGGAATGTGTATGTATATGTATGTGTGTGAATTTGGATGAAAGAAGACGTGATTTGATCATGTGAAGAGCCGAAGAGAAGCCGCGAGATCGCTTTCTGCATTGTCGCCGGCCCCGCGCCTGGAAGCCGCCGCCCCTGCGGAAGCCGTGCCGCAGCGCCCGCGCCTTGCCTGCATCTCTTGTCACCGCGCCTGCGGCTGCTCCCTGCCGCGCTTGCGGGTTGTCTATTCCGCCCCTGCTTCCCTTGATCACGCAGATGCGTCTTGTCCCGGGACTACCTATAATTGGGTAGCTCCTTTCCTTTCTTAGTATGAGGGACTTAGTACCATGCTAGGTATCGGATGGTGATGAGTATGATATAGATATTCCGGTTAGGGCTTTGAGGTTTACGAGTTGGATATGATCCCTATGGATTCCTTGGGTCTAGGTGTGACCCCTTTGTGTGATAGTAGATTGATATGTATATATGTATGCCTTTTATAGGCCGTGTTGTCCTCCAGATTGGAGTGGACGTATATGAGAGTTGATCATAGTTGAGATTACTTCCGAGACCGAGGTAAGTCCATAGGACTTACTTAGCTTCCATCTCTATATTGGATGTTGCATGAGTGGTGTATGTTTATGCTTGCTAGCATGTGATACTGTTATTACCGACCTATGGTCTATTGATTGCCCACTGTAGGGCTGTGACAACCCTTCCCTATCACATCCCACTGGGAGTCTGGGAGGTTCTCTGTGGATAGGTCAGACTTGGTATACGGGATGGACATGGAACACTCCCATTGGGTATACGTGAAGTGTGCCGGATCCACTCCAGGTGGCTATAGCCCACAGAGGCGAGGATTATATTCCTCGTGTCACTTATGTTCATATACCGACTTATATATATATATATATATATATATATATCGTATGAGTGATGGATCATTTATATAAAGATAATTAACCGGGTAAATGTTTGATATCATGCTGAAGTGTTTATTATTTCTGATATGTGATTGTGCTTATGTTCATTCTATATATGTGTATGGTTAGCTAACGGTTTTATACCGTGTTGTAGATCCCTCGCAGGTTAGGAGAACTGCAGAGTGATCCAGAGAGGGTAATCTGCTGAGGGCTCCGTACACTAAGTCGTCCTCGTGGGATTGGGATCTTTTGATCATGTATATATTTGTTATGTTTTGATTGTACTCAACAGTACTCTGTATAACCTTTTGAGATATATATATATATATATTAGTTTCATGTTTTGTTTTAATCTATCTGTGCCTTGTTGTAAGATCAGTGAAATTGTTGTCAGGCTAGGGTCAAGATCCATTGTGAGATCCTAGCCCAGTAACACTCCGAGTCCTACGGATTTGGGGTGTTACAAAGTTGGTATCAGAGCCAGGTTGACAACAATGGCACTTGTAATCTGCGATAAAGGTCGAATAGATAAATAAACAGAACCCGAAAGGGGTCTGACTTTTCAAAAGATTTTTGGTTTGAAATGAGTACAAACGTTTTGGGTTAGTGTGTACGTGAAGCCATCACCCCTCTGAAGATCTCGATAGTATAGGTATATATACATAGATAGATACTATTTGATGTGATGTGTGATATATATATCTATACATATGGCATATATATAGCCTTCTAAGTTAGGTTTATGTCCTCTGCAGATGGTTCATACTAGAGCCCTACCTGCAGCTGGACGAGGTAGAGGTAGACCCCCTCTAGGTAGAGGACGGGGTAGGATTCCTGTTGCTGATCTACGTGCAACAGAGGAGATTTATGACGAAGTTGCTGAGAGTGTCGTTCCCGAGACTGGGAACGGGGCAGCTGGGAGGCATGAATCATAGGGAGCCCGGTCAGATGGCTCAGATCGTGTCTCCATGGAGGGACCAACCTTCCGAGAGTATATCAGACGGGTAGAGGAGGCCGCCAGGGCAGGCAGACGTGCTCCTAATCTGCCCGCACATGAGGGATCCGCTGGGAGATCCCATACAGTGACTCAGGTGCCAGTTGTACCGGCATCTGCTGCTGAGATTGCTAGAGCTCCAGAGGAGTACAGAGGGCCTCGACCAGACAGTTGGTTGAAGGCATTTCATCAGTTGGGAGTACCCCATTTCTCTAGGAAGGTGGGGTTAGAGGTGGAGCTGTGGATAGGGCATGTGGACTCGGCTTTAGAGTCTATCAGATGTCCAGCTGACAGGCAGATAGAGTTGGTGCAGACTCTATTCAGAGATCTGACACAACACTGGTGGAGGTCAGTACGGAGTCAGGTTCTCAGTTATGGCCAGATGAGGACCATGATTAGAGAGCGTTTCTGCCCTGCCTCGTTGAAAAGGGAGAAACTGCGCGACTTTGTTGAGGTTGGATTTGATGATGTACCAGTCTCAAAGGCCATCAGGAGGTTTCAGGAGGAGCTGGCTTTACTGGGTCCAGCTGCACCTCCTGCTGATCAACATGTTTATCTTTTCTCTCGACGATGGAGGGATGGTACCCGAGCCTATATGGCGGGTTTTCACTGTCAGTCCTTGATGGACTATCAGGACAGAGCTGCAGATTATGAGAGAGAGAGAGCTGGGCCGAGGAGAGCTTCTCAGGCCGGAGGGTATGAGAAGAGACAGCGTACTGGGCAGGCCAGTGGTACTGTTGGAGCTGCTAGTGTTGGGCGTGGTCAGAGATGCCGGGGTCGTTCTGTATCTACACACCAGCTACAGAGAAAGGACGACAGTGTTATAACTATGGTGATCCAAGACATATGAGGCCAGAGTGCACGATGCCATTAGTGACGTGTTTTACCTGTGGTAGACAGGGTCATAGAGCCGTTTACTGCCGCCAGGGCGGAGCTATATCTCAGCAGGGTTCTTCTCCTGCTAGTGCAGCGGGAGGTGCGCAGAGGCCACCTCAACAACAACAGACTCAGGGACAGCAGAGGGTCCTAGATCGCCCTACGACTCAGGGATCTGCTCTTGGGCCGAGTAGAGGCAGAGGTCGTGGTGGGAGCACCACTGATACCAGAGGGCCACAGGGCCCAGTCTTTGAGCTTAAGAGTGCAGAGGAGCCAGCTGCACCTACTGCTACAGGTACCATTCTGATTCATGGTTTACCTGTTGGAGTTTTATTTGATACTGGTGTTACGCACTCTTTTATTTCTGATGCTTGTGTAGAGCGTCTTGGTTTAGATACAGTTGAGGGGATGTCCTTTATTATAGGTTACCCGATGGTGGTAGGGTCAGAGGTACCCGTGAGATTCACGGTTGTCGCATTTCTGTAGGGACCCGTGTGTTACTAGTTGACTTCTTTGTCATGCCATTAGAGCATGAAGAAGTCATTCTAGGCATGAAGTGGATGGATAGACACTCTGCAGTTTTAGATGTAGGTAGGAGGACTGTTACCCTCTCTACCGAGTTAGGTCAGATAGAGGTTTTCCGAGGTTGGGACCTTGGAAAGACAGGCACAGTTACCAGCGCTATACAGGCAACTAGATTGATTGCACAGGGTTGCGAGGCCTTCTGGTGTTATGTCATGAAGGAGGGGGATAGTCCAGCTATAGAGGACATTCTAGTTGTTTGCGAGTTCACAAATGTTTTTGTTGAGCCGTCCAGCTTGCCGCCTCAGAGGAGTGTGGATTTTGGGATTGAGTTAGAGCCTGGTACGAGACCGATCTCGAAGGCCCCATACCGGATGACGCCTGTCGAGACGCTAAAACTGAAGAAGCAACTTGAGGAGTTGGCTGAGAAGGGCTTCATTCGCCCTAGTGTATCTCCATGGGGAGCACCTGTCCTCTTCGTACGGAAGAAAGACGGATCACTGAGGTTATGCATTGATTACAGAGAGCTGAACAGGGTGACCATCAAGAACAAGTATCCACTGCCTCGTATTGATGATTTGTTAGATCAGCTACAGGGAGCGACTGTGTTTTCCAGGATTGACCTGCATTCCGGGTATCACCAGCTGAGGGTGAGAGAGCAGGATGTGCACATGACAGCATTCCGGACCAGATATGGCCACTACGAGTTTGTAGTGATGCCATTGGGGCTTACGAATGCCCCAACAGTTTTCATGGAGTTGATGAACAATATCTTCATCGACTTCCTGGATCAGTTTGTGGTGGTTTTCATTGATGATATTCTGGTCTATTCTCGTAGCAGAGAGGAGCATGCAGGACATCTGAGGACTGTATTGCAGGTTTTGCGGGATAGAGAACTTTATGCTAAGTTCTCTAAGTGTGAGTTCCGGATGCCAGAGGTAGCATTCCTGGGTCATGTGGTTTCAGCTGAAGGGATCAAGGTGGATCCAGCGAAGATAGAGGGAATAGCAGCTTGGACGACACCGACGAACGTCAAGGAAGTACGTAGTTTCCTTGGCCTAGCCGGTTATTACACACGCTTTGTGGAGGGATTTTCTGTGATTGCCTGTCCACTGACGAGTCTACTGAGGAAGACTACCAGATTTGTGTGGTCTGATCAGTGTATGTAGAGTTTTGGGGAGCTGAAGAGACGTTTGACTTTTGCTCCTGTTTTGGCACAGGCAGAGGGTACAAATGATTTTGTGGTTTACAGTGATGCATCCAAGCTAGGCTTGGGATGTGTGTTGATGCAGAGAGGCAGGGTGATTGCATATGCGTCTCGACAGCTGAAGACGTATGAGGAGAACTACCCGACTCATGATCTGGAGTTGGCAGCGGTAGTTCATGCACTGAAGATCTGGAGACATTACCTGTATGGTGCTACATGTCAGATCTTCACAGAACATAAGAGTCTGAAGTACATTTTCACGCAGCGGGAATTGAATAACCGCCAGCGTAGGTGGCTCGAGCTGATCAAGGACTTTGATTTAGAGATTTTGTATCATCCAGGGAAGGTGAACGTTTTCGCCGATGCCTTGAGTAGGAAGACGCCTCGAAAGCAGGCGATTGCGAGGCTGACAATTCAGTATCAGCTGCAGAGAGACTTGATCTTGTTAGAGTTGGACATCCAGTTTCCTGATGAGGATGCCCAACTGCGTACTTTAGAGGTTCTTCCTGATATGTTGGGTGAGATCCAACAGAAGCAGGAGACTTGCCCGCACTGATGAGGATACGAGATAGGATGTCTCGGGATGAGGCACCACAGTTCCTGCTGGGAGCAGATGGAGTTTTGAGATGCCGCGGTCGCGTCTGTGTACCTGCTGAGACAGAGGATTTTACAGGAGGCTCACTGTACACCTTACTCTGTACATCCAGGTACGAGTAAGATGTATCAGGATTTGAGACGTCTATATTGGTGGGGAGGGCTGAAGCCCGATGTGGCCAGATTTGTGGCACAGTGTGCGACCTGTCAGCAGGTCAAGATCGAGCATTTCAGATCTGGAGGTGAGCTCCATCCACTTCCTATTCCACAAAGGAAGTGGGAGGATGTCACCATGGATTTTGTGATTGGACTGAGGCTGAGCCGGAGTTTTGATGCCATCTAGGTCATAGTGGACAGATTGACGAAGACGGCACGTTTCATTCCTATTAGAGAGACGTGGCCGGTGAGCAGATTAGCTGAGGAGTACACTAGGAAGATAGTGAGACTCCATGGTGTACTAAGGACGATCGTCTCAGATAGAGATGGACGATTTACCTCGAGATTCTGGCAGTAGATTCAGACTGCCCTGGGGACGAGTTTGCACTTCATGACTGCGTTCCATCCTTAGACAAATGGTCAGTCAGAGAAGACCATTCAGACCCTGGAGGATATGCTGCGAGCTTGTGTGTTGGATTGGGAACAAGTGTGAACGGATCATCTCCCACTTGTTGAGTTCTCATACAACAACAGCTGGCATGCATCTATTGGGATGGCCCCATATGAGGCACTGTATGGACAGAGATGTCGTACCCCGTTATGCTGGGATGAGCAGAGCAGTGTTAGTGGGTTAGCACCTGATCAGATTCAGGATGATATGGCTCGAGTAGCATTGATTAGAGAGCGTTTGCTGACTGCGCAGAGCCGTCAGGAGTCTTATGCTGATAAGAGGCGTAGACCTCTAGAGTTCAGAGTTGGAGCCCATGTGTGGCTGAGGGTGTCTCCGACACGAGGTGTTAGGCGTTTTGGAATTAAGGGGAAGTTGAGCCCCCGATATGTCGGACCGGTCGAGATTCTGGATCGGGTTGGGAGTGCAGCATACAGATTGGCTTTGCCTCCGAGATTAGAGGGTGTTCACCCTGTATTTCACGTGTCTCAGCTGAGGGAGTACATACCAGATCCGAGACACATTGTGAGTTATGATGATTTGGTGATTGAGCCGGACCACACATTTGCTGAGCACCCTATTGCAGTCCTAGAACGAGGTATGAGACGCCTGCGTTCGAAGAACATTCCTATGCTGAGGATACAGTGGTCGAGACGAGGACCTGATGAGGCTACATGGGAGACTGAGGATAGTATCCAGAGGAACTATCCCAAGTTCTATGCTGAGTTAGATGCACCAGTAGGATCACCGAGTAGATCTTAGTACTACATTGGTGAGTGTTATGTGCTTATATGTTTATATGCTATGATGTGTTTATTTTCATATTAGCTTTGATGTGATTATGATCTTATTAGATCTTGTTGTGCTAGTATGATTATTGTTATAGCTGGAGATGGTTCTTTCCTTCATGCTATGGTGTTATGATAGGTTTAGCTGGAGATGGTTCTTTCCTCCATGCTACTTTGATGGACATAGTAGTGCTGGAGATGTTTTTCCACCATGCCTTTTTGTTATGGTTATGATACGGCTAGAGATGTGATTCCTCTATGCCTTGTGATGTGTTTATGGTTTGGCTAGAGATGGTTTTCCTCTATGCCCTGGATAATATAGTTTGTTGCTGGAGTTGATGAGTTCCTCCATGCTTATGTTTGAGGTTATAGAGAGTTTTACCTCGGCTTTTGAGTCCGAGTGGTTTCAGGACTTTGCAAGTTTCGGGACGAAACTTGTTTTTAGGGGGGTGAGATGTAAGAGCCTTAGTCTTTCGGACCGAGATTGGACTTTAGCCGAGTTTAGCTTTGGCCGAGATTGGCCTAGGCGCCCCCGCGGGCATGAGTGCCGCCCCAGCGGGTTTCCGCCCCTGCGGCTCAAGGAACCGCCCTTGCGGTTTCCGGCGGCTGCAGCCGGTTTTGTTGACTCCTTTGACCCGTGCTTTACCCTTTGCCTTACTTCTTTCTTTTCCTTGCTGAGCAAGGGTATCCTTCTTCACTTTCCAATCCAACCTTTCACGTCCTCCTTGCTTCTCCTTCATCCTTCTTGAGCTTGAGCTTAGATTCCTTAGAGTTGGAAGAGTTTTGTGTGGTTTTTGTGGTGGTTGATGAGCTAATGTGCATGGCTGAGCTTGGAAGCCAGCTGAGGTACTAGTGGTGAGCAGTTCCTGGTTAGGCCACAGCTGTGGTAAGCCTTCTTCTCCTTCTTCTCTTCCTTCTTCCTTTGATTCTTCCATCCTTAGCTTAGGATTAGATGTATTGATCATAGATTAATGTTGGAATGTGTATGTATATGTATGTGTGTGAATTTGGATGAAAGAAGACGTGATTTGATCACGTGAAGAGCCGAAGAGAAGCCGCGAGATCGCTTTCTGCATCGTCGCCGCCCCCGCGCCTGGAAGCCGCCGCCCCTGCGGAAGCCGTGCCGCAGCGCCCGCGCCTTGCCTGCGTTGCCTGCGTCTCTTGTCACCGCGCCTGCGGCTGCTCCCTGCCGCGCCTGCGGGTTGTCTATTCCGCCCTTGCGTCCCTTGATCACGCAGATGCGTCTTGTCCCGGGACTACCTATAGTTGGGTAGCTCCTTTCCTTTCTTAGTATGAGGGACTTAGTACCATGCTAGGTATCGGATGATGATGAGTATGATATAGATATGCCGGTTAGGGCTTTGAGGTTTACGAGTTGGATTTGATCCCTATGGATTCCTTGGGTCTAGGTGTGACCCCTTTGTGTGATAGTAAATTGATATGTATATATGTATGCCTTGTATAGGCCGTGTTGTCCTCCAAATTGGAGTGGACGTATCTGAGAGTTGATCATAGTTGAGATTACTTCCGAGACCGAGGTAAGTCCATAGGACTTACTTAGCTGTCATCTCTATATTGGATGTTGCATGAGTGGTGTATGTTTATGCTTGCTAGCGTGTGATACTGTTATTACCGACTAGAGCTGATACACCCAGGACTTACCCGCCCGGCCCGTCCGCCCGTAAAAACGGGAGGATATGGACAAGGTGAGAAGCCCGGACGGGCCGAAAAGTCCGGCCCGCCTGTCCTGCCGGGCCGGATTCGGTCAGAGTACAAAGCCCGGTCGGGCTGCTTGCCCGGCCCGGATTTCTTATAAAAATGTGAAACTAAAATTAATGTATAGGTAACGTAAATATGTATTGTGCAAAAAATAAAAAGCCCAGCCCATATAATATTTTGCTGGATAAGTTTAAAGACTAACCCTAAGCAGCCTCCCTCTCCCTCTCCCTCTCGCCTTCCTCTCAGATTCTCTCAGACCCTCAAAAAAACCTCTAAGCGACTAAGAGCACTAACTCACAGGTTCTCACTTCACCGGACCGGTCCGGACGTGCGGTGGTGTCTCTCGCCCTCACTCTCGAGTCCTCACTGAGTCTCCTCACTCTCTCAGACATTTATGAACCGTGATTCACGCATCTTCCGGATAACCAACCCTCACTCTTGAGTCCTCGTTCAGTCTCCACACTCTCGTGACTTGCATCTCCCCGACGTCTCTCCCCTGCTAAGAAACCGTGACAATCTCATACCTCTCCAGAAATCTATATATATCCAAATTCATATTGTGTAAATTCTATATAATTGATTAATTCATATTCAAATTGTTGATACTTTGCTTATATTCGGGTTGTTTAAACTTTATTATTTTTCAGTCCAAAACATATTCATTCAAGTGCAAATTCATAAAAAGTGGAAAATCTATGTACGTAGGTAAAAAATAATCTGGGTACCCGGCCGGGCGGCCCGGCCCGGGTTGGCGGATGGGTACGGACACCCCTGTAGCCCGGATCCCGGGCTTAGCCCAGATCCGGCCCGGACATCCGGACAAAAAATTGTAAGAAGCCCGGTCCGGATTCGGCCCGAACCCGGAAAGTATCAGGTCAATTACCGACCTATGGTCTATTGATTGCCCACTGTAGGGCTGTGACAACCCTTCCCTATCACATCCCGCCGGGAGTCTGGGAGGTTCTCTGTGGATAGGTCAGACTTGGTATACGGGATGGACATGGAGCACTCCCATTGGGTATACGTGAAGTGTGCCGGATCCACTCCAGCTGGCTATAGCCCACAAAGGCGAGGATTATATTCCTCGTGTCACTTATGTTCATATACCAACTTATATATATATATATATATATCGTATGAGTGATGGATCATTTATATAAAGATCATTAACCGGGTAAATGTTTGATATCATGCTGAAGTGTTTATTATTTCTGATATGTGATTGTGCTTATGTTCATTCTATATATGTGTATGGTTAGCTAACGGTTTTATACCGTGTTGTAGATCCCTCGCAGGTTAGGAGAACTGCAGAGTGATCCAGAGAGGGTAATATGCTGAGGGCACCGTACACTAGGTCGTCCTCGTGGGATTGAGATTTTTGATCATGTATATATTTGTTATGTTTTGATTGTACTCAACAGTACTCTGTATAACCTTTTGATATATATATATATATATATATATATATATATATATATATATTAGTTTCATGTTTTGTTTTAATCTATTTGTGTCTTGTTGTAAGATCAGTGAAATTGTTGTCAGGCTAGGGTCAGGATCCATTGTGAGATCCTAGCCCAGTAACACTCCGAGTCCTACGGATTTGGGGTGTTACAACAACAACAACTTTGATAGCAATTTTACGTTAATGTTCCGATTCTTCCTGCTTTTCTATCCACCTTCCAACCTCAATAGTCCCAGGAAACTAATAAGAAATCGTTTGTCCTACCGTCATATCGGTATCAACATTCCAACAGAGCAACGTTTTTCCTTACCTTAGCACATGAAATTCAAAGGGAAACATAGGAAGTAAATAAAAAACCCTAGAAATCGAAAACGGCCAATTATCTACAGCTTTCCGACCAGACCGAGAGAATGAAAGATGATCAAACTTGCAAACGAACATGAGAATAAGCATATCCATCTGGAGCTTACTTTCTGGATCTCCCTCTTTTCTTCTTCATCATCATCATACATATCTGGTTTCAACAATTTCTTGGGACGGAGCTTTTGTTATTAAAGAGGAGAGAAAGATAAAGATGTGTGCAGATTTGAGAGTCGTTTGCAGAAGAAATCGACACGGCGTCAAACACGCGTCAACTTTTTAGAGTCGATGGAGAAGAAGCGGTGCAGTGACATCGAAGAAGACAATTGTGGGCTAGAAGACATATTGAGCCCAAATATTAAAAAAGCTAACATAAAAAAGTAAATTAAAAGGAGAATGACACATTTGTAATGGTAGCTGACAATTATCATGAATAAGTAGGGGCAAAAGCGGAAAAGAAGGGGCAAAAGCGGAAATGTACTATTGTAAGGGCCAACTCCTACTTTTATAATAGTATAGATATGTGATTAACGGTAAATATTAAACACCGTCAAAGGTATCCACTGATTTTAAATGAGATTTGTTCAAAACCTAATTTGTTCAAAACCTAATTTGTTCAACTATATTGCATATATGTAGACCTGTGCAAATCCGGGTTCGGGCCGGGCTTGAGCCGGGCCAAAATAAAAATCTGCCCGAAATGTACGGGCCGGCCCGACTTGTGCGGGCCTCTAAGCCTGCCCATGTACATCCACCCACGTAAAACTCGGGCGGCCCGCCCGCCCGAGTTATTTCTTGTGTAGCTTATTATTTTGTTCCCTAGATTTGTTAGACAAAAACTATATAGATAAAACCTTTAACCTTTTAACTAAAACTTCCAATTTTCAATCCATTGATACCAATACCTGTAAATATGTAACATTGCATGGTGCACTACAACTTACAAGTTACCAACAACAATAATAAAAAAAAAAAACAGTAGAATGAAATCAACCAAGCAATGGTGGAAGAAAAAATGTTAGGTTTAATAAAATATATTATGTAAAATAATTAGAATTAGGAAAATTCCGGATGGTACCCCTGTAGTTTGGGGTATTCCGGATTTTGCCCACAAGTTTTTTTTAGTTTGGATGGTGCCCCTGTGTTTTAATATTTTCCGGAAAATGCCCAATTTCATTTATATTGTGGAGGGATGTTAACTAAAATAATTTTTTTTTAAATGAGAAGAACTTCTTTTTTAAAAAGGAGATAAAAGAGGCTAAATATTTTGCACATAAGTTTTTTTAAAAAATTAATTTAAGTTGACATCCCTTTGCAATTTAAATGGAGTTGGGAATTTTCCGGAAAATATAAAAACACAAGGGTACCATTCGAACTAAAAAAACCTGTGGGCAAAATCCAGAATACCCCAAACCACAGGGGCACCATCCGGAATTTCCCTTAAAATTATATATATATATACGGGCCGGGTTGGGCCAGCCCGCGGGCTAAAATGGCTACCCATACCCGTCTCATCAAAATCCAGGCCGGACCGGGCCGGGCTCAAACGGGTCAAACTCGTTGTCCGTACCCATGCTTTTCCCGGGCGGGCTGGACGGGCCGGCCCGGATTTGCACAGGTCTACATATATGTTCAAAACTTGATTTGTTCAACTATATTTCATATTTGTTCAAAACCTGATTTGTTCAAGTATACAACTTATATGTTCAACTATATTTGTTCAAAACTTGATTTGTTCAACCATATTGCATATTTGTTTTAAAATCTAGTTTGTTCAAGACCTGATTTTTTCAAGTAATACCTTTCATAATAAAGTTAACAAAACCATCAATTGATTAGTAATGTAGAACACAGTACACTTTCGTTTCTCTTTCTGAACATCTGTACCTTGTGATGCTGCATCAATAGAGATTAGGAGAAGGAGAGAAGAAATTGAATCGATTAACCTAGAATCGAATAAATCGAATCGAATAACTTGAAATTGAAGAAATCAAAGAAGGAATGAGAAAGGAGGAAGAAGAAAGGAGCGTGAAAAGAACGACAATGTGAAGAAATCGAATCGATTAACTTGAAATCGAAGAAGGAAGGATAAAGAAGAAAGAAAAAAGTAGCCTGAAATGTACGGAGATGTAAACGACGTCAACCTAAGCGTGTTGTGTTCAAACACACACATATGAAATTGGTTCAGGTGAGAATTATTCTTACGGAGAAGAATGCGAACTTGTCTCAATCGTTAAATGAACCAAAATCAACGCTTGTGATAACAAAAAAAATTTATATCATTTTTTTAAAAATTGGTCACATTAATATAGTTTCCTTTTTAATTCTAAATGATACTCCCGCTAGTTCACAATATTTGACATTAGAGCTTTATAAATTGGTTCACAATTTATGACATTATAAGTGCTATTAATGTATACACCTTCCACAAATAGAATTTTATATACTTTTCATTTATTGTTTGCATTTTTAAAACATTGTTTCCTCTTTTTTCATACAATTCATATTTTACCATTTTTTAATATGTGTTTTTTTTAACTCTAATACCAATTATTTTGAACCGGATGGAGTAATGTTAGTTTCCTCACATGATATATTGATTTATTAATATCACACTCATGCACATAAATACTAAGTTCATCATGTTCAATTAAAAGTACACAAGGAATCAATGTCTATTGGTTTGATTGAGTTAAATTTAATTATTTTTAAACATTTGTTATCAACGATTTTTTTTAATTGTTTATATTTTCATTAATAATTTTTATCCCACATCGATTATCAAATAAGACTGACAATTTGACAACGGTATAAATAAAGGTCTGAAGATTTAACATATCATACTTTGGTTGACTTTGTTTGCTAAGTTCAAGTATAAAATCGGAAATTTTAACAAATCATGCCTTGCTTGACATTGAAAAAAAAATGATTCAATTCAATGAAATAATTGGATGAGTCGATGTCGATAGGTTTGTCCTCCTATCTTTGTTCTTAGGTTCACCGAGGAGGTTGAGTATAATCAGTCTATTAGTCCAATTTCTGAGCCGGACCCGGAATCGAAGCCTAAACCTGTACCTGAATGTGATATTGACCCGGAATCGAAGAACGTAGATTTCAGGTTCGTAGATGACCATTTCCTGGATATTGGTGACATATTCGGGTCCTCTCTGCTTTTTGATACGCTAGAAAATCGATAGGTTTTGTTAAACAGTTGGATCAGGAAGAGAAAAAAAACACGAATTATACTACAATATTAAATGTCTTCCAGTTTTTGTGGATTAAATATACACCAAACATTAGTATAAATTCAGTCATATGAAACTCGTCCCTACAAAACATAAACTTTCTTATCTGAGGTGCACCAATAGGTTTTGTAGTCCTTCATCCTTGTCAATAATCATAAATGGTTTTATAATGAGACAATAATGAATCAGACAATCAAAGTGAAACCCGTATTATCATAGGATATTGTAGGAGATGAATATAAAGAATCTACTTTCACATAGTCCGTTGGGGTGTATATTCCTCTCCATTGACAACTCTCATTCTTGCCTTCAATCGATAAAGCAAACAAGCACAATGTAAACAAGTATGCAAAGATGTCAATATAGGTAAGAAAGTAAGAAACAAACACAAGGTGATGAAAATATAGCTCATAAAATGACGTACAGATGCAAAACCGATTGAGTATTAACTCACATCTTGAATTATTCAACAATGTGTTTTGAAGTAGGTTTGATAAGTCATATTATAACAATCAAACATAACTCGACCTTAACAATTTGAGCACTCACCATACATATTTTTTAATTCATGTTTCTCCCCGTAGGAAAAAAAAACACTCATTTTTTCTATACATCACAATTCACACCATCTTAAAAATTCATTTCCAACACTAATTTTTCTTACCTATTTAATTTTTTAACTTCATGTTTATTCACCCATTATATATTTATTCATATGATAATAATATAATTTTATTGGTAATATCATTACATCAAGTACCTAAATTTATATTATAATTAAGCGTATGCCAACATTTTAGGCACAAAACCAAACCTTTTTCTTATTTTAAAAACAAAAACCAAAAACCAAACTTTAAAAATAAAATAAATACAACAAGAAGAAGAATAAAAAAAAATGTTGCTATTAGTAAGAATAAATTGTGCCATTACCGAGTTTAAATCGATATACATTATAAAAGTTCGGGTAGTACAAGTACAACACAACTAAACTATAACAAGAGGCATCACCAAAATGATAGATTGCAGAATTTTTAGAAAAATCTATATCATCAAATATATTTGAACTAATAAATTCAAAATACAAAAGAAAAATCTAGTACAAAAAATCATAAAGTTCTCAAGGTGACCATTGAATGTAAAATGAAACAATCACACATGAGTACATGACCTACGTAATAAAATTAACGAACATAAATAAATCCAGCAAACAAAATAAATAAAAAAAACAATGGAATTTTGGAAAAAAAAAATTCAACTACTCTCATATAAGAATGCAAGCTCAACAAAATCACAAAAGGATAAAGTCAAGGACTCATTTCACCTTGTCGTATGTAATTAGGTTAGATGCGGAGAGCGTGATTGCAGTCCTCGAGAGACTGATCCAACAACCCAAGCTTGAACCAAGAAGCAACCCTATAACAACAGAGAACGGAGATGGAAAGATCAAGCCTTAACCCTTCTCCATCACATGCTTCTGTAAATGTAATTGCCTCATCAAACCTACAAGAATATACATGTTTATCATCACTCTCTACAATAAGACTTGATCTTGTTGTTCCTCAATTAATTTACTTTCCAAAACTTACCTTTCCCTTGACATCTCCAGCTGAGCTCAAACATAAAAGAGTTAAGCTTCAGAAAGCATCCCAAAGAACTTACTTTGTGAGTAGCATTGCAGAGATGGATCGATTTTAGTAGTATTTGATAGAATGGGATAAGCATCAAAGAGTTTATGCAGCTTCAAAAGACAATTTTTTTTCTACATGTACGAAGTTGCACATTAACATTCGAAAACAATTATAAGAAATTGTTCACCAAACAACACCAAAGCTATAACCACATAAGAATTGAATAAATGAATATTAGAAGAATTTGAAATTGTTACTGATACATGATAATCAAAGAGTGTGGTTCATGGATCAATCTCATGGATTAGGTTAACTAAACTCATAAGATACCATCATGTAGCGAGAGAACAAAGGCTATGATTATATAAACAAGGTTGAAGAATGTGGAGAACCAAGCCAAATTCCTAAGGTAGACAAATGGGGTGCTCCAAGAGCAAATAAGAAGCAAACGAATCCAACAATGGCTATACATTACAGAAGCTACAAGACACCATCATCCCTGAATAAGACATTAATCGCATGTGTACAAATTACAATCCCAACTTTAAACAACATCAAAATCCTTAAATTCAACAATATCACCATATCTATTTACCTTGAGGGAAGGTCCTCTTAGCCGGATAGACGGATGGCCTCGCCATCCGAGGGCATATCAATATGCATGTTGAGTTTCACATTGATTTTGTTGGTATAGGTTGGTTGTTGTGGCAAATTCTAGTGGTAGACATGTGGGGTATGCGATGACGCTTGAGACGGATACAGACAGGGCAACGTAAGAGGATATTGCTAGTTGCTTGGAGGATGACTGCTCCAGTTCGGCGACAACGGTGAGTGGGAATAACCACCGTAGCCACGTTGTCGAGGGAAACAAATGTCGTGGTTATGGTTGCCCCTGCCGCCACGCCGATTATTTCGACCGCGACCTCAAGAGTTTCCCCCGACTTACTAGAACGACATGGGTCCAAAACTGTGACATCAAAAGTAGATCCGATGAGGAGATCAAGGTTGGTGGTTCTTCAGAGGAGCGAGCGTGGCGAGTTGCCTCCCTGCTAAGCATATTGCGAGCCGTCATGAAAGACGGGAGCGGTTTTGTCTGACTGATGATACTCCCGATCACGGCGTACTTGGTAGTCGAACCATTGATTAGTTGTCATACTAATTTGTAATCCCTTATTGGATGTCCGACATCCTCAAGTTGATCGGCCGTTGTCTTTAGGGTTTGACAATAACTCGCCACCGATTTATGGCTATCAAGGCAGCAATTATTGAAACGTCCTTCCAAATCCGCAACCCTAGTAGACTGATTATCATGAAATAGGCTTTTGATGCGAAGCCAAGCTTCCCTTGCCGTGGAACCCGGTTTGAGGATCATGAGTAACAAATCTTAATAGCTGATGGTGACATATATCCAAGATAACACAATGACATCCAACTTGATCCATTGCGGGTTGGAGGAGTCCAAATCATTTGATCTTTTGGTATTTGATGCAAGAGCATCTACGGACCTAGTTGAATCCAACACCATGACTATGAAAGCTAGGAGGCAAGGAGTGAAGAGCATTCAAAGGAGAAGAAGTTGATAATCAAAGTCATTTCTAGGAGAGAAATGATGACCATCCTCAAAGACGAAATGAGGACCATTTCTAGCTAGAATAGAAGTGAAGACCATTTGTTGGAGATGGAAGATAGTAAGATCCATGTATGCATGGAAGCCAACTTTGGCATGCAAATATATCCGTGGAAGGAACATATGATGGATCTATACTATGTTGGATCTAGAGGATCATGAAAGCTTGCATAACCTCCCACATACACGAAGGAGAAGGAGATCGGCCATGCAAGCCATGCACATTCATCGGAATATCCATACACATGCAACCTTGGAACGGGTCATCCGGACCACATATCAAGACTTTCACCAACGGGCCATCCATGCATGGATATAATGATGGACGAATTTGCATGCTGAATCTCGGCCCTTGCTATGATATTTTTCAGCCCATAAAAACACAAATTTAAATTATGAGTTAAGTTGTTTTAATTTTGGACTTTTAATTGTTAACTTTCAGCCCATGTTTATTTCAATTATTTTGCAAATAATTTAAGTCTTCTAATAGGGAAGCTTAATGATAAATATTGAGAGAATCATATCTTGTAGAGATATTATTTGATCAATCTTAGAAGATCAAATCTTACTAGAAGATTGAGCTTATTTTATTATTTTCCTAGAGAATTATATCTTATTCCAGATAAGATATAATTCTACAAGATCTTTTGCTTATAGACCACTTGACCTAGACCCTATATGGGATGATCGAGCCTCTTGTAAGGAAACCTGACTTTGAATTAAACATATGTTTTTCGGTATTTGTTGAATGCAATTCCAAACCTAGGCTTCCACGCAAGGAGTAGAGAGCAAGAGAAGTCTTATTCGACCTATAGCTTGGACTTGTTTAAATTGTTCTGCTTGCACGTGGCGAGTAGTATTTGCTGAGCTTTTCACAAGCCTCCTTATTGCTTCTTGTGCTCTAGGGACCATCGTTCCATTGTGTGTAAGATTGTAGCAGAAGGGTTCTACAATCGTTCATTGGTTGTGCGATAATCATCACGTCTTATCGTGATCCGAGTCATTTATTAGGGTTCGACCTTGATCCATCTATCTACCGGTCCATTCCACCATTGGATCATCCTCTTTCCATATCTTCTACACGTTTCCTATCGAGTCTTCTTCTTGTCGAAAGATCGGTCACCCACATGGCTAACTTTGTATCAATATTACTATTAGTGATCAAGAATGCACAATAAATATTGCAATATAGCTTTCTAAAGTTGCTTGATAGGTACGTAGACATTATACTTATTGTAGGTATTGCAGTGTACATATGTTAATATATACAATCATTCCCATTAGATCCTGAGAATATAATTTGAACTTAAGGCCAATTGTTTTATCAAGTGTTGTCATCACGTTGTGTATATTTACTAATTTTCTCAAAACCACGTGTTTCAAATTGCAGGGATGTCAAGGATGTTGTTGATGAGTGGAGTTTATACTTCTGTCTCTTGCTTTTCATATTGTAAAAATTTTGTCATTCATATTGAACATGAAACACAAGCAAATCTACGTGCAATTCATTTCTCAACTTCTTAGGTTATCTACAAAACTTATCATTCTGGTTTACATTGTTGTATCAGCTTAAGAAGTATATATATGAATATGCTGTCTATCACTTCCGCGTTCAAAGCGCGCAGCAGTTCTACTGGTTAGTGAACTAAGAATCTATAGAAACTAAAGAAAATGTCAAAGAACTCGTGAAAAAAATATGCAGTGTGTGATGGACTTATAGATGTGTGAGAATCGTAACTGCTGTAAATGAATACAAGAATAACAAGGATCTCATTGGAAATTCCCTCTCATTATGTCACTCATCTCAAACTTGCTCAATACATCTTGACTTCATACCATCAAATCCCAGATAATGATCTAGGCTAATCCTATTTGGATCAAACTTTACAAATTTATACACATATAGGAAGAAAGGGAAGAGGGGGTGAAGAACAAAATGCTTTAGCGCTTTACAGAATAAAACTATACATGCTTCTCGCCTTTCGCCAAGCGTACCTTATTCTGGGACTCCTTAAAGGCTTGCCAAGCAACCGTATAATGCTCCTGTGACAACATCCCTTCTTCAACAACCTGCATAGCTCTTTTGTACAAGTGTTCATAACACTGCATCGGGTTAGTAATATCCACAACATTTGAGCCAATATCCAACACGTATGAACGCTTGCAATCTTTTCTCCAACGATTGAGAATGTATTGTGACGGAATCTCTTCAACCCCATCACAGTTTAGGACACATAACGCATGGCGACAGAGATAGCCATTTACGTAGAAACAACCACAAATGCAACGTACCTCTAACGTTGTTTTATCATACATCACTTCAAAGTTACTGTATTCACTTCCTGACCCGATCTCTCGTTCTTTGATCATGTATGTGGTGACCGGCCCACTAGCGTGGACCTCGGAGATGTTCACACATGAAGATACCATCTCCACTTCAGCTTGGAACTTACTGAGTATCTCTTTGGTGTACTGTTTTGAGAGTTGTAGCTGATAAGGGTGACCAAAGGATGAACTTGAATCTAAAGATGACTCGTAATCAGCCAGTGATTCTATTTGGCGTTTTCTCTTTAGAGCTATTTCGTATACGTCGAAAAATTCTCTTATAGAGGTTCTTTCGTAAACATAACCGTCGAAGAATGGGATTACAGTGGGATCAGATGGAGACATGAACAACCCAGCAAGAAAAGTGTCCTTCAAGTAAACAGGGGCCCACCTTTCTCGATCTTCATATAGATTCTGAATCCAATCAAGATCCTCAATTTCAAAACGTTGTATCATTGCTCCCCAAGAATTCTCAAATTCATCTACTCTTAGAGCGCCATACAATGTTCTATTGAATACTGATAGGAATCCTTCGGATTCCTTTACAGGACCCAAGTTATGGTATATGCTCTGTAACACGAACGGCAAAAACAGCCGATGATTAGCCCTGGGAAATACCTCTGAGATTGCAATTTGAATGGATTTACCCTGATCTGTGAAGACAGTTTGTGGAGTTCTTCCCAGCATACATGTGAGCCATGTTCTAAAAACCCACGTGTAGGTTTCAACAGTTTCATCCGCAAGCAAGCTGCAACCAAACAAAATTGACTGCCCATGGTGATTTATTCCAACAAACGCCAAAAGTGGAATGTCATAATTGTTTGACAGGTATGTTGTGTCAATTGCAATCACATCACCAAAGTAACTATATCCAGCCCTTGACCTAGAATCGATCCAAAACACATTCCTCAATTGGCCTTCATCATTCAAATCCATCAAATAAAGGAAATTAGGTTTTCCTAGCTGAGCCTGACAAAAGTAATCATGAATAGCTTGTATGTCCCCTTCTTTAAGCTTTAAGCGCTTGGACTGGACGTTAACGCCACTGGTGCAACTGGCCAGATCATTGGTAGATGTGCAATAAAGCTTTATTGTTCTCACTTCTACATCAAGTGAAGGCTTCGAGTTTCTTTTGGCCTCAACTTCCATTTTCTTATGTGACTTGGAATTTAGTGCCCTTTCAGGATCAAATGAGTGATTGTGGTCAGGCTTAACCTCATCTACCCTCCATCTACTAGATTCTACTAATCTTAACCTTATCATTGCTAGACATCCAGTTCTAGTTTCCTTCCTTCGAGTTGTTGCTTCTTTAGCTGTTTTGAAGCCCTCACAGTTGCAGCAGAGAACTGCACCACGCTTTTCTTTACTGTTACGCTTTGTCCATGAAGATTTCACCCTGATCGCAAATCCTAATTCCTTAGCATAAGAGTTGTAATAATTATAAGCATCGTCATATGACTCAAACTCCATGCCCGTGACTGGTGAGGGATAACATTTGCTTTGTAACACCGTAGATTGGTCAGCAATACTCAATACTTGTCTTCGATTGTCAGCTTGGACTTGAACAGCATCTTCACTTTCAAGCACATGACTGCTGCGTTTTACATGACTCTTGCCCTTCAGCTCAATCACCAATTCATTTCCATCCTGATGGCCATCATTTTCAATTTCAAGCACATTTTGGGTGTAACTTTTCCGGTTGTTGCACTGTGATTCCAACAGCTTATGATTCACATTCTCATGGTCATTGCTGTCAGTTTCCAATGTCTGATGCCTCTCATTTTCGAGCTCATTGCCTTCAAACTCAAAGATCTGCTGGTCACAGTTACCACGGTGGTCACTTTCATCGTTGTCATCTTCATCTATGAGTAGGTCCTCACTGTTTGGGGAACCTTCATCATCAGCCTACAATAAAAACTATTAAATTTGATTAGACAACTAGCAAAACCAAAATTGTGAATCATATTATCTAATGAGTGGGTTAAATGAGCATACAGATGATTCAAACTATTAGATCAAGGGATGCAAGTACTTCCTAAAAGATCTCTTTCAAAAAATTTCAACAGCTCAGAAGTCTTCATTCATATTCCCTTTGCAATGTCAACACATGCAAATTTCTGAGTCCAACCAAATGTTGTTAAAATCAACAATAACAGTGACAATAAGTCCATAAAAGCTTCATTCTAATGTGGACACAGTTTTGCAATTTCAGTGCATGCAAATTGATCTTTCCTTTGCGATCTTCTCCTGAATTTGGATGTCAATCAAATCAATCAGATCCTATTTAATTAAACAGTTTCACATCTAAAATGTTTATTACAATAAGCAAATCAAAGCTTCTTTCTAGTTTCGGGACTAGCAACTCCTGTTGATTTAAGAAACCTATTTTACATTGAGACATTACCAAGTTATCAAGTTTGTGAAGTCTATCTGTATACACTTTACTAGCTTGAGAATAGAACTGTTGATCCTCTATTTTCTGCCTCCTTTTCTCTATGATTCTCTCCTCTACCATAAATGGAAGAGTAGTAATTTGTTTGTATCAAAAAGCAGTTTTTTTTATTTATCACGATCTGGCATCATCGTCATCATTTTAGCCATATCAACACGTGGTCTTTGTCTCTATCATTCTCTCCTCTATATCTGGTCACTGATCAAGTTAGAAGATTTTTCTGTCTCAATGTGAACACACTACCAAGCCAATAAGCCTAGAATATTCTGATCAAGCTATAGCTGGCTTGAGTGATCTATATAGCCTGATGATGTTATGACTGGAAATATTATTTTTATATTTATAGGAGCATTTATGATTATTTGATTTACTTAAATTTGTAGAAACACGTGTTGTATATCGTATATTTACGGCTAAAATTTTTTAATACGAGGAAGAACCCACCATTTGGGTGGTAAACCACGGGCATGTGAACCAGCCGGAAAGGGTCACAGAGCGGGTAAACCGGCTTGCGCGGACTGACTGGACCTAGTGGTATGAAGACCGGGTAGGGACTTGGTTTTTCACTCAAGTGAAGGGGTGGAGGCAATGATCAAACCCAGGACCTCCCAACTAGACCTGGGGGCAAACGCGGGCCAGCCCGCCCGCCAAAACGGGCGGGTATGGCGCATAAGGCAGGCCCGGCAAGCCCGCCGGGCGGGTACGGGCAAGGGTACAGGCCCGTCCGGGCCGCTAAGCCCGGCCCGGAAGCCCGTTTTATTTCTTTTTAATTTAAATATGTAAAATATATATATGCGAATAGTAGAAATTAAATCCAATACCTCAAGATAAGGTTCAAATGTTTACGACCATTGAACTACTTTGAATTATATGTTGTAATTTTATTTATTTTATATTTAATATGTATAATTTTTATTTTTTTTTAAAAATATATATTAAAAACGGGCCCGAAACCCGCTCCGGGCGGGTATGGACAAGACCTTAGGCCCGAAGTCCGGGATCGGCCCGAGTTCGACCCGCAAAAACGGGTAAATTTTTTATGCGAGCCCGGCCCGGGTCCGGGGATGCCCAGGTCTACTCCCAACCATCCCCACCTCCACACCACTAGGCCATCCCAATTGGGGCATGATTACAAGGTTTATCTTACGGTATTCTTTATCTTATGTGATATTGGATAACACCAAAAAAGACATGGATCAACATACTTATATATCATGACAAAAAGACATATACGTGTATATGATGACAAAGAAACATAGCTACATTTCTAACAAATATGAAACTATCAATTGTCTTTCCTTGGATTATGTAAAATGTTAGTGCGAAGATAAGTTCAAACAAACACTCCTTGGATTATATAATATGTTAGTGTGAAGGTAAGTTCAAGTAAACACTTCAATTATATCAAGTACGTAATGATCTTGAAAAACAAAGCTTTAGTCATAGCTTTCTTGCCTATTATCACAAAAAAAAATATTTTTCCTGATGATAACTACTATGTCAAACTAATGCATAACATAATAGAATATATATCCTAATTAAATTCAGATCCTTCCCTTCCTAACAAGGCTATCACCATCCACCAATTAGGCTGCATGTACAGTTTAAAAAAAAGAAAAAAGAATGTGAGTGAAGAAGGCTTTGCTCTCAGTAACTTACAGACAAGTATGCATACATTTGCTCCCATGTAATTATATGCTCTGAGGTTTATAATTGATGGTGTCCTAGCAAACAAGTTTCGCTCTTGTGTGTTAGTACTTAGTTCATGTTTTAGTACATTGTACTTATTTCTACATGATTACGTAGAAGTAGAACCTTGGTGGCTTTTGGAATGAAAATTTCACAAAAAAAAACTCCTACAGTTTTTCATCAGCAAGGTAACAGATTCTTCACCCAAAAGTTACTCCAAAATGATAGGTTACTCTTTAGACCGAGACTTTTAAAGACGCAAGCTTTTCCAAGCACTATCATAAAATTTCCATTTGCTACACAAAAACTTGGAGAAAACTAGCACAAATATTGAGAACGCCAGCAAAGCAACCTCCCTTGTATCTGAACAGAGCACTTTTCATGAATCATACATCCAAGGATCCGCACAGACTTATCACTACTACCCAAACAAGAATTGCCATATGATGAACAAGAACTTGTACAAATCTAATTTTAAGTCAAAACCTTCGAACTTAGACTCTCATTGATTCAATTAAATCCAAAATTGTAAGAATTCCTTCGTCAATCAAGCAATTGAAAATGAGACAGAAACCAGTTGCAGAGAATACTTAAAATTAAACAGACAGTGTAACAAAAATAGCTAACATAAGATTCATCGACTAGAGAGACGAGAACGGAAGACGTACGGTGAAATCGAGGTGCTGCGACAGCGAGAGAGGTCCGTCGCGCGGTGATAAAACGCCGTCGTCGGCCATGGCGACCGCTGGGTTAGAGGATGGCTTCTGTCTGAGAGGTCAGTGTTGCCTCTCCCGTGAATTAAAATTGGTTATTTTGGATTTTTGGGTTTTATTACCCAAAACCACCCTTAATTACGACATTTTATTTTAACGGACATAAATCATAAAAGTCGAGACACATTAGATGTCACTTAATCTTAAAATTGAATTTTAGATGTTAGTTATGTATTGCAAATGGTTGATTTGTTTTTTCAAGTTGTCTTGTAAATTTCGTTTTACACCGGCTAGTTTTTTTTTTTGATAAAAGAAGGCGGTTCGAAACACTAGACGACACGCCGTCTAGTGGGTCGAAAAGTCGAAAAAGATCGAAATACGGACTAATCGTCATAAGGAACAACAACAGAAGAAAAAGAAACACAAAAAATACATCAAGAAATCCTGATAGCAAAGAAGTCAACGAGGGAAAGTAGTATGATCCAGAGTTGCAGAGAATACTTAAAATCTAAGGTGTCCACACAAAGTTCGTCTGGGAACAACTGTGGACACCTTAGATTTGGGCTTGCAATAGAGCCTTTAGGAGTCGATCACAAATTCACGTCCCCTCCTCGACAAACCACTCAAGGCGCCACCTAAAACAGAATCAAACTAAGGAGGCGACAATGTAGAACAAAGGATCTTGACATATAAAGTGTGTAACTTTGATTGATAAAAGAAATTAGGTTTATAAGGATGAAATTGTTCATAAAAAATTGGATAAACATTTAATTACAATTGATTTTGGTTTTTGAATTTTGTAAGTTTCATAGTAGCACACAATTGTAGGAAAGGTGAGGTAATAAAATTTTGGTTGATGTATAAATGGGTTTCTACCAATTCATATTGAATTGATAAAATTTTGGGCTTTTCAACCAAAAAAAATAAAATATTTTGTTTTGTCTATTTAGGCTTTAAGGCCTCAAAAGCTTATCTTTTTTGTATGCAAATGTTTTTGCTTGTTCATCTCTTTTGGTTTAAACATTACACAAATGATTTAGACAATTGGGCCAAAAAATCCCACTTTATTACTTTTGAAAGATGTGCAAGAGAGGAGGAAGAGTAAGAAACCTTAGCCACCAAGCACAGGTTGAAGAAAAAGAGCGTACTGTTAATTTTTATTGTGCATTGTCAAATCTTCACAAAGAACAGGAAACTTAAGCTTTCACTATTCCAAAAGTATAAGGAATTTTAGCTCTACTCCAAAAGTGAAGAGATTATACGGTTGAGAGTCACACACTAGGCTTCGGGCGGAAGACGGTGGTTTTCAACTCCGGTCAAAAAACGCCGACAAGGGTTTAGATCTAGCATAAATGATTGATCTAGGTCAGAGATGGAATCTCGGATCTGAGGTGATGAGACCGAAAATCAAAAAAAAATTTAGGGTTCTCGAGTCGAGCGTTTTCATAGAGAAGCCCTGTTGTTACCTCTTTAGAGGAGATATTTCATTTTTAGTTGTAAAAGAGCTTCTTGATTTACCTGAGTAAAAGGGGTTTTTGTTTGTTGCTTCTTCATAGAGATGCCCGAAAATCTATTGTTCTTGTTTGTTTGTCTAGGGAGTTCAAGAGGAGTTTGTCAAAACGGTTAAATTTTGTCCTTTACCACTGCTCTTATTTTGACAGAGATTGGATTTTCCCTTGATTTCTCTTATATTACTCCAAGAAATGGTGTTGACAAAAGAGGATTACTCTTAAACAATAACCAGCCGTTGTTTTGTTGTTGATGGAGGTTGGGGGTTTTCCCCTTCTCAGAGAGAGCATTTTTAGCAAGCCGGCTAGCCTATAATTGGTCGTGTTTGTAGGTTTAGGTTTCGGGGGTTTACGGTTTAGGTTTCGTAAAAAAAACCTAAATCGGCGCCAGTTTATGTTATTTTTTAAAAAATAAAAATTTAAAAAGCCGTCAAACCGGCGCCAGTTTGTAGCTGAGCACAACGGCAACGGCTATAATAATATAGCCGATGCGCTTTGTCCGTTGGTGGGCCTCACTCCAACGGTCATATGTGTATGAACGCTGGAAGTGGGTTTTTTTTTAAAAAAAATTCTATCTAATCCAACCCATTCCTAATTTTCTATAACGCAACCCTGTTTCTCTAAATTTCACACCATCTTCATCTCATCTTTCTCGAATCATCTCTCGAGTCTCGACTCTCCTCTTTCTCGAATTCATCTCTCGTATTCTCGATTTCTTGTAATGGCAAACTCAAGTGATCACTTCTCTTCTCAATTCTTCCCTAGCACCCAAGAAAGTGAAACTCCAATGCCGACAATCCCGAAAATACCGAAAAGTCACCATGATGACGTCTCCCCGCCGAAAATGCTTACATCCGATGTTTTTACGAAGCATTTCAATTAGGGGGAGACGGTGAACAAGTATTGTCAAGTTTCATGCAACTATTGTCCAAAGGTGTACAAGTGGAGGATAAAAGGTGGCTACAGGACTTTGCAAAAGCACATGCAAAACGTTCATCCCGAAAAGCTAGGAATATCACGGGGACAATCACAATTGTCCCACGGATTTACATCTTCTTCCTCTAAATCTTAATCTCAATCTCAATCTCAATCTCAATCTCAATCTCTTTTATTTATGTATAACCATAGTCAAGAAAGTTTAGGATTAGCCGATGTTATATGTTCGTATGCATCTTCTTCCTCTCAATCTCAATCTCTTTTACATGGACATTACTTTACATTTTATTGATAACGATATTTTTTTCATAAATATGTTATTGGATTTCGGCATTTCAACGCAAAACATGATGCACCAAGGATTGCAAGCCTGATAAAAACGGTTTTACTAGAATCTAATTTACAACATCGAGTTTTTTCATATTCTTTTGATAATGCATCCACAAACACCGCCGCCGTAAACCATTTGCTCGAGGTGGCGGGACAATATTTGCGAACTCCTTATACTCATCAAATATGTGCATGTCATATTTTAAACTTATGTGTTCAAGATGAACTTAATATTTTAGCGAATATGTTAATCCCATCACAAACGTTATTTTTGAGCATATTTGGCATAACTCCGATTTGAGGAAAAAAATGGAGAAAATTTTGTTTAACTAATAATGTTCATCCAATTGCTCTTTCAAATGACGTTGGAACTCTACTTACAAATTACTTAGTGAAGCCGTTCGTTACAAAGTTTTTTTGCAAGTGTTTTCTTCAATAAACGTTCCTTAGTCAATTCTTGATGATGAAAATGTTTGGAAAACTTGCACCGATATTTGTGATGTTTTAAATTTTTTTTTTTTTAGTGATGTAACTAATACTCATGAGTTGCATTCACACTCCAACTTCTTGTAGATTTTTAGAGATAGTCGTAAACGTTTTCAAGGCTTTTCTAAATTATTTAGATATACCAACCCTTGTAGATGCTATGGATGGAATGAAAATTAAATGGCTAAAATATACAAAGAAATTCTCATGATTTATCTTGTAACCACCGTTTTTTTATCATAGACCTAAACTTGATGGTGTTTCCGATTTGCTGAATGTTTATTATGATTGTTTGAGTTTACATGATCACATCAATATTTCTACCATTATGCAAAACATTAGTACCGAAATTGGAAACTTGCTTAATAAATTTGAATCAAGTGCTAACTGCTAACTCTTATTCTACCACACATCCTCCTCCTCCTTCTTCTTCTTCTCTTTCAAAAGCACCACATATTTTAGCCAAAAGGACAAAAACACCAAAACATTCATCCTCAAATACGGAATATCAAGATTATCTAAACACATATTTCAGCTTTGATAGTGATTGGATTTTTTGGATTGGTGGAAGAAACTAGCCCTAAATATCCAACATTAGTGAGAGTTGTACAATAACTCATGGTCGTGCCCGCATCACCGGTTGTCGTGGAGCAAACATTTAGCCAAGGCGGGAACATAATCGGTACGTTACAAGAGAACTCAATTGAAGCCCGAGATATTGGAGATGCAAGTTTATATTCAAGATTGGATAAGGGCGGTGAAGCGGAAACAACGGAATGCCCTGGTGTATGACTCAAAATTGGATACCGACTCCGAAGACGGCGGCACTACTTCCGAGTCCGAGGCCGAAAGGTAAGCAGGGGTAAAAAAAACTCGGAAGTCCGAAAAAGGTAAGTCAAGGTAAGAGAACTATGCAGGCGTTGATTCCTCTTAATCTCGAGAGGATACGTAGGCAAATGAAAAACCGGTTCAAGCCCTTTTTAAAAAAAAATTCAATTCCGGTTTTTTTTTATTTATTTATTTTAAATTTCATATTCGGTTTGTTTTATTTTTGTTCAGTCGGTTTGGGTTTAGGTTTGACCTTGACGGTTTAGGTTTGCGACCCATGACTAACCCACAAACATCCTCACATGTATAATTTTCCCCAAACAAAAGCTTAAACTAACATACATCAAATAATTACACGGATAACTGAATAAAATGTACACGAAGTAGCACACAAACATTTACACAAACTAACATGTGGAATAATTACACGGAATAACTCAATAAAATTTACATAAACTAACACATAAAACTTTACACACACTAACACACCAAATAAATACATGAAATAGCTCAATAAAGTTTACACAAACACTTACACACAAATATATCACAAATCACACAAAAACACACACATAAAAAATTTACACAAACAAACACACCAAAAAATAATTACATAAATAAAAAGGCACACTTTCTCTAACAGAAAAACCTTTAACCGATACGACATTATGATATTAGAGAACACTTCGCAAATTTTCCGATTTTTTTGTTAACATGCATAAATTTCTTGCAACATTTTAGGCATCTCTTGTTTCTTCTCGTCAAGGAGAGCTTATGACCCAAGTTATCTATATGCAACAAAGGTACACTTCAGAGTCCCCTTCGTATCTAGAATAAAATGAATTGTTGGTGTAGTGTCATAACAAATGTAATTTATTTGCAGGATAGAAAGCTTGGTGGAAGAACTACAATGACAAAAGCTTAAAACACATAAATGAAACGCAATCTCTGCAAAATCGTGCCAATTATTCTAACCAACTTGTCAAAACTCACCTTTCTTTTGCAGTTCTTTTGTAGGGGGAAGTCAATTGACTTCTCTAACTAGAAGACAATAGAAAAAGATGAGCTTCGTCCCACGGAAATTGATTAAAAATATAGAACGCTCACATCCTCCTCGGGTGGTAGAAATCAATACTATCAAAAATTGCGGCAGGTGTGGTGACAATGCGAGGATCGATAAAGTTTGACCATAGTATACGGTGTGATGATGTGAAGCCCGTTGTTTGAGTAAGCATCTTTGTGTTGAGGTAAATGTGTAGAATAGCCATATCTTGGGAGGAACTTCTTCCTTCATGATACTCAATGTATTTTCGCTGTAATTTGGGATAAGAAACGAAGCTCAATTATAGTGTAATGTAAACACGTACTGTTAAACCTTATTCCAATTTTTTTTTATCATATTCCATTTTTAGTGTCTAACCTCATCAAAATTATTGTAAATGTTTTAGTTTTAACATAATCATTTTGCAAAAATTAGATTATATATCAACAAGATTATGTAGAGACTACATATTGGTTTTTACTCCAAACTCTTAGCGTAAAGCCCACTCAAGTAGGCCTTTCTATTAATGTTATTCATGTGCCCAACTTCAATTAGGTTTTTCAATTAACAATCCTTTTATTCAAGTTGTTTGAAGCTATGACCTTGTTCAGTTAGAGTTGGTTTATGAATGTTAAGGAGTTTACGGGTTGAAATGTATGTATTTTCTTTAACAATGTAGTGTTAGCTTATGGGTTTGTGGATTTTCTTCAACCTCCCATAAACTCATAAGCTAACACTGCCCTCAACCTTTTTCTTTGCAAATTTATTTGCAACCTCTCTCTTTTGCATATATATTTACAATTTGTAGAATACTTCTCTCATGTACAACTTCTTCACAACTAATCACTATCCTAAACCTCTCTCTTTGCAAATATAAACATAAAAGATGAAAGCTAGGACAAGTTCATTTTTCCAAATGAGCATAGATGAACAATAATTTACTCAAAGTTTCATTTATAATACATACAATTACGAATTTCATCACAAAAGTTACTATTCATCTCCTCTCCACATTTAATCTTTTTTCCGCTCGCGGATTTTTTTGAATATTTTCATATTTTCCTTCAGCGATCTACTCGGAGTTTCATTTGTGATACACACGATTACGGAATTTTATCACAAAAGTTACTATTCATCATCTTCTCCACATTTACTCTCTTTTCCTCTCGCTAGAATTGTTGTATTTTCCGAATTTCCTTCAGCAATCTACTCAGAGTTCTATTTGTGATACCTACGATTGCAAAATTTCATTACAAAAATTACGATTCATCATCTTCTCCACATTTACTTACTCACTTTTCCTCTAGCTGAAAATTTTGAATTTTTCCGAATTTTCTGTCATCTACTCGGAGCTTTATTTGTAATACATACGGTTACAAAATTTCATCCTAAAAGTTACTATTCATCATCTTCTCCGCATTTACACTCTTTTTCTTCCGCTGGAACGTCATCATCTACTTCGAGTCCAGATTCAGGTCTGGCTTCTCTCGCTCGAGCCCGCTCTCACCATCCCGAGCTAGATCCGCGCCGGCGACAACCAACCAACCGGAGAAACCATCGCGGTATCAGGGTACCAGTTGGAGGTGTTGAATGAGCTTGGAATGAAGAAGGAGGGGGTGCGTGGAAGGAGTGATAAAATATGTGCCAACATGTGATAACAAAGTGCTCCCTGACTTATTGCAAAGCTGACAAATGGGTCTACTAGTATCAGTGCCACCGGTGAAGTTTATTGAGCCACATCCTCTAGATGAACCACCATTGTTGTGTCCACCTCCTCCTCGACCGTTGTTTGTCCAGGATGAATCACCACGCTCTTGTGGATTGTAGGGATTTTGAGTCTTAGTGTCCCCTCATCCATTGTTTTGACCTCCTCGTCCTCTTGGAGCTCCTCTTCCTCAAGCTCCGTTGGTAGTGTAGTTAGCTGTTGGTGGAGTACCGAGAATAGTGGACATAGAAGTAGTGATGGCAGAGTTATTGTGAAGAACTCGCTCCTCATGATTAAAGAGATGAGTGAGCACTTGGTGAAAATCTAGGAAGGAAGGGAACGTGATGAGAGAAGTGACTACATAATAGTATTTAGGGCCAAGACCAGCCGGAAGATAAGTGACAAATTATGTGTCAAGTAAGGTTTGTCCTGTAGCCTTGATATTGCTTGCTAGATTTTGAGCCTTGTTGTAGTAAGTGGAAATGGAGTCACCCTTCTTTAGAGATGCAAGCTTAAGGCGGGACTGAACAATCCTAGCATTTGAAGTAGCAGCAAACAAGTCATGAACAGGACTCTAGATCTATGTTGAAGTAGAGCAGTCCAGGACTTGAGCCATGACAATTTGTGTGAGGGAGGAAAAGAGCAAGGCTACTACCAGTTGGTCTTTTGAAAGCCAAGTTTGAAAAGCCTGAGTATCTTGTTGGATCCGGAGAGGGAATGGTGCCCTCGGCATATCCTAGGATTTGGGTAGCAATGAGGTAGGGTTTGAGTAAATCCTTCCATATTGGAAAGTTTTTTTTACAGTGAGTTTGACAGTGTTAAGAGTAGAAAATTTGGGTAAAGACGTGTAGGAAAAAGAGAGGGTGGAGTAAAGAGAGGTTGTGGTTGTTGTGGTGGCGTTGGTGTAGGGATCTGGTTTTGATTTTGCCTAGGTGTAGGTGGTGTTGGTGGCTCAATAACACCGGATTGGCTCTCTTCACTCATGACGAAGGAAAAAGAAAGTTTTCAGGTGTTAGCCTTGTGTAGCTAAACCTTGTGTAGCTCTGATACCATAACAAAATTCAAAAGTACAAGAGGTGTTAGCTTTGTGTAGCTCTGAATATTCAAGAAGGTAGCATTTAGGTATTATTTGTGTTGTTACTTAGTTCGAGTGCATCAGGCAATATGGCACAATCTGCATCTCGTCATACCAATAGAAAACCCAACATCTAATATAAGAGGTTCACAGATAACATATTTACCTGTCTTGTTTACCATACATCAAAGTTACTAAACATGGCCACCAATTCAAACCATATATTTACCTAAGCATAGTTCAAACCTAGTTTCATAATAATAACGATAACATAAGCAAAAATTTAAGCATGACAACTACCTGAATTCCCATCTACAAGTGGAAGGTGGTAATTGAACTTGATGAGGCAAGTATCAGCCAGATCCTAATATACGACAATTTCATTTCCCTTTCTTCAGCACCCGTCCCGTGTTTTTACAGATAGTCTCCTTTTTCTTGATGGCGTTCTTCGCCTTTGTCGGTTTTCTGCTGCTGGCTTTTCCATTTCCCTTCTGGTTTCCGTTTTCATCACCATCATTGTCATCCTCACCATCATCCTCAGACTTTGCATTCAAAGGAGCCTTGTTGGCAGTTGATTTCTTTGCTTTCCCAGCATCCTTTTTACCTCGGCTCGTACTCCTCTTGACATCAGCGTCGCTGTCTTGATCATCGTTATCACTATCATTGTCATCATCATTTTTAGTGGACTTATTTTTTGTTTTCAGCTTCTTTGCTCCTCCCTTGTTATGTGGTGTAGGTTTTGCATCTTCTGCTTCCTTGACACTTCCATCTTTTTCCCCACTGTCATTATCATCATCGTCATCATCATCGGATTCTTGTTTCTTTCTCTTGGAAACTTGCTTGGTCAGTTTTGCAGGGGCCTTCAAAGATTGAGCTCCACTGAGCTTTTGGAACTCTGGTACATATGCTGTTGTCTGCAGAGGGAGAATGCCATCAAGTTGATTATCCGGCCATAGAACAATCACATCAAAGAATCACGAAACTTCTTCTTTTTTTTTCTAAGAACTTACCCTACCACCAGCCTTAATAAATTCAATTGCCTTCCCTGCATCAATACAGAATTAAACGTTACGAGCCAATTATAAAACATCAGGATAAAACAAATGGGTAGAGTATAGCAAACAAATATTCAATACCCGTATTGTTAGCACATCAAATAGGCGTATTTTCCCTAGTTTCTATGCTTTGTAAGAGGTCAAACTCACTACTAATGCTCACATAGGCACTCACATCAACAATGATAGCACGCGTGATAGATCACCTTATCGCACTCAATTTTACTAGAGAATAGAAATAATCAATACAAATTACTTTCAGATCAATACAATATACCTTGGGAGTGACTGCTCAGTCAAGAAAAAAAATACGTTGCAGAATCAAACCATCAAAAGGTAATAGGTATACAGTCATATCAAGGAGGCATCCATGACCAAGCACTCGCGACTTATTGAACTAAGAAACTTTTTGCATTTTTTTAATTTGTAAAACATGTGACTAAATCAATTTTTCATTTTAATTCAAATTGACCGTTCTTCCTGTTCCGAACCTGTTATTTTTCAGCTTTCTTTCTTGATATGTCACATCTACTTTGATTTATGTAAAGTTCCCAAAAAAGTAAAGGCATACTACTTTGTTTTCTTTATTGATAGGGTTTTCATGCTTTATGCCACTTAATCTTTCAATTGAGAATCTACACATGTGAAACCGAAATCAGCTCAAAATAATGCCAGAAAAAAAAAGAGGTATAAGTGTTGAAAGGATGATTCAAAGTAGTAGCAGGAGTGTCATGTTTACAGGAATGCAACCCATGACAGTAGATTGATATTTTAGAAAATCTGGCAGAAGAATGGTACTTAGAAAAAACATTCAGCAACAAGTTGGTACAGAAAAGGCCCCAAGGATGAAGCAAAGACATCTGGTTGCTGGATTTACGGTCCTTAACTTCCCTGTAATTCCGACTTTTAAACTGCCTATTCAGTATTCACATTGTTCGGTAATGAAGCTCCCACTACTTAGGAGATGGAAGAAATCACATAATTGAATAAAATTTGAGAAATCAGAGGGCAAGCTATCAAAATAGGCCACACTTAATAATAACTTAATGAAACCTAGATTAAAAAATCGGAGGGCAAACCATCAACAAAGGCCTTGCCGGGCTTCTTTTCTCGTGAATGATATATCCAATTACTTGGAAATTGACTATCATCAGCCCCAACCTTGACAGATTTTTCAATGACCTGCAGAAATAAATGTAATGAAGACTAGCACCAGCAAATCTTACCATCAACCTTCCCTGGTTTTTTGCCCCAACGAAAATTAAACAACCAATCAATTGGAAATTTGCTGTTGTCATCATCAACTTCAACTGCATATTGTATGACCTACAAATGTTGCCTCTACAGCTTCCATTAACAGACAATAAAAAGTAATCACTGTTGTTGTAGGAAACTTGACACTTAACCTCATTAATGCACTTAAGCAGGGTACCACAGTTCTCTTTTGATAGAGAGGAAGCGGACTGCATTGGATGAATTTTTGCCTGTGGAAGAAAAAAAAGAAAATAAGACTTGCAATATATAAGCTCATAATTTGGCCAAAATGCAGTAGTAATTTATAGGGAAGGCTTTCTGGATTCTGATGAAAAACATTTTTTTACAGATGCATTCCAGGACTGGACAAAGCAATAACTAAAGGACGATAGTGCCGTTGCAGGATAGGTACTTCTCTAAGCCCCTGAGGATCCAGAGGGAAGGGAGACCTTCATGCAACATGATTGGATATAAGGGTTCCATACAGAGTCACTCTGATGCCTCTTCAATGAGTTAGATATGAACCAGCGAGTGGAGAAATAAAAATAATTTAGCCATCATCAAGAAAAAGAATGAGGTTGTAAACCAATCCAATAATGCCGTGCACCAATTAGCCACCATTAAATACACTAGGGAATGAGTTCCAAACCAATTAATCAGCCGGATATTATTTTCATGTGTGTAGTCCCAGAGGTACATGGAAATGGTTGTTTAGTTTGTAAACAACATCTCCTGAGAACTTGAAAATAAAATGTTACAGAAAAGAGTCAATCAAGAAACAGCAAGCAGCATGAACACTGGCATGAGGCAAAACCACCCAGGAATGAATCAAATCTAGTAATGATCGTCATAAAGCATACAATTTCTAACTCACAATGGCTACAAGTTGCCGCTTCCAGTGCCATTCATTGCACCTGCACGCAACTGCATGGATGCTGGTAGTGACCCCAAATGAAAGAAAGAGAAAGCCACGGGCAGAAGAGATATGACTTCAATTTGACGAAAGAGATGGGGCACATGGGCAAAAGGGGGCTGGAGGGCAACAAGCTAAGGACTTTTTGATAACTAGAAATTAATGTTAGCAATTTTGACTTCTGAGCACTGCACTCATGTAGTTGTATCACAGTAAGATCATAGAAAAAGCATCAACAGTGTTAGTGGCTACTGGTTTCGTTTATATTTCTCTTTATGCATCATATTATATGTGTAAAAGGAATTTGACTTTGAGGTTTGATCAATGAATAAGAGATGTAATGGTCATTTATCACCCACAATTAGAGAGACGTAGAAGAAAATTATAGCCAAAATTTGCAAAGTGTGTTCTAATTTCATAATGATATAACATCTAGGTTAAAAAGTTTGTGTAGAAGAAAGTGTGCCTTTTATTTATGTAACTTTTTTTAGGTTATGTAAATTTTTGTTCGTGTACAACTTTATGTGTGCCTTTTGTGGTATTTTTAGTGCAAGTGTTCGTTTAAATTTTATTGAGTTATTTCGTGTAATTATTTGGTGTATTAGTTTGTGTAAGTGCTTGCGCGTTAGTTTGTCTAAATATTATTGAGTTATACTTATTCCATATAATTATTTGATGTGTTAGTTTATGCAAGTGTTTGTGTTATTTTGTGTAATTTAATTCTATATAAGTGTTGTGTATCAATACGTTTACGAAAAGACAAAAAAAAATTCACAAGATACACCTTGTTCATTTGTAATAAGAGTGGGTGGGTGTGGGTCTTCTTTGGCAATTATCCACAGTTCAACACTCTGCAACTACTTCTTTTTTTAGTTTGTTTTAATAGTTCTACAAAAAAATCTATCGGTATGGGTATTTTAGCATTTACACAGGTTAAAAATCTAGAGCCAAATAAAACACTAACCCTCGTTTGGTTGTAACTCCGGAAATGGAAACGGATTGAAAATGAATTTAGTCCACATGTGTACCCTGTTCACGGAATCATTCCGTGTGGTTTCATGCAAAATGTACTTGCTTCCTCTCATTTTGTTACCCTATAGTGTATCAAAGCTAATCAAATTCTACTACAATTGCTTCAAACCACAAAGAATGATTCCCAAAAACTTTATGAATAAGGTTATGCGTATGGACTAGATTCGTTTCCGTTTCCGGAGTTAAAACCAAACGGGCTTTAATTGTAACTTGAAAATGGCACACTTCCTCGGTTCCTCCTATTTCCTGAAAATTATATCTATATACTATTTAGTGAAAGAGCATAAAGCTGTTGAAAACACTAAAGAAAGACAATATCTCAATAGTTAACCAACTCCAATCAACGAGCGAAACATAGGAACGTGGAGAAGCACGTTTGTATTAGAAGTTACAGCTTATAGTTAACAAGAAGAGCACAGAAAGAACCATTACTACAACAAATAATGTTCCAGTAAACATCTTGCAGATAAATCAGTCTTCTCAACAATGTTATCTAATCCTTTTTTGCTGCATCTAATTATTCCCTTGTTTCTTGACAGGTGGGATGTACTAAATCTCTAATGCCATCAGATATGCTTGTAATTCCAGTAGCTTAGCAGGCATGTCTCATATACTAGATTTAGCGAACAAGTATGGCATCGAAAGCAAAAATATCAAACAAACAACACAAAGATCAGCAACAAACTTGAGCATGAAGATGAAGCCACCCTTTAGATGTTAGAAATGAGTAAACTGACCTGGTAGAGTACTTCATCTGCTATCCAATTCCCAATCCCTGAAATAAAGCTCTGGCAAAGAGAAATTATAAACACACAGAATCAGTATATACACTACGACAATTTAAAACTTCTTCATGATTATAGTATGTCAGGTTTGTTAGCATTTTCAAAACAAGAAGATTGGACAGTCACTAATTTGGCACCAAATAACTACCACACTGCCAGACACATGGTTCTAGTTTTTACGGGTTAGAAGAAAATGAACAAACTAGAAAACATCCTAATTGGAGCTGAAGACCTAAATATGTATCAGTCATTCCAAATCCAGGGGAAAATGTAGTTGGGACATGTACTGTTCACACTTATAAATCAACAAAATCATTCTCCAGATCTAACTACTTAAGCGGTTGACACAAGCAAGTATCTGTCTTCTTTGACGAGACCATGTCATTACCTAAGTTAACAAACAAACAAACAAATGATTCATAGCATACTACAGACCACAGCATCTTAGGGGACAACAGTACTCAAAGCAACCTAAAAGCTGGGGTATCTCAAGTGGTACAAGGCATAGCAAAAGAATATATCTCACAGATTTAGTAATAAAAGAAAGCTAATTTGGAACCACATTTATATCATTAAGAACATAGATGATGCTGGATAGGGAGAAAGTTACTATCTTATGAGTTTGATCGTCTAAGTTGATACTGTAATCACATTTTGACACCAGGTTATCTCTCAGAGATGGTTTTGAGGTAAACATGGATCCTGCTGATAGATACTTATTTGTTGACACAATAAAATGCAGTTCACCTCATTTCAGGAGTAAATCCAGCACAAGTATTAAAAAAAATAACAAGCCAGTATAGACTATAGCCCAACCTGATCAAGCAAAAGAGCTTTTATTCCAATTTTCTTCTTTTGCAGAGAAGTACAGAATTCATCTAGAGTCATTGGCTCCTTCAGTGCATCCGGACCAAGTTCTGATATAGGGGGAACAGAAGTTGGCTGGAACAAAAATTAGAGTGAATGTCCCATGTAAAAGAAAAGGAAAAAATGAAATTTCCATAGTTTTGAATAATTTACATCATCTAGCAAGCGAACTTTAGCAAACCGTCTCTTGTCTGTGAATGAAAGCTCTAAACCATCATCAAGCTGTACAAGGCCAACATAAAAAGATATCATTAAAAAATTTAGCAAAAACACAGTACATAACAAAAAATTAAGTATGAATTTCTATATGATTATACTGCTTCAGCAGTTCATTTCAAACACTCGAACAGTTTTTTAAAAAAACAGGAATATGGAGTTTATGCCAACCAGAACAGCAGTAAAATCAAAATGTGCATGCTTCCTGTTGCTGATGTATCAAAGTGCAGAACAAAACCAAAAATCTAGTCAACCTCAAGCTCATATCCTACTGCCTCTTGTTACCACTGCAGTAACTTAACCCTCGAAAATCCTTATTGTCCCTTTCACATTCTGAGGGCTGTCACTAAGATCCAATTTGCTTAGTCGCCATGCCAAACACTAATCCTTCCATGCCTCCTTATGCAATCCATAGGATTCCAAAAACAACAACAGTATAAGTGCTCATCAGAAAGAAACCTGAGCACATTCTCCACGTGTCACAAATCATGGCTGTACAGATAGATGTCTAGGACAACAACCTTCTATAGCACTTGCATAGTACTCACATGAAAAGTAACATGAGTGTGACTGAAATATAAAAAACAAAATCAACAATCTTTAATTTGCTTAAGCATGTTTAAACAAAATCGTTGAAGCTTTTCCAGCCTCCGGGAAGTTATCAGGTTTCGTAACCATTTTTTCTCTTAGCATCAGACCCCTTAGCTTTTGCTAATGTGCAACTGTGAGTGATATATTGGTACTGAAATTTCCAGAGACAGTTCTTACTTCCACAAAAAACTTTGAATACTTTGAAGGCCATTCGTCAGTATCCTTTACAGCTGACCTGCGATAAATAATTAGAATTGAAGAAAGTTAAAACAAGTAGGATCACAATGCAGAATATTCTTAAAACTGCAGAAGCATAAATGGCATCCAATTCAAAGACCGTGTACAAAACCTTAGGAAGCTCGTCATTTGTCATCTTCTATACTCGTCCACATCCAGTAAAAGAAATGAGATGTTGTGGTTTGAAGGTGAACTTGGGCCACTCTACTTTTTATTTTTCAGCTAATATTTCTCTTTCACGTTTCATAAATGTCACATTTGATTTGTATTATTAAGTGAAGAACAAAGGGAGGGGGAGTTAAGCAACATATATTAACTTGAGTACTACACCTTCTATAACCTATATGCTTTTAAGTTCCTATTGGACAACATAATTTCATCAAACTCTTGTATTGTGGTGCAACTTTTTAACTTTCCCACACAATAAAAGAGGCCAACAGTGGTCTTGTTTTCTCCATCAAAGATAGCCCTAGAAAATTTCTTACTTTAGCTCCTCCCAGGCACAAGAATACCAAGTTACACCTACATAAAACTTAATTGTGCAATCTTGTTTTGTAGAAACACAAAACCTTATAGCTGCTCATAAACCATGACATTTGCCTCGTAACAACACTAAAATTTTGTTCCACCACAAGGAATAAAAACTGAAGACATTAGTGCTTCCTCTTCCACTACGTACCTACTACAACTTTTAGTTGGTTTTCATCGACCATTATTTCTATCCCACATGCAGCCTATTTTTCTTTATACTGCACCCAAAATGAGTTTAGTCATTCCGATGTCATTATATCCCTTTTTAGTTTATACCATGACTCTAATTTAGCCATCCCTCTTGTATCGAGTGAGCATTCTGCCCTGGGTGCTACCGTGCTAGATAGAATTTATCTATATTGGGTTTGGGGGCTATATATAGCACACCTTAGGGTTGCGTTCACTTATATAAAATATCAGTAAAGAGATATACTACAAAGGTACATTGCACCAAATTCATTCTCAACTCTATCTTTCTCTTTCTGGTTGACCAATTCGCCCTAGTTTTACAACAACTATGGTATGAACTGACAGGAAAGACATCAAGAGAAACATAACTGCTGAGGGGCTAATCGTATACACAGTCTTCCTTACCTCTTATATTTCGTCACAGCCACACCCTTGATGTATATAGCGCCCGCCATCCCTGTAGGATACCGAACTTCAAGTGAATATTATCTTCAATAAATCACATTTGTAAAGTAAAAACTAATGTTCTGATCTGACAGAAGTCCAAACAAGTCAACGAAACAAGTATTCTGAATCATAATGCCACAGCTAGACACCAATGCGCATCCCCCAGGCAACTATAGAGAATTTAGGGCCTTAAATACTGTAAGCTGAAACTATATTTATTACTTAAAAAAAAACACCAGCAACAACCCATCATAACCTAATCCCGGCACCACAGTTGTCCCCGGCATAAGTAAAAGGAGGATTTAGGGTTTAGGAGCCGTACCAAACTGGAAAGAAGGGAAAGGAGGGGAATCAAGCTGAAGCCACATATTCTTGCCCTTGCGATGGGCAGCAACGACGGTTTTGTTGAGAAGCGAGGCCTCGAAGTCAGAAGGAGAGAGTCCGCCGTCGATGACCTTGGTATCATCCGCGATAATTGCTCTGACTATCTTCTTCCCTACGCAGTAGTCCTCCACCGCCTTTCTCGCCACTTCTACCTCGGTTATCTCAGGCATGGCTTCGAGTTTCAACAGAGAAAGCAGAGCGTGGTGTTTGGCGCGCCTTCTCTTCTCTTCTCTTTTCTAATTTCTAGGGTGGCACTTGGCAGTTTCTAGATACCCGAGTCACCCGACCAATAAACGGGTGAACCGGATGTAATTTGTTAACGAGAGAATTTGAGTCGGGGCCTCGGGGACTTCCTTTACATCGGTCCTAATTAGACCTGGCAAGCCCGTCCACCCGTGAAAACGGGAAGGTACGGCGCATAAGGCAGGTTCGGTCGGGCCGTTAAGTCTGGCCCGTCAAGTTCGCCGGGCGGGTATGGACAAGGGTGCAGGCCCGAAATTCTGTTTTATTTATTTTTTTAATTTAAATATGTAAATCTTATCTATATTATATTATAGGAGTAGCACTCCTTGTCACGTGTTAGCAGAAAAATACTAACGGTCACGTGTCATTTTAGCATTTAACCACATTTCACCAAAATATTAATTAAGTTTATTTATTAAAAAAATTATTTAACAAAATATTAAAATTAAATCTTAATTAAATTCATCTCAATTAAAATCTTAATTAAATCCACTTTTAAAAACTAAATTTTAGTACTTTCATCCCTTCCAATTACCTTTTTTTGTTACTTGTGATATGTATAACAGATTAGAATCACATATCACATTCATACCAAATTTTTTTCTTAACAGGAAAAAAAAAATAAAAAATCTACCAAGATATTCAACAACCGTATTAATATTAATTAGTTTTGATTATAGATTGTGTTATTTCTTAAATTAATTTATATATAACAATTAATTTAACACCGTATTCTACCAATGTACTATTTCTATTAACATATGAATCAGTATAATAAGGGGAGAAAAATCAAAATATAAATTATTATACGGTTAGATACTTTATTAATGTATTATATAATATTATATATAAAGTGTACAAATATTTATTAGTTATTATATACTCTATCTAATGACAAAAAAATAGTTTATATATAATACCTTAAAGAAATATAATAACAAATAATATTTTTATCAAAATCCCGTGCAAGGCACGGGGAATATACTAGTTATATTTATGCAAATAGTAGAAATCAAACCTGATACCTCAAAGACAAGGTTCAAATGTTCACGCTCATTGAGATACTTTGAGTTATGTATCATAATTTTATTTATCTTATATTTAATATGTTTATTTTTTTTAAATCTATATATATAACGGGCCCGGCCTGCTCCGGGTGGGGTACGGACAAGATCTTAGGCCCGAGTCCGGCCCGCAAAAATGGGTAAAAATTTTATGCGAGCCCGTCCCGGTCTGGGATGCCCAGATCTAGTCCTAATCATTTTCATTATCCTAAATATTAACTAAAATAACACATTTTCAACAAAAAATGAATTTTTTTTTACATCAAGCTAGTGGAGAGACGGACAATAAGTTGTGCCGTCAACACTTAATCAATTGCAAAACTGATTCTCCTAAAAACAACATAATGTTACCGTGCAAGACTCGTTGCACCCTCTTGAGAATTTCCACAGTATCGGGCGCAAAAAAACCAAAAGTGTCAAAAGCGAACGGAAAAAACACATGTTGGTTTTCGATACAAGCTATCTCATGTTTAGTCATCTTAGCAGATGCGGCATTAAGCGCCGCCTTACTCACCACAAAAGGCCCATTGTCCAGACTAACTAGTGGGATACCCTGTTAAATCAACACAAGCATGTTTCCTGATAACATGAATTATCGACCTAGTTTAGTAGAGCATATAGTTAGTTTTTCCTTTCCCGCATGCATGTTTTAGCCTTAAGTTGTGTTCTTTATACTTGTTTAATGCAACTTTGCGAGTATAAATGTCTACACACACTTTTGGTGTCTTTGTAGGTATTTTGGCGTGTTTTGGAGCTAAAACGATGCATTTGAGGATCAGGCCTCGGGATGGACGCTTAGGAGCGATCACGCAGGCACGGGAAAGGGGAAAAAGACGAGCCAAGACGAAACGCACGAGATCCGAGCCATCTCGGCCGAGATCCGAGATCCGAGCCATCTCGGCCGAGATTCGAGCCAGCTCGACCGAGACCCCATATCAGAAGTTTCTGTCGATGCATCTTGGTCCCCATCTCGGTCCCGATCTCGGCCGAGATTTGTTCCATATCGGCCGAGATTTTTCACATTTGACAGAGATTTCCGACCGAGATTTCGTCAACGCTGGATCACGAAGCAAATCTCGGCCCCGACTTTCAAAAATCTCGGTCACCGACCGAGATTCCTGTTCGCCGATTTATTTCGTTAATTTCCGGATTTTTTTTAGGGCAGCCCGTTGCGGGATATAAAAGGAAAGCCCTAAATGATTTCCGGGGGTTCCCGTTTCATTCAAATTTCGAGCTCCTTTGGAGAGAGTTTTTTCCCCTTTTCTTCTCCCTTTGCCCTAGGTCATTGTTGGCCATTGTTGAACTTGTTGGAGCTTGGAGAAACTTCGCGAATATTGGGGAATTTGACGTTTTGTTAATCCTCTATCAATAAAGCTGAGTTTCTTCTTTAATCTCTATTTTAGATTCTTGTTTATGCATTCTCTCTTGAATCTCTTGAATCTCTTGAATTGATTGAATTGATTGGATTGATAATTGCTTCTTCCATTGAATTGCTTGGATTGATGATTGTTTCTTCCATTGAATTGAGTGGATTGATGATTGCGTTTGAAATGTCGATTGTTGGCTAAAACTCGTGTGGATCCAAGGTGAAATGGGATTCGTTATTACCCGGACTATGATGGAATTGTACTTATTGCTTGGTTCGAGTAGCTTGGAAATCCTATGGTTGGCATGTTCTTAAACTTAGTTAGAATTCATCTAGCTAGTAACCTAAACCGGAATTGAGACCTACCCGGTAATGTTCCGTTTGGATATTTGAGTGTTCGACCATAGGTAATAGAGGTGGAAACCTCTATTGGGTTGAGTGTGCCTAGATTCTGTCCTAAGTAGGGTATTACCTAAGACTTACCCGGTAATGGTTTACCTTTCCCTTAGTTCGGAATTTGGTTTGTTTAGAATTTCCTACCTTTCTACCTTGAGACTTACCCGGTAATAGGTAGTTGGTTTGGAACTAGATAGTCTTGAGACTTACCCGGTAATAGACTATCAGTTTAGAAACGTTCTTCCCTTAAGTTTGTAACCATAGATCTTTTGACAAAATTTCCTGAGTCCGTGCGTAATAACGATAACCTTGAATCCTTGTAATCCGCATTTTCTTTATTGATATACTTTCGTTTGTCTATTTTATTTGATTTTCGATGAAATCTGTTATTTGATTGCGAACTTTACAGAAAACCCTTCAAAACTCCTTTGATCTTTCTTCTCTTCTTTTCCAACCTCGTTCTTTTATTTTGATTTACGTTATCTGTGATCACATCTGCATTCCAAACATTTAGTCCCTGAGTTCGACCTTGGAATACTTACCCTAACTGTAATTGACCCATACATTGTGGGTTCGCTACAAATTCGGTGTTTATTTCTTGTTTATAAATTTAAAACATACCGTGTTTTTACTAACCTGTGAGCTTTTATCATTTTTGATAAAAGTTTACAAGGGCGTGAAAATAGCGAACATTTTTCACCCACCCATCAAACACTAAGACATCCGCCGGCCTCAACTTAGATATTCCTTCACGTGGATCAGTCAAGAAGGTCATTGACGCTTCCTTCTTAACCTAAACTCCCGCTCTCCTAAACACGTTGCACAAAACATCCCGGACCAGATCATGTTTGTATTTGAAGTCACGAAGCTCTTTACAATGAACAATATGATACCCAAACTCATCTAAATCCCTTCAACGGTTTGGCATAGGACATATCTCATCAACCGGATAAAGTGAAATCATTATGCGATACTTAAGGACCGAGCGATACTCAACTGGGGACATACACTGCCTAAGCCCATCAATGGTTATGGCAAGAATAAAATCTTGATTATGTAATGATTGTAGACACTTAAAAACCTTTTTTGTCTACGGTTCAAATCAAAAGCAAATTTCATCTCCTGTACAATCTTACCCAAAAAAGCACTCGTCAAAGCATATTGGGCTTTAAGGGGGGCGGTGTTCTTGATAGTAAAAACAAAAAGATCGAAATCAGGAATAAAAGGATGAAGATTGCCTAGAGCTCCATAAAACTCAAAACTCGTATCCACAATGCCAATGTCTTACAAAATGTGGTCTTGAAGGGTCTATGATTGGGCTTTGGAGGCCACAAAAGCAAATGAAGAAGCCTCCATAGCAGAGTATAGTCCAAGACCCCCAAACCGAAGGGGCAAAGAATCAAGCCGCCACTAAAGATCCCAAAAAAAGGATCCACGTACATACACCACAATGTCCTCGACAGGTCCACGAAGCTCATCATCAAAATAAGTTGTTATAGCCTCCAATGCTCTGGATGACAAGTCCTAAAGCCATAAAACATCTTAGAAACACTCATACAAGAAAGAAGCAGGAGAAGCTCGCTCTTCGGGTCTCTCAACTATGGAAGAAGATGCATCAACTCAACAACCTTAACCGCTCTCTTCATGACAAGATCTCTAGCAAACCCGACGTCTCTACTCACTGCCCCACCCAACAACTTAATGCACATCGCCGACTTTGCAATTTCATGTGGAAATAGTCTATCTTTAAGTTTTGACGCATCACATGAAGGCCAAAAGAGCTTAGTTTTGCGAACATTCAACTCGAGCCCTAAACCCGGACCAAACTGTCGAATGATATCAAGAGCTCTAGCCACCTCTACAGATCAACCAATAATCGTACCATCATCAAGATACCAAGCCTGGAATAGAGGCTTGCAACTGTCCCTGATCATTTGCAGAAGCGAGGCAAGACAAGAGAAAAAGGAGTGGCCCTAGAGGGTCTCCTTGTTGCACACCAGTAGCCGACCAAATACATCAATCTCCAACGTATAACCGAGCAGTCTGACCATACAAGAAATCAACCCACAAAGAGATAGACGGACATATCTCTATGGCCTCCCTAAGCAAAACAGTCTTGTCACCAAGGTTGAAGGAATTAGAAAAATCCACCGTCAGCATAGCCAAGGAACCATCATCATAACGCTCGTTCATAAACCTATTAGCACTGAGTAGAATAACCTCCACACCACTTGAAACACGAACTCCAAACTTGAAATCTCTAGGATATTCTCTCATGATCATATCCTTACACACTCCCTTCGTGACTACTTTAGACACCAACCATCTCCATACATACCATTGTAATGGGTTGAACCCCATTGTTAGGCTTCAACAACGGTGTAAGAGGAGCCGAAGCCACAGACCCAGCCAAACTCAACGGACTCCCAACCACAAATTAACCATTGAGGTAATCGCTCTCAAAAGACCCGTGACAACCGCAAATCCCTCACCACACATGGCATATAAGATGTGTTGTGCCCTCAAGCTGTCTCTATCATAAGTACATTTGGGAAATGACTTAATGCATTTAAAAATCAAATCGGCATCAACGACAAGGGGTGGTTCATGAAAGGCTTAGAAGGAGGAGGCTTGTAGGGTTGCTTAGCCTCTAACACCCTCAAAGTCTCGTCGCTATAAGGAGTAACTCAAAAAGAATACAAAACCTTAACAACATCTGTAAAATGTCCATCTAAAACCTTGCGGAGACATTGCTTGATATTAGGGTTCCTTTCTAGACCAACTCCATCGCCCGAGTTACCATCAACCATCACAAAAGGCATATGCTCAAAAGCGTCTAACAATGTCTGCACAAGACTCGAAGCACCCTCAACCTCTCCCCATGTAGACAAGGCCTGCAGAATCCGTTGAAGTTGTATTGACTTTCTACTTCCTGATCTTCTATATCGCTTGTTCATAGGCCTGAACACTTACAATGTACACCGGGGAAGCAAAAATAACATAATCCAAGTAGCTACACACCCTGGCTCAACAACCACCTTCAGGAAAGCACCTAACAACGCTTGAAAGAAGCTAAGACGACAACTATGAGGGATGATTTTCACCGTAGTAACAAGAACACGCATAATCCTCTCCAACAGATTTGCATCAAACACCATACCCCCACCATCAGCCACAACCTGATCTCCAGCAACCGGCCCTAAGATACCCATAACCGGCCTCGATATACCCACAATGTATCCATCATCCTCACCAAAAACAAAATCGGAACCATCAGGGTAACAACATTCCCGACTCATAGCATGAAGGCTCATACATTTGCCACTCAACGACATCCTGAGAACAATCAGCACCTCCACAAATGCCACAAAAACATTCAAGTCACTCTCGAGGATGTCGTGAACCTCATTCTTGCGTTCAACCGCAAAGAGGTGTTATCTTTTCAAATGACTTATCAAACATGAGAAACATCTACTTCTCTCCCTACCACTTCCGGCTGATAATTGGAACGAAGAAGACGAAACTACGTTGTTGGGGAGCGTAGTTGGAGCTTTAGACTTTTTTCGGGAAAAACTACGTTATTGGGGCCCTTAGTTAGGCATTGCTACGTGTTTGGGTGCCATTCATGTAGTTCATCGGCTTGCGACAACTTATCGTCGGCTCCAACTACGTGTTTTATATGCGTAGTCTAAAACCCCGTTATTTAGTGCTTATCTTATTTATTCAAATGTTATCTATCATTAGTTAAAATAAATGGATCGCTGAGTACATGTCATCGGAATTACTAGTGCATAACTGATGTGCAATGAGAATAAACGCCACAATTGAGTTTTTCTTTGTGATTTTCAATTTTTTCAAAAAAAAAAGGGAAATTTTTTTATGATGACGCACAGTTTTTATGTGTGATGCACAATTTCAATACGCGTTAGTTATATACTTTTGTAATTTTGATGTCGTGTACTTAACAACCGCAAATTCACACGATGAATGACACGTAAGTGGACATACAATATGATCGAACGAAATCGGTACATTGTTAACCTTATTCTTTCATAAACTTTGCGAATTAATGTCTTGTATGACCATGGTATGCTCGTCTAATTTGACATTTTAAATTCATAAAACTATAATTTATACACACATGCTCAAAAGTCGAAATAGATTTGAAGAAAATTTAGAATACGTATACAAAAATGGTCCATGATTCATCCATATTCAAAATCATTCTAATTTTTACAACGTGACATGCTTTTTTTATTACTAAATTTTACCATAAAGTGTACAACGCTATACTCGATCCGTACTGGTGAGATAAAAAAAAACAAATTCATGATACACTTGTAATTTTCCATTCTTGTGATAAGTATACGGTAGGACACACAATTTGAAACCTGTAGTTCTCAACATTAGAACCCATGAATGAAAAATCGGGTTACGTTATAGTTAATTAACGTGATTGGTGTTGAACCGGGTTTAAATGAGAGCGCAACAACCAACAAGGAAGACAACGGCAAGGAAGGCGAGGAGGACGATGTTGACGATGGTGAGTTTCCTCCAATAGTTCAGGAATTGTGCAAGATAGCTCGCTTTGCAAGAGTTGCAGTCATAACAAAGATTGTCTTGGTTATTGCTCCATAATTTGCAATCTGGGTCTGATGATTTGATTCCGTTCTTTGGGGGTTGCCATGTATCCTGGTCTACATATGTGAATCCACAATCCGATGGAGGTTTGCAACAACCAACCTACAAGTGAGACGTGTTCAATTATGACTTGAAGAACACGTACATTTTCAAGAGATAAAAGTTGAGATGTGTGCAATTGTCCAAAATCAACAATATTATGAACCTAGTATATTTCTAGGCTACTCCTCTTATGGTTTGTATTAGGATGAAACCCGAAGACTTGTATGCGTAGGGTCACTCGATGTCCATTCCCTCTACACTTAGACTCGTCAAATATTAAAATACTACTACTAATAATAATAATAAAAATAAAGCCTAAAAGTCTCTTTATGTTGATATTATATAGTTTCATCGTTAAAACCCTAAAATGAGTAATACCTCAAATAGTAATAGAGAATAATAGGTAGGGTTGTTCAAAGTTAGGTCCGAATTGGATTTTTTTAACCGATTTGGACCATTCAAGGTGGTCTAGGCTGAAGGAAGTTGGAGTTTTGGGTTCGGCTTGGTGTGGAGCCGAAGTTTATGAACAAAATAAAAGTTTATTTTTTAGGTAAGGGACCATTTTTTAAAAATAAAAAGAAAAACAAAACTAAATTGAACTAAATAGTACAAAAAATAAAATAAAATTTCTCATCACCTCTCCTCCACAAGAAGCTTTTTCACATGAATCATTCAATATAATAAATATTGTTTGTACTATTCTTTTTTATTAAATTTTTGTAACTTAAATCATAGTCTATTAACAGGAAAGTTGAAAGATTAACTTTATGTTAGTGCTTTTGATCATCTACCTTATTTTTTATATTTAAATATCTAATAATTATATTATATTTTTAAAATAAAACTAAATATTGTAGTTGGATCGAACCCAAATTCATTTGAATTCATCCCATCTAACATATTTGAAATTCCAGGCAAGTTCGATTTGAACCATGAACAACCCTAACAATATGACTTCATATTTCAAAGGATATTGGAACATACGTACCAAAATATCTTTTTATTAAATAAATAATGATATTATCTCGCCTAATAAGGCGAGGTTATAGTTGATTCTATTGTCGTAATCTTTATTATTCTCTTCTTATTCTATTGTAATCCCTATATATCATAGTAACATCAATATATTTGTGCTTTTATCCCACCATAAATCTTTCATGGTATCAGAGCAGGTTCGATTAGGGACCTCAACCTATCAATCATCTATTTGTCTCCAACATACCGGCATCTAAATCTACCTTTGTCACCAGTTTATTGGTGGTCCTATCAATCTAGTGTTGTCGCCGATCTACAAGTGTTTATGTCGATCTGCATGCGTGTTATTGCTCTACATGTGTACTTTTTGTTGATGAAGATGTTTTCTTTACTCGTTGTCAATGATATGTTTTAGTCTTCGACGTCGTTTGTCTAGCTACACTTTGATTGCGGGGGCGTATTGGAAGATACATATCAAAATATCTTTTTATTAAATAAATAATGATATTATCTCGTTATATTAGGCTAGTTTGTAGTTGATTCTATTGTTTCAATCTTTATTATTCACTTCGTATTCTACTGTAATCCCTATATAAAGGGTCATAGTAGCATCAATATGTTTGTGGCTTTAATTCCACCATAATCTATCAAAGGATGTTTGAAAAGGTTAAATGTTTTTTGGTTTTGGTTTTTGGTTTTTTCACATATAATCAAAATATAATGTTTTTAATGTTTTTTATTTTTTAAAAAAGTCAATAGCTTTATTCATCAACACGACGCGTAGACGAAACGAACGTGGACACGAAATATAAACGTTATTACCTCTGAAACTATATAGATCATTATAAAAATATATCACGAATGGTATTAACGTACAAATCAAAATGATGAGGATATCTAAGTTAATTATGATGACAAAAAACATTACCTCGATACGAGAAAGTTTGGAACGTTCAAGGTTCATAACATCAACAACATTTCGGAAAACCTCAATCTTGCTACATGCCTCATGCCCCTTCATGCAAGTTTTGATATCAACCCAACTACTATCATCAACCATTTTATTCCTCAACCAAGAAGAGTAATCTTGGAGCTTATACTCCGTGAGATTTGAGCCAGCAACTTGCGTCCCAGAGCCTCCCTTGATATTGGCAGCTCCAAAAATGAGGATGAAGGCGAGAATGAAGATGAGGATGAGTACCAACATAAGGTATAGCCACAAGAAGCACGTGAGGCGACAACACGAGCCTAATATCCCAATGAGAGACAAAACTAAGAGGAAGAATCCGATCATTATAAGAGGCTTGTAGATGATCGGGTTACATGGTGAAGATGATACATTCTTGATGATCCAACCCGCGATTAGGAAAGGAAAAGACAATATGAGAAGGAGAGAGTTGATCAATGACAAGCAATAGTTACCACAACAAGCCATGTTTTTTGAGTACTTTCTCCTTCTTCTCCTATTATGTTTTTGTAGTCTTCTTCTTCCGTGTTGGAGGCTCTAACCGTGCTATGAACACGGTCGCAGAAGGGGTTCGGTTGGATGGAAATGAGAGGGTTGACAGGATTGTGTTTCCTGTAAGGGATGATCAAAGGGAGAAGAGGGTTGAAGAGGAGGATGCTTGAGTAGAATGGATTCTTTTGATTGGCATGGAGAGAAATACGGCTTAATCAAACATTTAAGCTTTATTTATTAATAGTAAAATTGGCCATTTGTTTCTCCTACACATAGATTGACAATCTCCATGGGTAATTTGTCACAAATATAGATTTTAATATTAATTATATTTGTTTTTGTTTCTTAGTAATAAAATAAGTATTTAAAAAATCACTTTCAAAAATGAGTAATCTTAACATTTTTCACTCATCAATTTTCTAAACTTTTAGTCATTTTAACTTGTTAAAGGTCGGTTGATTTGAGTGAATGTGCTTTTCCGACTAAACTTATGTTAAGACGGAATTTGGGACTTGGATAATAATGTATTCAACCCGATTTGATTTTTTATCGTTATAGACCGTGATTTTTATTTTAACTTCTAAGCAAAAATTTGTATAAAAAAAGAAGGAGAATCATATATGCACGGCGGAGAAAATAAAAAACGCACAATTTCAACACAGTCGGACTACGTTGACATGTTCAAACCCAATGCACTCCGACTGCGTTGAGAGTTTTTAACTTCAACGCATGTTGAATGCGTTGAAGTTAAAGTAAATATTAAATTTGGTTATTATTGGTTACTCAAAAGTGTTAAAATTATTCTCCCAAAATAATATATGTTACTGCTTATATATATATATATATATATATATATATATATATATATATATATATATATATATATATATATATATATATATATATATATATATGTTCGTGCAAAGCTTTTGCACTTGAATGGAGTTGAAGAAAGATTGTAATCGAAATGGAATAACGTAATAACATAACATAATAACATAACATCATAACATCATAACCATATCATAATAATCCAACTAAAATCTCATACATACTTTAACTAAATACAAAGTTTAAGTATGGGGTAGGAAATGCTTACATTCATGAGTACATATGTGTTGCATGTTTTCATTCCTGTTATTTTCTTTTCTAGTTTAGTTTTTGTTCATTTTTGTGTTAGTCAAAAGTTTTATAAAATCCAAAAACATTCGAAATTTTCGAAAATCCAAAAAATTTAAAATTATTGTATGCCTCACACAAGGTAGAAATGATATTAATGATGAGATTATGTTCTAAACCATGACAATAATTTGTGACTTGTTTGGTTGTAAAATGTATGAACTTGAACATATTAGAAGCATGTTAATTAGTTCATATATGAAATGTATATGATAAATGAAATTAGTTGAACACTTATGATTCTTATTGGTTGATGTATGACTTAGTGAGGCCTATGTTGAAAATTTTTGAGCTAAAGTAAACATTGCCTAGGTTCATGATAACGTGTATTGATTATGAACTCTTAATTGCTCGGCGTAGGAAAGCTTACATTGGTTGACACTCACTTGAGTGAAAAATACTAATCCGTAAGGCAAATGACATATCATGAAAAAATTAATTAAAAAAAAGTCATTGTGAAGCACATCAAAGTTTCAATATGTCATTTGGCAAGCCACTTGCTAATGTGATGAATGCTTATTTTTCATTATATTTTGATTTTATGCCAATGAGGCCAAGTATGCACATCAATGAGATGAAATGTAAGTGGTGTAAACCATGCCAAAAGAGCCGAAGGTTTTTATTTATTAGGCCGAGTTCAAGAAGAAAAACATTGTAAAGGATCCGATCATGTCTTGATTGCACTTAGGTAGTATGAGCCTTTAGCTAATTTTTTTTTAAAATTTTATCATTTGGTGAAACAATACAAGTCATATGCAAGCATCAACAAAGACCTCTAAGTAGCATGAATAAGTTGGAAAACTTAGGATTCTTGACTATAGGTTTGGTGAGTAATCACTTAGCATATATTCTTACTTGTTGATTTTCATGCTCATTAGTTTCAATCATGTCTAAATGTCTTGCCATGGCAAGTAATATTCTGAAAAGTGACTAACATGTTGAAGCATGCTCCCAGAAAGATTTTTTCTTTTGTTTTACCTTTCTTTTCTTTCCTACTTTGTGTTTGTCCCCAAGTAAGAGCTAAGATGGGGTATTTGATAACATGTTTTCATGTTATCTTTTGTATTGTTCTTTTCATGTGTTTTTCTTAGTTTTTACATAAGATAAGACATTTACATCTTAGCTAGAGCTTATATGCATCAAAGAATGTCTACTCCCCTTTGTCTCTTGTGTTTAGGTGTTTTAAGTCTAATTTGGAGCTTAAAGAGATGAAATCTATAAAGGCCTAAGACCTTTAAAGAAGAGACAAATACCATTAAAGAAGAGCCAAATACCATTAAAGAATGTCTACTCCCCTCTTGTGTTTAGGTGTTTTAGATCCAATTCGAAGCTCATTTAACGTCATCATCACATGGAAAACAAGGAAGTAAATCAAGAAAAAAGCCCCGAAGCATGCAAGGACAAAGGCCAAAGACTCACCTTAGAGAAGGCAGGTCATATGGATCGAGTGAATGTCCACTCGATAGAAGAAGACGTCTCACTCGATAGAAGAAAAACAAATGACTCATTCTAGAAGATTTAGGCTCTCCATGAAGGATCTTACTTAAGCTTTCCGTTCGAGTGAAGGCTACTCGATAGAAGAAGAAATGTCACTCGATTGACGTGGACATGGGCATAGCACTTGTCATGACATATGAAGATGGTGTCAATCGAGTTTGTCAACCCACTCGAACGAGGAAGAAACTTACTCCACCGACTTAAATTTCCACATGGATCGAGTAGATCAAAACCAAAAAGAAACAGAAATCTACTTGTCACTCGATCTAGTGGATGGTCAACGTCGATCGAGTGAAGTTCCCGACTCGGAAGAAGAAATTTTGTATTGGCCAACATGTGAGCTTGTTAGAGAAAGATTCCTTTTGATGAGTTGACATTTTTGTAAGCCTTTAAATTAATTGGATTGAATTAAAATTAGAGATCTCACACACTTTAGGTGTAGATCACAACAAACTTCTCTCTCATTTTTATTGGACGAAATTCTTAGTGTTCTTGATGTTCTTGGAAGTTCTTGAAGAAATAGAAGTTTTGATCCATGTGCAACCTTGTTATCGTCATAACTTTTGTTTGGTAACTCGAATTCACTTGATTACTTCGCTCATATTCCTCTTTTCTTGTCCGCTTTCATTCTATGATACTGTTTTCTGGATTCATTATACTTGGTTTCACGATTATCTGTGAGTAGTTCCCATATTATGGTGTGGGGTGAAAACTCCAAATTCAAGCTATGTCCTCTCGAATTGATGTTATGCCTTAGGAATTAAATGAGTATCAATGCATGTTAGTGAGCATATAGGAGAGACTTATCCGTTTTGAATGTTTAATTCATGCTTGTTCTAATATGAATGTTGGCTGTTAGATTCATGTCTAGATTGTTCCTTTGTATGCACATTGTTTGGTTTCAAGCATGCTTCTATGTTATCATATGGCCGGCTATCATGGATGAGACCGATATGTAATTCCATTGATAGTGATGATTGTCTTAGATGCTTATCATGCTAGAGTATGTGTAGCTAGGTCCGAAAGAATGGCTTTCGTTCTTGCTAAATTGTGTTAACCCATGCTAAACTAGGTTGATTCATGCTTGCAAATAGCAAACACCATGTGATGCTTGTATGTCTTAATTTGGAGTTAGTAGTGACTTATAGTTTCCTTACAACTTGTGACTAGCAAACACCATGTGACACTTGTTATTTGGATGATTCATGCTTAGATTAATCACATGCCTAATCATGTTACATAAGTTTAGTAGTATTAACTTGTTTACTTGATCATTTAATTTCTCATATCCTGGAATGGCATAACATATACCTCAATGTGGCTTAGCAAGTGTTTGAGAAGCTAGCCTCAACCCCTAATTATTTCTCATCATCGAATTTGAGTTTTGACTTTTACATGTTAGTTACACGATCGTAGTTGCTTCCTTTGTACACTCACCCGATCGACGTGTATTGGTCACTCGACTGATGGATACCAACCACTCGATCCATGTTGACCATTCCCCTGAATTTTGTGTGATAAATTGTCCTTTTTTCCTTTCTTTTGTGCACTTGCATTTGTTTAGTTGGCTTATCAGAATATGGAGAAAATAACATGGTCCTTTGGGAGATAACCTTGACATGTTAGCCATCTATTTACATTCACACGACAATGCACTATGGTTAATTTTATGTGATATCCTTTTAGTGTTTTGCATGCTTAGTGACATTCCATTGCATTTCTTGCATCATTTGCATCTTACACTCGGGATACGTCAATGTCCCTGTTATTTGAGGTTTTTCAGATTTTGCCCAAAATTTTTTGTACTCCTAGGGATGGCAATCTCACCCGTAACCACTGTTATCCGAAAACCCGAACCACTCGAATGGTCAAAAATCCGATAAAATATGGTTGGAATGCGGGTGATGGTTGATCGGTTGATGGTCCGGTTACGGTTTAGGGTGAGAATATTAAAAACCATCACCCGAGCCATCACCCGACCCGACATTCACCCAATGTTCACCCGACAATCACCCAAACTTTAATTAAATTAAGATAAGATAAAATAAAATAAAATAAACCTTTAAATTTTACAAACCCTAATATTCTAACTTTCTAAGTCTTTAGTTTACTCAAGTTACGCAGGAACACTCCCATTCTCCAGCCGTCCACGCCTCCAGTCCACACTTTCAAAGAGTTGTTGAGTTGTTGCGTTGCCGAGTTGATGTGAGTTGTTGAGTGTTGTTGAATTGCTGAGTTGTTGTTTGATTTGCTGAATGTTGTTTGCTAAATGTTGAATGTTGAATTGTTATTTGCTATGCAATTTTTTTTATTCATAACTATCATTATTATGAGTTGATGAATTGTTGTATATGGTTAGTTTAACAATCATAGCTATTGTTTTTTTATTTATTCATGACTACCATAGCTGTGTTTTTTTTTTAAAAAAAAAATCAGAAATGAGTAATTACAATTTACAAAGCTTAATTTGTCGGTTGAACCCGAAACCCGACCCACCCGATCAACCGCGGTTATGGTTTAGGGTGAAGGGGAGCTTGGGTGGGTGATGATCCGGGCGAACGGTTTTGGAGTACGGTTCGGTTGATGGAAGTGATACAACCACCCACCACCCGAACCATTGACATCCCTAAATGGTGCCCATTTTCAATAACAAATATCCTCTTTATTAATGAAAAAACTACACAAAATGAATTAAATAAACAAGACAAAAACAAATTTGGATCTCTTGTATCACTGATACATGTATCCTTGCCATGTGATTGTTTGAGTCTAAATAAATAAGAATTAAAGTTTTAGTGCTTTACGAGAAAAATAATAAACAATAAAAATTCTACCAATCACATGATAGGGATACAAATGATGCATATTAAGAGTGATATAGAAGATCCATACCGAGACAAAAAAAAGCAGGTCTCGTTCTATACATTCTTCTATAGAGGCAACGTCTTCTTCTCCATCTTCATCCATAGAAGATTGACAAGATCCTGGCACCTGAAAGTGAAATATTGAACTAGATAAGTGACATGCGGTGGCGTTGTGTCCTCTTTGTCACCGGCGACGGCGTCTTGACCTAAATCCCCGTTGTCTTCAGTTACCGAATCGACCTAAATCCCCTTTTCTTCTTGACAAATTTAATAGGCCGGGACTCTCATCTCGTGTTACTACAGATAACTAATGTCGCTTCTTCTCTTGAGGCATGCACTAACAGATCCAATTCTTGAGGGACAACATGAATTCTCGGTTAACTCTTCTTTTGCCCTTTTATATCACAACATGAGTCATCACTCCTCAACATCCTGCAATGGAGAGTGCAACATTAGGTTCATTTCCCCTTCCCTACCATGTATTGTTCTACTAAACATTTAATTTGTTGGGTAAAATAAATAGTTGATTTTCTATGATATAAATAAACTTAATCATCTTTAAATTTGTATGAAATAGAAAGTAACACTATTGACCTGAACTGTAAGAGCCTTAGTCTTTTGGAGCTGAGTTGCTCTTAGCCGCCCCTGCGGGTCTTGAGAGTCGCCCTTGCGGCTTCCTACGTTTCCGCCCCTGCGGCTCAGGATACCGCCCCTGCGGTTTCCTGCGGCTGCAGCCGGTTTTGTTGACCGAGTGGACCGTGCTTTACCTTTTCTTCTCTTCCTTCTTAAGCTTCTTCTTGGCTTCGTGATCAAGGGTTTCATATTCATTTCTAGATACCCTCACGAGCTTCTTCTTTCTTCTTCTTCTTCTCCTTGATCTTGTTCTTGAGTTTTGCCTTAATTGCAAGCAAATTGGTGTGGCTTTATTGTTGATGATGATGTTGTGTGGATTGCTGAGCTTGGGAACCAGCTGATGGTGTTTTGTGATCATTTCCTTGGATAGGCCACAGTAGTGGTGAGTTCTTCTCCTTCTTTCTTCTTCCTTACTTCCTTTGATTCCTTTCTTTCCTCCTTAGCTTAGGATTGGATCTTATAGGGCCGCCGCCCCTACGGCCACGGTCACCGCACCTGCGCCAGTGTGTCACCGCGCCTGCGGTTGCCTTTGCTTCGCCCCGGCGTCCCTCTTGTCACGCAGGTGTGTCTTGTACAGGATCTACCTAGAGTAGTGTAGATCCTTTCCTTTCCTAGTATGAGCAGGTTAGTAGCATGCTAGGTATGTGTATGAGGATAGAATGATGATGAGTATGATATTGATATATGCCGGTTATGGCTTTGAGGTTTAGTAGATTATCGAGGTTTATAAGTTGGATATGATCCATATGGATCCCTTGGGTCTAGGTGTGACCCTTTGATTGATAGGAGATTTGATATCTCTTTATGCCTTGTTATTAGGCAATGTTGTCCTCCGGATTGGAGTTGATCGTGGTTGAGAGTATTCCGAGGTTGAGGTAAGTCCCAGGACTTACTTAGCTACCATCCTTATATTGGATGTATGCATGAGTGGTGTGTGTTATATGCTTGATAGCATGCGATGTCGTTTATTACCGACCTATGATTTATTGACCGCCCATTGTAGTGGTTGTGACAACCTTCCCTTTCATCCCGCTGAGGAGTCTGGGAGGTTCTTTGTAGTCAGGTTAGATCTGGTATACGGGATGGCCACTCCCCACTCCTTTATGGTATACGGGAGAGTGTTCCAGATCCACTCCAGCTGGCTATAGCACTCAGAGGCGAGGATCATATATATACCTCGTGTCACATATGTTCATATACATGTATTTATACGATTTGAGTGTTGGACTTTATAAAGATAATTAACCGGGTAAATGTGTGACAACATGATTATATGTTTATAATTTCCTGAAGTGTGTTTTTGCTTATGCATTATCTTGTATATGTGAATGGTTAGCTAACGGTTTTATACCGTGTTGTAGATACTTTGCAGGTTAGGAGAACTGCAGAGTGATTCAGATGGGGTGATCCGCTGAGGGCTCCGTACACTAGATTATGCGTGGGATATGAGATATTTTGTATGTACAGATACATGTTTTGATTGTACTCAGCGGTACTTTGTATACCTTTTCATATGTATATATACAGTTTGATGTTTTGGTTTTAATCTATCTGTGCCTTGTTGTAAGATCCAGTGAACTTGTTGTCAGGCTAGGGTCAGGATCCATTGTGAGATCCTAGCCTAGTAGCGCCCCGAGTCCTACGGATTTGGGGTGTTACAAAGTTGGTATTAGAGCCTTAGGTTGACAACAATGGCACTTGTAATATGCGATAAAGGTCGAATAGCTAAATAAATAGAGCCCGAAAGGGGTCTGACTTTTCAAAAGGTTTTGGTTTTGAAATGAGTACAAACGTTTTGGGATAGCGTGTACGAGAAGCCATCGCCCCTCTAAAGACCTCTACAGTATAGATATATATATAGATATTACCTTATGTGATGTTGTGATGGACTTTTAGTATATATATATATATATATATATATATATATATATATATATATTTATATTTATACATATGACATATATATATAGCCTTCTAAGTTAGGTTTATATACCCTGTAGATGGTTCGGACTAGAACCTTATCTGCAGTTGGACTAGGTAGGGTGACGAGGCTAAAAACCTATAGTCGTTGTCTTTTAGCTTTTAGTCAAAGTAGAATACCTAACATACACTTAACCGATTTGTATAGTGTAAGTAAGGGTCGAACCCAAGAGATTTTGATCAAGTTTTGATTAGATTTAATTATTGATTTTGTAACCAAAGGGTGGGTGTTTGGATTGTAGCAAAACAAGACAAAAACGATTAGAAAGTAAGAAAAGTTGATGATAATAATATTGATTAAAGAACTACACTAGGTTGGATCTTAGCATGCATACTACCTGGTTGATTTTTTTATAAGCAAATCACCGATGTTCTCATCTTGATCATAGATATGTGTTAAGCCGACCGGCATTAACACAACTTAACTAGTTTATTAATCCGTAAACCTACAAGATTAAAGCACAAGTTAGCATTCTAATAAAGATAAAGAGATATAAAGAAGAATAAAACAAACCGTTAAATCTTTCTTTATAGTTATGTTCCTTTCCCTTAGATAATCACAACCAACTTTTACCTATGGGTTTACTACTAGATTAAGGACCCGAACCCGGAATCGATTAATCCTAGCATTTTGCATGCATTAGTACACTTAAGGTGATCAATCTAAGTGATAAAAGACATGCAAACATAAGTGAGAGATCAAGGAAACATAACACAAAGGATATTGAATTTAAACTTATATTAAAAGACTTACAACCAAATAGTAATGCAACTTCAATCAACCCAATGTAGCAAAGGAAGCTTAGAAACTCATAACAAAAGACACTAGAAATATAGAGGTTTATGTGGAAAATGAGATGATTCTAGCAATAGTCAATGACTCTATTTATACTACAAAATGCATTAAAAAGGAGTAAGGAGGCTGTGCAAACAGCCACCATAAACAAGGGAGTAAAGAGGTTGTGCAAACAACCACAATTAAGATCATAAAGGCGACGAAAACAGTCGGAGTTAAGACCTCTGACGCTAAACCGCAGCTGCGGCCAAGGGTGGCGCAGGGACGGTTTAGGCCAAAACGTTCCATCTTCAACGTGGCCGCAGGGGCGGCCTGACATTCCCGCAGGGCGGGTCTTTTAATGTCTCTTGAACGTCTGACTCTTCAACTTTGTGGCGTTTCTGATGATGATCCGCAGGCGCGGCTCAAGGTCACCGCAGGGGCGGAGACACTGGCCCTTCGGCTTCACAGGTCCGTTGGCAAGGGCGCAGGAAGGAGCGCTGGCTTCGCTTCTTCAGGCTTAGTCACCGCATGGGCGGCCAGAGACGGCCGCAGGGGCGGTGACAAGCTTCTTCTAGGCGTAGGCGAAGGCGCTGACTGCGACACTCGGCATGGGTCTTCAGGGATGCCGCCGCAGGGGCGGTGACACTACTCTGCGGGGGCGGTGACAAGCTTCTTCTGGTGCAGGCGCTGATTGCGGCACTGGGCATGGGTCTTCAGGAGTGTCACCGCGGGGGCGGTGACACTACTCCGCGGGAGCGGTGTGGCACCAGAAACTTTGTCTTCGTTGCTTTATTTCAACTCCCAAGTGTTGCTCATACCTTCTTTTGTTTCATTTGGACTTCTTCATTTGGATCAAGGTATTAGTAACACAATATGACTCAAAAACATTAAAAAGACTCTAAAAACTACCTAAATTGATAGTGATTCCATCACCTATCAAACTCCCCCATACTTAGACTCTTTACTCGTCCCGAGTAAACAACACATCAAACAAATCAGCACAACAAGCCTCAAGAAGTATGGTGCAATAGAAAAGATGAGGAACAAAAAAAAGAAAAGCCACCAAGGAAAGTGAGAAAAGAGAGAAAAGAGAAAAAAAAATGAGAAAAAGTGAAAGACTACCATCCTTATTGCTCCAAGAATGATCTACCCGGACATCCTCCTTATGACTCCCCTTCTTATGTCGCAAACGCCGGAAGGAGAACCTACCCTCGGTATCGCTCATTTTGCCAAGGAGCCCTTTCGGGTTTCCACCTTGCCACTCTTCTTCTTTTCATGATAATCTCACCAAAAATCTCACATCTCTCAAGTCCAATTTTGCACCAACCTAGAGTTAGTCGGACTACCTTCTTTTTGCCTAAACCGCCCTTTCGGATTTTCGGTTTATCCAAGGATTTCTTGCATTTTTCTCAATTCTTTGGCTTTTTCTCTTTTTTTTTTTTGAATGAATGAATGAATTAAACATGAATTACAGCTAGAATTCTCAAAACAAACTCAAATAAAAATGCATGATAAGTTCCCTCCCAGATACTTGAAGAACGCTTTGCCCTCAAAGTGTGAAAATGAAAGCAAAGATAAAAATGTGGAGAAGGGAAGGAGAAGTAGCTCACTAGTGGGATGGTCCGGCTGGACCATACGGACCGTGCTCCGGTGGGTAGGGGAAGTGGCCGAAGAAGTGCTCCTGACGCTGGTATAAGTCGTCAAGGCAGGCCTGCTGAGCATCCATCCTAGCTCCGAAGGAGGTCTCAAAGTTGGCTTGCCAAGCCAACTGTTGAGCCTCCATCCTCTGCTGTTGAGATGCCTGCCAAGCATCCTGACGCTGGTCAAAGTGTGTGAGAGCCCTATTCTTTCGGACCAAGATTGGACCTTAGCCGAGATTGGCTTTGGCCGAGATTGGCCTTTCCGCACCCGCGGGCAAGACTGCCGCTCCTGCGGCTCAGGGAACCGCCCCTGCGGTTTCCGGCGGCTGCAGCCGGTTTTGTTGACTCCTTTGACCCGTGCTTTACCTTTACCTTACTTCTTCCTTTCCCTTGGCTGATCAAGGGTTTCATCTTCACTTCTCTTCCTCAGTTCCTACGTCCTTCTTGCTTCTCCTTCACCTTCCTTTGATCTTGTTCTTGTTCTCCTTGGAGTTTTGCTTGAAAGTTGTGCTTTGTGGTTGATGATGATGCTAGTGATGTGTATGCTGAGCTTGGAAGCCAGCTACTGATGTGTGTGACTCTCCCTGCAGCCTAAGATCTTGAGTAGTGGTGAGTTCTTGCTTCTTCTCCTTCTCTTCTTCTTTGTTTCCATCTCCTTAGCTTAGGATTAGATGTTTGGACATAGGATGATGTTGGAATGTGTATGTTGTTGCATGTGTGTGATTTGGATGAGAGAAGACGTGATTTGATCACGTGAAGAGCCAAAGAGAAGCCGCGGGTTCACGTTCTGCACAGAGGCCGCCCCCGCGCCTAGAAGCCGCCGCCCCTGCGGAAGCCGTGCCACATCGCCCGCGCCAGTGCCAGCGCCTTGCCTGCGTTGCCTGCATCCCGTGTCACCGCGCCTGCGGCCATTCCCTGCCGCGCCTGCGGGTTGTCTACTCCGCTCCTGCGTCCCTTGATCACGCAGGTGCGTCTTGTCCCGGGACTACCCATAGTGGGGTAGCTCCTTTCCTTTCCTAGTATGAGGGAACTAGTACCATGCTAGGTACCGGTTTATGATGAGTATGTTATAGATATGCCGGTTACGGCTTTGAGGCTTACGAGTTGAATATGATCCTTATGGATCCCTTGGGTCTAGGTGTGACCCCTTTGTGTGATAGGAGTTTGATATATATATGTATGCCTTGTATAGGCCGTGTTGTCCTCCAGTTTGAAGTGGACCTGAGTGAGAGCAGATCGTAGTGATACGACTTTTGAGATTGAGGTAAGTCCATAGGACTTACTTAGCTACTATCCTTATATTGGATGTATGCTTGAGTGGTGGTTGTTATATGCTTTATAACATGCGATATGGTTCATTACCGACTTATATTATATTGACCGCCCATTGTAGTGGCCGTGATAACCTTTCCCTTTCATCCCGTAGTGGAGTCTGGGAGGTTCTCTGTAGTCAGGCCAGATCTGGTATACGGGAAGGACCCTCACCACTCCCATAGGGTACACGGAAGGTGTGCTGATACTACTCCAACTGGCTATAGTACTCAGAGGCGAGGATTATATTCCTCGTGTCACATATCTTCATATACATCTATTTATACGAGTGAGTGATTCGACTTATTAAAGATAATAAACCGGGTAAATGTGTGATATCATGATGAAGTGTTAATATTCTTGATATGTGTTTGTGCTCTAGCATCTTCTTATATATGTGTAATGTTAGCTAACGGTTTTATACCGTGTTGTAGATCCTTTGCAGGTTAGGAGAGCTGCAGAGTGATCCAGATGGGTGATTTGCTGAGGGTTCCGTACACTGGGCGTTGTCGTGGGATTTTGGGTTATTATTATTGTACGGATTTCTGTATGACTTTGTACTCAGCAGTACTCTGTATCATCCTTTTGATATGTATATATATATATTAGTTTTATGTTTTGTTTTAATCTATTGGTGTCTTGTTGTAAGATTCAGTGAACTTGTTGTCAGGCTAGGGTCAGGATCCATTGTGAGATCCTAGCCCAGTAGCACTCCGAGTCCTACGGATTTGGGGTGTTACAAAGTGCTCGGTCATCCTCTCCTCAAAACCCGTCTACCAAGCCTGCTGCTGCTCAAGCATCGATGTCTGGTAGCTGGTCTTCCACTTCTGGTACTGAGTGGTCAGAGCCGCCATCTGAGCTATCAGGCTGGCGTGGCCGGTGTCATCCTCCTCCGCTACGGTGGGCATCTCCTCATCAACCGGCATGCGATCCTCATATGGGACTCTGCTGGAGCTCGCCGCGTGCAGCTCAACAATGGCAACCTGTGATCGTCTCGGCACGTAGGGGTCGGCGGCAATGTAAAGGTCGGAGAGCTCATCTCCGATAGGTAGTGGCCGGGGCAGGTAGGTGATTTGGCTCTCATCTGCAAAAGACAACCAAAAGAGTTTCTCACCATCCCTCCTCAGGAGCTTGCGACGCTAGAGAAGACCTTCGTTGTAGAACGGAATTGCCATCCCATCCTCTAACTCGGTCAAGTCCATGACCTGCTCCGCTATCAAGGAGATGACCCCACCTCCAACAATATCACGCGGCTCGTTCTTCCTAATCCGCTTCAAAGCGGTGAGGAAGAGGGTGATCCAATCCGGCACGTTGTCACATGCCGGAATGCAAGCATACAATAATGGGAGGTCCTTGAGAGCGACCTTGTTCTCCTCCTTGTGTCCACAAAAGACACACATGATGATCTTTGAGAGGAGCCTCAAGCAGGGGTGAGTGAGCTTGTTGTTGTACTTACCCCCCGCATGAAACTCGGAGCCGGTAACAGCTCGCCAAAATTCCACCAAGTCTGGTGTAGGAGCTGACTCCCACCATTTTTCAGAAGGGTTTTTAGAAACCCCAAAAGCCTCCTGCAGTTGAGAGAAGTTCACCGTGTACTTCCTCTTGTTGAATTTGAAAGTGAGGCCGACACAGATGTGGTCCTCCTTCTCCATACTGAATGTAGCCACGAACTGTCTGGTCAGCTCGGGATACGTTGGGGCACTCTTATTAAGGAAGTCTCCGATCCCAGCATTGTCGAGGAAGGACTGCATGCTTTCCAACATGCCCAACCTTTCCAAGGTCGGAACATGCAAGAACCGAGTTGCAAAGATATGTCGGTCTTGCACAATCTCATACCTTGCCTTCTCCCTCTCATTCATCTTGAATTTCCTTGACGAATCCATTCTAGCAGCAGGTTCAAGCAGAAAAATTAGACTTCACGAAGAAAGGAAAGAAGACGACCTTTCTGTTGTAATTTCCGCAGGGGCGGTTTGAGGAGCCGCAGGGGCGTTGAGGCGTAGGTGCGGCGACAGGGTGGCGTAAGGGCGTGGTGACAGCGGCGTGAGGGAGATTGTTTGACGGCGCTGGGGCGTTTGGGGGGCTGGGGTGTGAGAGTGTAGTCGAGAGAGAGATATGTGAGGAGGAGGAGAGAGAGGTGGGTGGGGTAGGTTTTTTTTCTTCCTTTTATGGGTAAACCCGTAGGGACGGGGGCTTGTCACCGCGGGGGCGGTGACAAGGAAGGGGGAGACGCAGGCCCAGCGCCGGGGGCGGCGCTAGACGCGTTCGTCAAGGAAACAACCGCGGGGGCAGGGGTCTGTAAGCGCGGGGGTGGTGACAGCATTGTGCTTGCGCTGGCCCAGCGCCGGGGGCGGGCTGGGAGCGCAGTGTCACCGCGGGGGCGGTGACACAGGGGCGGTTTTCTTGACAAAGCCTCCTCTTCTTATTTTCTCGGGTTGCCTCCCGAGCAGCGCCTTTGTTTTACGTCGTTGGCTCGACGCAAGGCACCTGATCATGCCTCTATGACCGCTCCCGGATCAATTGCTTGATGTGGAGAGCTTGTTCCTTCATTTCCGTTCATGATATGAGCGTTTCCTTTCTCTTTTTCTCCTAGATCTTCCTTGCTCGTTTCTGTTTGAGAACTTCACATTCCGTGCTGAGTATCTTGCAAGATGGGGACAACAAGCTCTTGGCTTGGGTTTAGTAGAATGGGCCCAGTGACCAATTTATCATGGTTGTTTGTTTTGTTGTGGTCATCTTGCAAATCCACTTTCAAGGCCAACTTCACATGCTTTTCCACACCAAAATTAGCGTTGTCATCATAGGAAGGGTTTTCCATAGGCATATCATTATTAATGGAACACAAAGAAAGAGTATTAATGGGTTTCTTAAGAGATTTAGACAAATCGAATTCAACAACCTCGTCATTAAACTCCATAGTAAGCTTTCCATCAACATAGTCAATTTTTGTTGTAGCCGTTATTAGAAAAGGTCTACCTAACATGATGGTGTGCATGTTGTTTTCCATATCAATGACAAAGAAATCAGCAGGGAAGATTAGCTTATCAATTTTTATAAGAACATCTTCAATTATGCCCTTAGGGTGGATATTAGATCCGTCAGCTAGTTGTACTATAGTCCGTGTTTCATGCAAAGGTAATAAGCCTAGAGATTGATAGATGGAGTAAGGCAGGACATTTATAGAAGAACTCAAATCAAGCATAGCTTTGTCAAAGCGAGTATCGTCTATGACACAAGGAACACTTACCATACCCGGATCGCTACGTTTTTCCGGAATTTGGGTTTGGAAAACGGCGGATACGTGCTCCTTCACACTTTCCTTCTGTTTTCCCTTCATCTTCTGCTTCCTCTTGATGGTACAAAGTTCCTTCAAGAATCGAGCATACTTAGGCACACTTTTCACGAGTTTAAGGAGAGGAATGTTTACCTCACACTTTGAGAAGGTCTCAAAGAGTTCTTTGTCCTCTATCACTCTTCTCTCCTTGAGTGCCTCGGGGAAGGCTGTTGGTGGTTTTTCAGCATAGAGTGGTGGAAAGTTAGGACGAACGTAAGGATCTTCCTCTAGAGCACTTTCTGTGTTGTTGGACGCAGGGGCGGAAGGGCAAGTCCGCGGGGCGGTGTGACTTCAGCCGTAGGGGCGCCATCCTTCATGCGCAAGGGCGGTTGACCAACAGAAGGTTGGTTAATCGTCCATTTTTCTTCATTCTTCTTGATGAGCCGTCGACTCCTGAGAGCAGAGGTGTCAAACGGGGCTAACGGGTCGGGTTTGGGTCGGGTCCTAACAAGCTCGGGTTGAAACGGGTCGGGTCAAAAAAGGCTTGGTTATTAATCGGGTTGTTTCGGGTCGGGTTGGTTTGGGCCGGGTATCATTTGTTCGGGTTGAAACGGGTTATCGGGTAGTCTCGGTTCCCGGGTCATAACGGGACGGGTCAAAATCGGATCGGTTATAACAGGCACGGGTTGAAACGGGTCGGGTTAAAACAAGCTCACATTTTTATCGGTTTGTTTTGGGTCGGGTCGATTTGGGTCGGGTATTAATTATCGGGTCAATGCGGGTCAATCGGGTCGGAATCGGGTCATTTTTATGTTTGGGTTGGGTCGAAACCAGATCGGTTTGCCTAACATCTTGATTCGGGTCAATTTATGTTCGGGTTCGGTCGAAACCGGATCGGATTGTCTAACATATTGATTCAAGTCAATTTATGTTCGGGTTTGTGTAATTTATTCTAAAATTTATACAAAGATATTAATTTGATAAAAGATGAAATAAAAGTTGTGTTGTTTACTTGTTTTAGACTTTTGATGGTGTATTAGTGTTCATTTTCTTTATAAAAATGTAATAGTAAATCAAAGACATGCGCAATAAATAATAATAACAATAATGATTTGCCGAATCGGATATTAATCCGTGGAATTCAATCGATCTATTTGATCCATATTTGAAAATATGGTATATAAAAACGACTTTACTCGGATCGGATAATTATCCACATAAATGTCTGATCGGAATGATTTTAACCCGATCTGTTTGATTGAATATGAATTTAACCGGATATGGATATCCGCCTGATCCATCTGATCAAAATATCTAATATGACCGACTAATCAATCCATTTGATCCATATATGCTTTTTCCTATTTTGTTTGTTATAAAATGTAAAATAAAATCTATCATCTTTTGCTGAATCGGATAATAATCCGTGGAATTCGGTCGATCTATTTGATCCATATTCGAAAATATGGTATCTAAAAACAATTTTAGTCAGATCGGGTAATTATCCACATAGATGTTTAATCAATTGATTGGAATGGTTTTAGCCCGATCTGTTTGATTGCATATGAATTTAACCGGATATGGATATCCGACTGATCCGTCTGATCAAAATATCTTATGATCCACATATATGCTTGATCGGAATGGTTAAAGCCCGATCAGTTTGATTGAGTATGAATTTAACTAACCGGATATGGATATCCGACTGATCCATTTGATCGAAATATCTAATGATTAGATATTTCGTTTGATTAGATTAACCGACTTTCGTTTGATTTAAATGACTTTAACCGGATTTGGATACCCGACTTATATTATGGATTATGTATATGTACGTATTATGTAATATGCAATTATATACTTATATTATAAATTTATATTATGGGTTAATGAGTTATTAGTAAACCATAAGTTAAAATCAAAAGTTATTCTAATGAGTTAAAATTGTCTTTACATTACATTTATCGTGTGGGAGTTGAAGAATGTATGGATATGGATTATTTAATATATATTATTTATTTATGTATATATATAGACAATATAATAAATAAAAAAAATTATCTTTAAAATGTCTATTCCTAAAAATTATAGTTATTACGCGACACCGACTCGTAGTTAAATTTTCAAAAAGTATAATATTAAACATCTAGATACCCGAATACATTATAATTTAAAAAAGTATATATTCTTAAAATTTATATTAATAATTTGTTATATTGTACAAAATAATCGGATATCCACACACATTATAATTTTAAACATCCGGATTTACTCAAAATAGTCGGATATTCATAACTCTTATATATCCGGATACCCGAATTTTCGGATATCCGTGTCTAAAATATCCGGATACCCGAATTTTCGGATATCCGTGTCTAAAATATCCGGATACCCGAATTTTCAGATTTACTCAAAATAATTGGAGTTAACAATCTAATGAGATGATAAATAGTGATGTGTTATTTAGGTTGAATTTGTATAATCGATGTATCAATGTAATCTAAAATTTATATTAATAATTTGTTTATTCTCTTAATAAATCATGAAAATAATTATCAATTTAACTCAAAAGTATCAATGTAATCTAAAATACCCTATTTGTATAAATTTACGGGGTTATCGAGTCATTTAAGGTCGGGTTACTTTGGGCTACCGGGTCATTTGGGTCGGGTTACTTTGGGCCGGGTTACTTCGGGTCGGGTTACTTCGGGCTATCGAGTTACTTCGGGCTATCGGGTTACTTCGGGTCGGGTTATTTCGGGTCGGGTTACTTCGGATTGGGTTACTTCAGGCTATCGGGTTGTTCGAGTCGGGTCATTCGGGTCGGGTTACTTCGGGTCATAAATTCCTTCGGGTTAAATCGGTTTCAAGCGGGTCCGTTCCGGGAATTATCTTTTTTAAAATTTTTGGGGCCAGGTCGGATTCAGATTCGGGTTCGTCAGGTCGAGTTCGCGGGTCGGGCCAACTTTTGACAGCTCTACCTGAGAGTAATGGAACATAAGCTCTCCTTGGGGTTCACCACAGTCTGGGAAGGCAGATTCCCCGAGGTTCGGGCTTCGATCCTCGTAATTGCCTCCGCCATTTGCCCCACTTGCTTCTCGAGATTCTTGATGCTTGATTCCGTACTCTGCACATGAGAAGCAAAATGCTTAGTTAAAACTTGTAGCATATGTTCGCTGATTTTACACCCCTATAAATCCCTATCAATAATGATAGAAACTCATAGGATAGCAAAACTAGGAAGGGATAGTCTTAAATTTATAACATGTAATAATTTCCTAAATAGCAACGAACCCACAGTGTATGGGTCAATCACAGTAAAGGTAAGTATTCTAGGGTCGATATCAGGGACTGGGAGGATTAATATGCAATAATGATTATAAATAGAATAGATCTCAATTAAAGACAGAAGGTTGAAAAATATAAGGGAAAGAAGTCAAAAAGGTTTTGAAAAGGTTTTAAATGACTCGCAATCAATTGTCACTATTGATTGAAAGTCAAAATAAACAAAAAAGGAAAACAAAGATAATCAAGTTAAAGGAAAGAAAATGGATTTCAAGGGTTCAAGATCATTGTTTATACATATAGATTCAGAAAGACTCATAAAGACATAAGGTAGAAAAGTCATAGGGATGAACGTTTCTAGCCTGGCAGTCTATTACCGGGTAAGTCTCAAGACTATCTATTTCCAAACCAACTACCTATTACCGGGTAGGTCTCAAGGTAGAGAGGTAGGAAATGCTGAGCAAACCAGACTACAAACTAAGGGAAAGGTAAACTATTACCGGGTAAGTCTCAGGTATTACCCTACTTAGAAAGGAATTTAAGCACATTCAACCAATAAAGGATAAACCTTTATTACCTATTATCAGTCTCTCATGTATCTATGAAGGAATATCACTAGGTAATTCTCAATTCTAACTTAGGTTACTAGCTAGAAGGATTCTAACTAGATTCTAGTCCAAGCCAACCGTTAGGATTTCAAGCAATTCAAATCCAAAACAAAGCACAATCTAAACCATCATAATCAAAGGCATAAACAAATCCCTGTCAACCTTGGAACAACAAAGTTCTGGCCGATAACAACCATATCAAAGAAAGACAAATAAATAAATAACAAAGGGAAATAAAAAAAACTTAACTTCAATAAATGGAAAACTCCAATCTTGACAATTCTCGAATCCAACAAGGTCTTTCAAACAAACCTCAATGCAAAAGTATGAATCTTGAACTAAACTATGAAGAATCAATGGAGAAGAAGAAGGGAAAGGAAGAGAGGCGGCTTATCCCTCCAAGGCTAGCTCTGGGCGACTCCCAACACAAAAGACGGACTCATTCGGACCCTTAGAAATAACCTAGAGCTTCCCTTTTATAGGCAACAACCTTCAAAAGGACGGGCTGGGCCAAAATCGATCCAAAAATAAGATAAAATTGCCGAACAGGAAATCTCGGGCAGAAATCTCGGCCGAGATCAGGCCAGTCAGGACCGAGATTCGGCAACAGAAAGTTCAACGCGTCAACACTTCGGAAATCTCGGCCGAGATCAAGAAATCTCGACCGAGCTCGGACCATCTCGGCCGAGATCCATGAAATCTCGACCGATATTGAGCCATCTCGGTCCGAGATCATGGAATCTCGGCCGAGATTTGGCTATCTTGGTCCGAGATCAGGCCATCTCGGTCCGGGATTCCGTCTTCTTCGTTCCTTCGCGCCTTTAGCTCGATTCCTCGCCCTTTCCCGTGCACGTACGCTCGCTCTAATGCATCCACTTCGAGGCTTGATCCTCAAATACGTCGTTTTAGCTCTAAAATGTGCCAAATCACCTACAAAGCCACAAATAGTGTGTGTAGACATCTATTCTTGCAAAGTAGAACTAAACAAGCATAAATGACACAAACTAAGGCTAAAACATGAATGTGGAAAGGGGAAATCTAACTAAATGCATGAGTGTAACAGTTCGATAAATCATGTTATCAGCATATCTTCAGTGGATTGGGACATACCTTGGCAGGGTTGCTTTTGCTGTTGGTTTTGTTGATCCCTCCATCGATAGTTTTGTTGATCACGCCAATCCGGCATGTAATTCTGAGCATATGGATTGTCCCGTTGGTGTTGCTGCTGTTGTTGACCATACCCCGTGGCATTCACCTCAGCAGCTTCATCTTGAACTTGTGGACACACGTCCGTGGGGTGAAAAGGGTCGGCACAAACTCCGCAAGCCTTGAGTTGTTGTGGAATCCCCATCAAGGTTAACCTCTTAACCATTTCCTTCGATTCGGCAATCTCCGTGGGTATCTCAGGACGGGTGTACAGCATGTACCCCTCTTTTGGTAGAAGTCCTACCAAAGTTCCTTGTACCTTCCACCATTTCCTGCATTTTCTCCATAGCAATTTCAGGAGTAGAGTTAAGAATATTACCTCCACAAGCGGCATCCACGATCCTTCTTTCGTTGTCCAAAAGCCCGTTGTACAAGTACAATACAAGGTCTTGGGTGGAGTATCCGTGGAAGGGACAGCTTGACCTCAACTTAGCAAATCTTTCAAAATACTCATAAAGAGTTTCGTCCGCTTCTTGCTCGATATTGCTTATAACTTTCTTCAAGATGTTGGCCTTCTTGGCTGGAAAATATTTCTCCAAGAATTCTTTGTGGAGATTCTCCCAAGTATCGATACTACCAGATGGAAGGTGGTAGTACAAATCATCCGCCGCATCCTTGAGAGTGAAACCGAAGGCTCTCATCTTGATTTGCTCTTCGGTCACGTTTACCGGCTTCATGCTCATGCAAACGGTATGAAACTTCCCCAAGTGCTTGATGGGATCTTCTCCGCTCAGCCCATGAAAGGAAGGTAGCAAATGAATCAAGCCCGGCTTGAGCTCGAAGTTAACCCCTTCTCCAATTGCCGGTATAGTTACCGCAAGGGGGTGTTGGGTCAAATCCGGTTGCGTGAGTAGTCGGAGTGTGCGGTTCGCCATTGTTTATTCGTTCCGACGTTGTCTTCTTTGCCGATTGTATGTCCTCTCGATTTCTGGATCAAAAGGAGCAAATTCTGAGTTAGTAGCACGGGTTTGAACCATGAAAATGGTCCAAATCAATAATCAAAAATAAAAACAAAAACAAAAACTAAACTCCCCGGCAACGGCGCCAAATTTGACGAGGCTAAAAACCTATGGTCGTTGTCTTTTAGCTTTTAGTCAAAGTAGAATACCTAACATACACTTAACCGATTTGTATAGTGTAAGTAAGGGTCGAACCCAAGAGAGAAAACAAGACAAAAATGATTAGAAAGTAAGCAAAGTTGATGATAATAATATTGATTAAAGAAGTACACTAGGTTGGATCTTAGCATGCATACTACTTGGTTGATTTTTTTTATAAGCAAATCACCGATGTTCTCATCTTGATCATAGATATGTGTTAAGCCGACCGGCATTAACACAACTTAACTAGTTTATTAATCCGTAAACCTACAAGATTAAAGCACAAGTTAGCATTCTAATAAAGATAAAGAGATATAAAGAAGAATAAAACAAACCGTTAAATCTTTCTTTATAGTTATGTTCCTTTCCCTTAGATAATCACAACTAGTTTTTACCTATGGGTTTACTACTAGATTAAGGACCCGAACCTGGAATCGATTAATCCTAGCATTTTGCATGCAGGTGATCAATCTAAGTGATAAAAGACATGCAAACATAAGTGAGAGATCAAGGAAACATAACACAAAGGATATTGAATTTAAACTTATATTAAAAGACTTACAACCGAATAGTAATGCAGCTTCAATCAACCCAATGTAGCAAAGGAAGCCTAGAAACTCGATACAGAAGACACTAGAAATATAGAGGTTTATGTGGAAAATGAGATGATTCTAGCAATAGCCAAGGGCTCTATTTATACTACAAAATGCATTAAAAAGGAGTAAAGAGGCTGTGCAAATAACCACCATAAATAAGGGAGTAAAGAGGTTGTGCAAACAGCCACAATTAAGATCATAAAGGCGACGAAAACAGCCGGAGTAAAGTCCTCTGACGCTAAATCGCAGCCGCGGCCAAGGGTGGCGCAGGGGCGGTTTAGGCCAAAACGTTCCATCTTCAACGTGGCCGCAGGGGCAGCCTGACATTCCCGCAGGGACGGGTCTTTTAATGCCTCTTGAATGTCTGACTCTTCAACTTCGTGGCGTTTCTGATGATGATCCGCAGACGCGGCTCAAGGTCACCGTAGGGGCGGAGACACTGGCCCTTCGGCTTCACAGGTCCGCTGGTAAGGGCGCAGGCAGGAGCAATGGGGCGCTGGCTTCGCTTCTTCAGGTTGAGTCACCGCAGGGGCGGCCAAAGACGACCGTAGGGGCGGTGACAAGCTTCTTCTGGGCGCAGGCGAAGGCGTTAATTGCGGCACTCGGCATGGGTCTTCAGGGATGCCACCGCAGGGGCGGTGACACTACTCCGCGGGGGCGGTGACAAGCTCCTTCTGGCACAGGCGAATGCGCTGACTGCGGCACTGGGCATGGGTCTTCAGGAGTGTCACCGCGGGGGCGGTAACACTACTCCACGGGGGCGGTGTGGCACTAGAAACTTTGTCTTCGTTGCTTTATTTCAACTCCCAAGTGTTGCTCATACCTTCTTTTGTTTCATTTGGACTTCTTCATCTGAATCAAGGTATTAGTAACACAATATGACTCAAAAACATTAAAAAGACTCTAAAAACTACCTATATTGATAGTTATTCCATCACCTATCATAAGGATAGACCCCCTCTTCCTCCAGTAGTTAGAGGACGGGGTCAGATTCCCGCTGTTGATCCACGTGCAGCGGAGGAGATTCATGAGGATGTTGCTGAGAGTGCCGTTCCTGAGACTGGGAACGGTGTAGCTGAGAGACAAAGACCACGGCGAGTCCAGTCAAATGACTCGGATCATGTCTCTATGGGGGACTTGAGTTCCGCGCGTAAATCAGACGAGTTGAGGAGGCTGCTAGAGCAGGTAGACGTGCCCCGGATCTGCCGGCACAGGAGGGATCATTTGAGAGATCCCATGGAGCTACTCAGGTGCCAGTTGTACAGGCACATGCTGTTGAGATTGCTCGAGTTTCAGAGGAGTATAGAGGGCCTCGACCAGATACTTGGTTGAAGGCATTTCACCAGATGGGAGTACCCCCTTTTCTCTAGGAAGGTGGGGCTAGAGGTTGAGTTGTTGATTGGCCATGTAGACTCAGCTCTGGAGTCTATTAGGTGTCCTGTGGACCGACAGATAGAGTTAGTGCATACTCTATTCCGAGACTTGGCACAACACTGGTGGAGATCTGTACGGGGTCAGGTTACCAATTATGACCAGATGAGGACTATGATCAGAGAGCGTTTCTGCCCTGCCTCATTGAGGAGGGAGAAACTGCTGGATTTGAGGATGTACTAGTTTTTTGAGGCTATCAGGAGATTCCAGGAGGAGCTGGCTTTGCTGGGTCCAGCTGCACATCCTGCAGATCAACATGTGTATCTCTTTTCCCGACGATTGAGGGATGCTACCCGGACCTATATGGCGGGATTTCACTGTGAGTCCCTGATGGACTATCACGACAGAGCCTCTGATTATGAGCAAGAGCGAGCTGGGCAGAGGAGAGCTTCTCAGACCGGAGGGTCTGAGAAGAGACAGCGGACTGGGCAGACCAGTGGTGTTGGTGGAGCTGCTAGTTCAGGCGAGGCCAGAGACGCCAGTGTTATTCCTCTTCTGCACCGGTTGTAGATAAGAGACGACAATGTTATAACTGTGGTGATCTTGGACATATGCGGCCAGAGTGCACGAGGCCATTAGTGACTTGTTTTACTTGTGACAGATCAGGTCACAGAGCTGTCTTCTGTAGACAGAGTGGAGCTTCTTCGCAATAGGGTTCTTCACCTGCTAGTGTAGCGGGGGTGGACAGAGGCCACCTCAACAACAACAGACACAAGGACAGCAGAGAGTCCCAGATCGTCCTACTACTCAAGGATCTGCTCCTGGGCCGAGTAGAGGTAGAGGTCGTGGTGGGAGTACCACTGACACCAGAGGAGCTCAGGGTAGAGTTTTTGAGCTGAGGAGTGTAGAGGAGCCAACTGCACCGATTGCTACAGGTACTATTCTGATTCATGGTTTACCTGTTAGAGTTTTATTTGATACTAGAGCTACGCATTCTTTTATATCTGATGCATGTGTTGAGCGTTTGAGTCTAGATACGACTGAGGGGATACCCTTTAGTATAGGGTTACCCGATTGTAGTAGGGTCAGAGGTACCCGTGAGATGTGTGATTGTCCAATTTGTATAGGGACTCGAGTGTTATTTGTTAACTTCTTTGTCATGCCATTAGTGCATGAAGAAGTCATTTTAGGTATGGATTGGATGGATAGACACCATGCAGTATCAGATGTAGGTAGGAGGACAGTGACACTCTCTACCGAGTTAGGTCAGATAGAGGTTTTCCGAGGTTGGGATCTTGGGAGGTCAGGCATGGTGATCCGTGCAGTACGTGCAACGAGAATGATTGCACAGGGTTGTGAGGCCTTCTGGTGTTATGCCATGAAGGATGGGAAGAGTCCAGCGTTAGAGGATATCCCAGTGGTCTGCGAGTTTACAGATGTGTTTGTTGAGCCGTCCAGTTTGCTGCCTCAGAGGAGTGTGGACTTTGGTATTGAGTTAGAGCCTAGTACGAGACCGATCTCGAAGGCCCCATATCGGATGGCGCCTGTCGAGATGTTGGAACTTAAGAAGCAACTTGAGGAGCTGGCTGAGAAGGGCTTCATCCGCCCTAGCGTATCCCCATGGGGAGCACCTGTCCTTTTTGTACGGAAGAAGGACAGATCGTTGAGACTGTGTATTGATTACAGAGAGTTGAACAAGGTGACCATCAAGAACAAGTATCCATTGCCCCGTATAGACGACTTGCTAGATGAGCTTCAGGGAGCGATTGTGTTTTCCAGGATTGACTTGCGTTCAGGATATCACCAGTTGAGGGTGAGAGAGAAGGATGTGCACAAGACAACCTTTCGGACCAGATATGGACACTACGAGTTTTTAGTGATGCCATTTGGGCTTACGAATGCCCCAACAGTCTTCATGGAGTTGATGAACAACATATTCATCGACTTCTTGGATCAGTTTGTGGTAGTCTTCATAGATGATATTTTGGTGTACTCTCGCAGTAGAGAGGAGCATGCAGGACAGCTGAGGACTGTGTTACAGGTTTTACGAGATAGAGAACTTTATGCTAAGTTCTCTAAGTGCGAGTTCTGGATGCCAAAGGTAGCATTCCTGGGTCATGTTGTTTCCGCCGAGGGGATCAAGGTTGATCCGGTGAAGATCGAGTCAGTAGCAGCCTAGACAACACCGACGAACGTCAAGGAAGTACGTAGCTTCCTTGGCCTAGCCGGTTATTACCGACGATTTGTGGAGGGATTTTCTGTGATTGCCCGTCCACTGACAAGTCTGCTGAGGAAGACTACCAGATTTGTATGGTCTGAGCAGTGTATGTAGAGTTTTGAGGAGCTAAAGAGACGTCTGACTTTCGCTCCTATTTTGGCACAGCTAGAGGTTACAGAGGATTTTGTGGTTTACAGTGATGCATCCAAGCTAGGCTTGGGATGTGTGTTGATGCAGCGAGGCATAGTGATTGCATATGCGTCTAGACAGCTGAAGACGTATGAGGAGAACTACCCGACTCATGATCTGGAGTTGGCAGTAGTAGTTCATGCACTGAAGATCTGGAGACATTACATGTATGGTGCTACATGTTAGATCTTCACAGACCATAAGAGTCTGAAGTATATTTTCACGCAACGGGAATTGAATAACCGCCAACATAGATGGCTTGAGCTGATCAAGGACTTTGATCTAGAGATTCTGTATCATCCGGAAAAGGCGAACGTTGTCGCCGACGCCCTGAGCAAGAAGACGCCTCTAGAGAAGGCGATTGCGAGACTGACAGTTCAGCCTCAGTTCCAGAGAGACTTGGTGTGGTTAGAGTTGGACGTCTAGTTTCCTGATGAGGACGCCCAATTGAGTACTTTAGAGGTTCTTCCTGATCTTTTGAGTGAGATCCAACAGAAGTAGGGGACCTGCCCGACATTGATGAGGATCCGAGAGAGGATGTCCCGGGATGAGGCACCACAGTTCCTTATAGGAGTAGATGGAGTGATGAGACGCCACGGTCGCGTATGTGTACCCGCTGATGCGGATTTGCGACAGAGGATTTTACAAGAGGCTCACTGTACGCCTTATTCAGTACACTCAGGTACGAGTAAGATGTACCAGAATTTGAGACGTTCGTATTGGTGGGAGGGTTGAAGCCCGACGTGGCCAGATTTGTGGCACAGTGTGCAACCTGTCAACAAGTCAAGATTGAGCATTTCAGACCGGGAGGTGAACTCCATCCACTGCCTGTACCACAGAGGAAGTGGGAGGACGTCACCATGGATTTTGTTACTGGCTTGAGACCGAGCAGGAGTTTTGATGCCATTTGGGTTATAGTGGACAGACTGACGAAGACGGCACGTTTTATCCCTATTCGGGAAACGTGGCCAATGAGCAGATTAGTTGAGGAGTACACTAGACAGATAGTGAGACTCCATGGTGTACCGAGGATGATCATCTCAGACAAAGATGGGCGATTTACCTCGAGGTTTTGGCAGCAGATTTAGATTGCCCTGGGGACGAGTTTGCACTTCACTACTGTGTTCCATCCTCAGACAGATGGTCAGTCAGAGAGGACCATTCAGACACTAGAGGATATGCTGCGAACTTGTGTGTTGGACTAGGGACAAGTGTGGACGGATTAGTTGAGTTCTCGTACAACAACAACTGGCATGCATCAATTGGGATGGCCCCATATTAGGCACTGTATGGACAGAGATGTCGTACACCGTTATGCTGGGATGAGCCGAGCAGTGTTGGTGATTTGACACCTGATCAGATTCAAGATGATGTTGCTCGTGTAGCACTGATTAGAGAGAGGATGCTGACTACACAGAACCGTCAAAAGTCATATGCAGATAGGAGGCGTAGACCCCTAGAGTTCAGAGTAAGAGCCCATGTGTGGCTGAGAGTGTCTCCGACACGAGGTGTTAGACGTTTTGGCATTAAGGGAAAGTTGAGCCATCGATATGTCGGACCGTTCGAGATTCTGGACCGAGTTGAGAGTGCAGCATACAGATTAGCTTTGCCTCCGAGATTAGAGGGTGTTCACTCTGTGTTTCACGTGTCTCAGCTGAGGGAATACATACCAGATCCGAGACATATAGTGAGTTATGATGATTTGGTGGTCGAGCCGGACCACACTTTTGTTAAGCATCTGGTTTTTTGTTCTAGAACGAGGTATGAGACGCCTGCGTTCGAAGGACATTCCTATGCTGAGGATACAGTGGTCGAGACGAGGACCCGATGAGGCTACATGGGAGACCGAGGATAGTATTCAGAGGAACTATCCAGAGTTCTATGCCGAGATAGATGTACCTGTAGGATCGACGAGTAGATCTTAGTACTATCTTGGTGAGTGTTGTGATTATGTGCTTATATGCTATGATGTGTTTATTTTCGTACTAGCTATGATGTGATTTATGATCTTATTAGATCTTGTTGTGCTAGTGCGATTGATTATTATAGCTGGAGATGGTTCTTTCCTCCATGCTATTGTGAGGTGATTAGGGTTTAGCTGGAGATGGTTATTCCTCCATGCTATTTTTGATGGACATAGCATTGTTGGAGATGTTTTTCCTCCATGCCCTTTTGTTATGAGTATGATGCGGCTAGAGGTGTTTTTCCTCTATGCCTTTGCGATATGATGATGATACGGCTAGAGATGTTTTTCCTCTACGCCCTTGTGATATGATTATAGTTTGGCTAGAGATGGTTTTCCTCTATGCCTTGGATAGCATAGTGATCTTATTGTTGGAGATGATGATTTCCTCCATGCTCATGTTGAGGTTATAGAGTGTTATAGGTTGATACCTTATGAGCGGAGATGTGATGCCTCCGATAGAGAGAGTTATACCTCGGCATATGGGTTTGAGAGGTTTTGGAATTTCACAAGTTTCGGGACGAAACTTGTTTTTAGGGGGGGGGGGGGTGAGATGTAAGAGCCTTAGTCTTTTGGAGCTGATTTGGACTTAGCCGCCCCGGCGGGTCTTGAGAGCCGCCCTTGCGGCTTCTTGCGTTTTCCGCCCCTGCGGCTCAGGATACCGCCCCTGCGGTTTCCTGGGGCTACAGCCGGTTTTGTTGACCGAGTGGACCGTGCTTTACCCTTTCTTCTCTTCCTTCTTAAGCTTCTTCTTGGCTTCGTGATCAAGGGTTTCATCTTCATTTCTAGATACCCTCACGAGCTTCTTCTTTCTTCTTCTTCTCCTTGATCTTGTTCTTGAGTTTTGCCTTAATTGCAAGCAAATTGGTGCGGCTTTATTGTTGATGATGATGTTGTGTGGATTGTTGAGCTTGGGAGCCAGCTGATGGTGTTTTGTGATCATTTCCTTGGATAGGCCACACTAGTGGTGAGTTCTTCTCCTTCTTTCTTCTTCCTTACTTCCTTTGATTCCTTTCTTTCCTCCTTAGCTTAGGATTGGATCTTATAGGATATATATTGATGTTGGAATGTGTATATATATGTATATGTATGGCTAATGGATGATGAAGACGTGAATTCATCACGTGAAGAGTTGAAGAGAAATCGGGGTTCACCTTCTACAGCGTCGCCACCCCCGCGCCAGTGAGCCGCCGCCCTTGCGGGATCTTGTCACCGCACCCGCGCCAGAGAGTCGCCACCCCTACGGCCACGGTCACCGCGCCTGCGCCAGTGTGTCGCCGCGCCTGCAGTTGCCTTTGCTTCGCCCCGGCGTCCCTCTTGTCACGTAGGTGCGTCTTGTACAAGATCTACCTAGAGTAGTGTAGATCCTTTCCTTTCCTAGTATGAGCAGGTTAGTAGCATGCTAGGTATGTGTATGAGGATAGAATGATGATGAGTATGATATCGATATATGCTGGTTATGGCTTTGAGGTTTAGTAGATTATCGAGGTTTATAAGTTGGATATGATCCATATGGATCCCTTGGGTCTAGGTGTGACCCCTTTGATTGATAGGAGATTTGGTATCTTTTTATGCCTTGTTATTAGGCAAGGTTGTCCTCCGGATTGGAGTTGATCGTGGTTGAGAGTATTCCGAGGTTGAGGTAAGTCCATAGGACTTACTTAGCTACCATCCTTATATTGGATGTATGCATGAGTGGTGTGTGTTATATGCTTGATAGCATGCAATGTCGTTTATTGCCGACCTATGATTTATTGACCGCCCATTGTAGTGGTTGTGACAACCTTCCCTTTCATCCCGCTGAGGAGTTTGGGAGGTTCTCTGTAGTCAGGTCAGATCTGGTATACGGGATGGCCACTCCCCACTCCTTTATGGTATACAGGAGAGTGTTCCGGATCCACTCCAGCTGGCTATAACACTTAGAGGCGAGGATCATATATATACCTCGTGTCACATATGTTCATATACATATATTTATACGATTTGAGTATTGGACTTTATAAAGATAATTAACCGGGTAAATGTGTGACAACATGATTATATGTTTATAATTTCTTGAAGTGTGTTTTTGCTTATGCATTATCTTATATATGTGTATGGTTAGCTAACGGTTTTATACCGTGTTGTAGATACTTTGCAGGTTAGGAGAACTGCAGAGTGATTCAGATGGGGTGATCCGCTGAGGGCTCTGTACACTAGGTTATGCTTGGGATATGGGATATTTTGTATGTACAGATACATGTTTTGATTGTACTCAGCGGTACTTTGTATACCTTTTGATATGTATATATACAGTTTGATGTTTTGGTTTTAATCTATTTGTGCCTTGTTGTAAGATCCAGTGAACTTGTTGTCAGGCTAGGGTCAGGATCCATTGTGATATCCTAGCCCAGTAGCGCCCCGAGTCCTACGGATTTGGGGTGTTACATGAACACATATGACTTTTGTTCGAAAATCATGACACCGTAAGAGCTTGTGTTCTCCTACATCCCTTGTAGTTTTCATATCCACTAGCAAACCTTAGGAAGTTTGCAATGATGTGAGGGATATTAGGAGGTTCCTCGTCGAACAAAACCATATTCCTACAAGTCCACCGAATCTAGGTTCGGACGATAAACTGCGAAAGTGCCTTCATACCATGTTGTTAATTAATTTTCATGATCAATTCCCCATGACTACATGACAACAACTTGAAAACCCAAAGTTGGATTGTGTACATGACTAGACCTCCCTTCCACTGGCACATAAAATCACAATGTGGTGGTAGATGCAACAAACTCTAAACATTGTTCACAAGTTGTAGACTAGACCACTCTTTTCATCGACATGATTGTTTTTGTAGCAAGAATGCTTGCATATGTAACTCCAAGAAAAAAGTGCAACCTTAGGAGGGAGCTAAATTACTAATCAACCTGAATGCATCATCATACCCCAATGTAGTCTACCTCTCCAACCACCGCTTTACAAGAGAACATCGACCAATCCAATAAACACTTTTTATGTAACATTTAAATAGAAAAATATAATTCTTGTTAATTAAGCCATTTAAAATACCAAATTTGACTCATTTTTACTTAAACTTAATAAGAGATAGTATGTTAACCCGTGTTCAACCTTTTTTGTGTAACATGTGGTATTTAAAAATTAGACCAACTTTAAAAACTTTAAGATTTAATGTTAACATGATTAGAGAAAACTTCTAACCGTTATGATTTGTTTTTTAAAGATTGAACTACAAGTTCAAATAGTTAAAATAAAGTTAATAGTTGTGCGCAACAAAGAGGTCGAAAGGGGATAACGAATGCTTTAATAGTTCACGATACACTTATATAATACTTGTAGATGGATGAAACTAGGGTTGTAATATGAGGTAAGCTACTCGGGTTTGGCTCGTCAAAAGCTCGGCTCGAGCTCGTTCATTTTCTAAACGAGCCGAATATGAAATCATTTTAAAGCTCCTACGAAATCTAGGCTCGATTAGTTTATAAACGAGTTGTGCTTGAGCATGTCAATGCTCGGCTTGCTCGGGTAAAACTCGACTCGTTCGGCTAAAATAACAATATAAGAGCATTATTTTAGCTGAACTATTCGGGTTCGGCTCGTCAAAACCTTTACTTGACTCGGACTCGACTCGTTTGACACCCTAGATGAAACTACCTAGATGGATGAAACTACCTAAATGTGTGTCTTTTAAAATTTGGGCGTCCGGAATCCGGACACTGTGTGCAATTTGCAAAATCTCATATCACTGTAAGAAATTTTTTCATATAAATTTAAGGAAAAGAGAGTAAAATATAAGACATAAAGATGCGAAATTAAAAAGTAGAAAATTTCTTAATAGCCCAACTTCTCGCGAGAGACGGGAAAGACGAAACCTAACGGTCCGCGCGTTGAAGGTGGTACCGATTGATTTGCTACTTCCGAGTTATAATATCTCCATATTCTCTCGATAATAGATTGAATTGCTATTTTTTCCGATTCGCAGTTTAATCTGCAACTGGTTCTCCGATTTTGATTCTTGGGGAAGTGTTTAGTTACTTTTATATCAGTTTCCGATTTTGATTCCTCTTCCACATTGCTCAAATGTTCCGGCTGACGAGGTTAGGTTTCTCGCTGCGTGTTCGAATTGATTGATCGATTGGTTTCAGGCCTCAGATTGTGGCCCTACTGTTGATTGTGGATTCACAGTAGTGGTATGTGTGTTGATCGAGTTCGTACATGGTCGTATTGGCATGATTTTGATTTCAACTTTGAGTAGGGGTTGAATTGCTTTCCTATTGCGAAGAAATGAGCTCTGGAAGGCAAACGATGTCTGTCCGTGACTTGGTGGAGGAAGCCAAGAAGCGAATAGTTGTTCTGGTGATATGTGTCGTAGGGTTGTCTTATCTAATGTCATGTAAGTTTGTCAACTTAAATACCTGATTTAGAATGAATTGTTTCTTTTCTGGTATCATTTTCTTTTGGGTGTTTTTGCTGTTTCCCTGGTTGAGTTTCGTCCATTTACACGTTTTCATCGTACTTCTGGCTTAGCTGCCTCAGATTTATGCTTATTGAAAGTTGCTTTGATCCAAGTAGGAAAACATAGTGTGTGGAACAAAGTGATTGTCTACTTCTTACACAAAACAGTATACTGCTTCATGAAACTTTCTTTTACTATTATTTCAGTTTCTTGTTCCAAATCACTAGTATTACATTAAATCACATTGATAATACAATCAAGTAGAGTTATAATTTACTATTTAGTGTGAAATCCAGGTAACATAATTGCGGGAGGGGGTTGGGTTTGGGGTTGGGGGGAGGGGGGGAGCAGGCTATGGAGAAGATCAAAGCACCATAGGATAATAAAATACTGTAATCAGATAGTGAGTGATATGTAAAAAGTTACTTCTACTTGAGATTCAAGGCTCATTATAGTGTGAGTGGGAATACATAATTTATTGATGCCCATAGACTTCTTACAGCGGCTTTTCCTGTGCATGTATGTTTTCATTGCCTGTTTCCTTTGTGTGTCTGTACACAACTTAATGTGTCATCCTTTCTTCATCGAGCTACAACTTAGTTGGTGGCTTATCACTTTCATACAGTATTTGTATGGCAAGTTATGCTTTCAATCATGTGCGTTCAGTAATTGTATGAATTTAGACTGAAGACAATTACTTCATGCTAAGATTGCCGGTTATGCTTGTAAATGACCATTAATTTGTTCTTACGATTTATAATGCGCAACAGTTTCTTTTTTGATGAATGAGTGATCAACTGATCGTAATCACTGCCTGTGTTGATGGAAACGGATAACGATAGCAAACAATGATGGTTAGTTAGTGTTTGAGAATTTCAAGAGAGTTGAGGAGGTTATTATGACTATTTTGATGGCTTATAAATGGGGATATGATGAGCTAGGAAGTTTGCATGATACGTGTTTCAGACTTAAAGTGGAGCTAATGATAACAGAATGACTTCTATATATGGTTTTGGAACTTCCTGGTCTAAAACCTGGAAACCATGGTATTTAAAGGAATTTAGAAAGGTGGTTGCATTATGGAATATCACAGGTTTTAGCTGAGGGTTTTTTGAATGAATTGGTTTGACATTGGAATCGTGTTATGTAGCTAATAGCTATCGAGCTATCTCCTCTAAATACCATGGACTGCTCTCTTTGTGCTTTCTTTCCTTTCCTTTCCTTTCCTTTCTTATCTTTTTTCCTGAAATGTCTGAAGCTGAAAGTTGAGGAAACGTATTTGGAACCAATTTGTGCCCTATATAAGAAACAGGTTTCAAAGAAAATTTTCCAAACAGACGTATGGTATCACATTGGTTTAATTTAAAATGATATCTAGTTCATTATACCACCTAACTGATTTCCACCTAAAGTATCCACAGTTTGAACGTTTATGGGAAAGTTGAGATTTGCTTATAAATTAGACTTTAATCATTGTTGGTGTATCTGTAAATCATATTCTCATGAACTGTATGTTACGGTCCCAGAAATAGGATTGAATCTCAAATATAGACACGTGGAAACAATGTAAATGAACTTATGAAAGTGGATGGGTGGTAGACGAAAGTAGAACCGTTCCTTGACAGAGCCCTTTCTAGGTTTAACATATAAACCTCTTGGTTTAATAAAAGCCGTATATATAGGCTGTTGGAACAATGTAAATTATATCCTAATAAGAAGTAAATATAAGGAAAGATAATTAAATTATATCCTAAAATATATCAAAGCTATAAACTAGAAATTTTAATTTATGCTAAATCAAATAGAATCAATAGATATAATATCTTTATTTATGGAATATTATTTTCGAACCATATCACTGTACTGTAAGCCTAATGGAGAAGTCAAAGTACGTTTGACTCATAGTGTTAAATAATTCTCTTGATTTAGTGTGAGCAGTTGATTGCAGGAACATTAACTATAACATTTCAAGTCAAATTTTTTGTTTCTTGTGCAATTTAAAAAGCATGTTCATGTTAAAGATTTGAACCATTATTAGCATGATTCCCTATTATCTCTCCGGCTATGCTGTTGCTAGCTTATGATTATTTGCTTCTGACTCTTCTGTTCGTATGAAAGTGACAAGCTCCTCAGTTTGGGTGAACTTGCCTGTTGCTGCCTCCTTACTTATCACCTTCCGCTATTTGGCTATGGATTTTGATATGCGGAAGAAAGCTGCTGCGTACAACAGTAGACCAACCACTGGAAATACAGCTGTGCATATGGATGATTTTGAAGATGCTAAAACTGTGGTTCAGAGACCAAACTGGAGAAGAAAAGTGAAATCCCCTGTAGTTGAGGATGCAATTGATCAGTTTACCAGACATTTAATTTCTGAATGGGTCACAGACCTATGGTACTCCAAGTTAACACCTGATAGGCAAGGTCCAGAGGAGCTAGTGCAGATTATAAATGGAGTGATGGGTGAATTTTCTCGTCGCATGAGGAATATCAATCTCATTGATCTTTTGACTAGGTAAAGCTCTGGAATTATAGCCAACCTTTCTCCATTAACGGAGATGCTTTATCTGAAGTATAACTTATTGAAAGGATATGTAAAACTAATGCAGGGATGTCATTCTTCGTGCTTGCAAGCATCTAGAATTGTTTCGTGAATGCCAAGCAAAGATGACAAAGACGAAGTTGGAACCATTAACTTTTGATCAACGTGATATGGATTTGAAACTCACCTTGGCTACTGAGAACAGATTGCATCCCGCTTTATTTTCCGCTGAAGCAGAACACAAGGTTGTTTTGATCAATTTGTTCTTCCCTTGTGTATTAGATTTTGTGGTATGGAGCCCTTGAAAACGTTAAAAATCTTTCTCAGAAGATTTCGTCCCGATATGGACATTTTCATCCACCCCAAAGTTTTGAAATTGTTATTTTGCCTCCCTGAACTGTTAAAGTTTACTAAAAAATTGATATAAGTACCCTTGATTAAAAAGAAAAATCTTCAACTTTTCTTGACAATTTAAACAAATCTCATTAAATGTTTTCAGCGTCTCTTGCCTGAAACGGCCTTCAACTGTTTTAGGAATATGAAATTGAAAATGCGCTCTAGATCAATATGTTGGTTACGAAAGGCATCAACAGAATTTGTTTGTATATGCTAAAAAAACTGATAGTTATAAATGCATCTGCTTCTTCTTTAATTCTATAAAACAAAATTTTTGTGGAATGCCCTCCCCCTTCATTTGTTCTGGTTTAAATCTTCCAAGGGTGAAGTGAAAATTTTAGAACTTTAAGCAACCTAAATGAAAATGCCCAAGATTTTTATGTACCACTATGCAAATATTCAAGACTTTGACTTACCTGGATGAAATTTCCGATTCTCATTAAATATTAATCCACCTTGGAGCAGTTGCAGTTGGCTTTTTGTTTGACTCCATTCACAGATGTACTTATAAAATTATTTTCATGCATTCATAGGTCTTGCAACATTTGATGGAAGGTCTTATTTCTCTGACATTCAGACCCGAGGATTTGCAGTGCTCATTCTTTCGGTACATTGTGCGAGAGCTTCTTGCATGTGCAGTGATGAGACCTGTCTTAAATATGGCTAATCCAAGGTGATAAACTCTTACAAATCTCAGTGTCCAGCATGTCATTGTGTGCACTTCTGATTTCAATTTCGTTGACTGCGGTTTGTCAGGTTTATTAATGAAAGAATAGAACAATTAGTTTTATCTGTAAGGAAAGGAAACAAAGGAACTCATTCAGTAGAAGATGGAGCCCAACCTAAACAAAATGGGCCTCCAAAAGTTTCTATTGATCACTTCACTCGGGATCTGGATCCCTCTGTCTCAGGTGTTGAGCTTGTCCAACTCAAAAGTAGTTCACCTAAAAGCTTGGTGAATGAAGCTGGAGCTGAAAATGTCAATGGGGCTTATCTTTCTAAAGATCCATTGCTTTCTATGGATGCCCGCACTACTCGTTCATGGAGTGACTTGCCATCAAATCAACAATCTGTTGAAGGAAAAGATCTTCAAAGATCGAACTCTGGAAGGGAATGGGGTGACATGTTGGATTATTTTTCAAAGGTGAAGACCCAAGCTCTTGCTCCAGAAAATATTGAGAATATGTGGACGAAGGGGAGAAACTTCGAAAACAAGAATGCTTCGACTGGCAAAGAAGCTCCAGAGAGGTACTCTGGGAAGAAAGCTGAAGTGAACTCTTCCAATGTAGCAAAAGGAAGTTCATCTAATAAAGTTATTTTTTCTGGAAGTCGTGTTATTCCTAGGTCAGATGCTACTAGTCATTCTATGCTCTCAGATGAAGACGATGAAAATGAGTCAGAAAGCAGTAGTGTTTACTCTTCTGAGAATGAAGAGAATATTGTAACAGGTCTTGATACTCCAACAACAAAGGTTTGGGATGGTAGAACCATTAGGAATGAAGGTGTTCCTCGAATTCGACACCCATTGGAAAGCAAAGACGGGAAACTAGCAAGGAGAGCTAGTGCAGAGAACCATCCTCGAATAAGGTCACACACTGGCAGATCAAAATCTGCACGAGTTGGTCAAGATCTTCCAGTGTGGCAAGAGGTTGAGAGGACAAGTTTCTTTTCAGGAGATGGACAAGATATACTAAAACCAAAACATAATACAAAGGATGATGACTCCAGTGATGAATATGATTTGGAGATTATGAATAGAGTACAAAGTAACACTGCTGCTTCTTCGTCTACACATTCGGTTCCTGAAAGTTATAATTCAACAAAGAAATCTCCCCAGCCTTCTTTCTTTGGGAATACATTCTTCAAGCTGCGGTGTGAGGTAGTTTTGCAGTGAATTTCTTCATATTTATCTATACATTTTTATCTTCTTACTGAAGAGATGTGAGTTTGTCATCTTTTCTGACCTTATATCTGCAGGTCTTAGGTGCTAATATTGTTAATAGCAGCTCCAAATTATTTGCTGTATATTCCATATCTGTCACAGATGCAGAAAATAATAGTTGGTCAATCAAAAGAAGGTGATTAATTAATGCAAAATAAATATTCCCCATATGTAAGTCTTATGATCATTTCTATGGCTAAAATGGTACATATTTGTGACAGATTTCGGCACTTTGAGGAGCTGCATAGACGTCTGAAGGAGTATCCTGAATATAGCCTCCATTTGCCTCCCAAACACTTTTTGTCAACAGGTCTAGATGTACATGTTATCCGAGAACGGTGTATACTGCTTGACAGATATTTGAAGGTTATAACTCTTGAATATTTTTGTTTTGCTTTTTGTTCATTCAGAACAGACACATAGCAACTGAACTTCAATGCATATTTAATTAAATGTGAACATTTATATAAGTCATGATTTGCTGAACAGATTTCTTTGTTGCATGAACATGATAGAAAACGATTTAATTTTGATTTCTATTAATTATATGTAAAATATATCAATCTTGGGCTTGAGTTTATCTTGTATTCTGTTTGTCTGGAACTGCTTTGGGCTGCATACTTGATTTCTATTTAATTAAATGTGAACATTTATTGTTCATTTTCTTTTGCACATATCTTTATCTTTATTGGTTGTAAAATTTTCCTCTTTAAGTTTCTGATGTACTTTTTATTTTTCTTCTCTTTCTCATTCAAATTTGTTGTATAGTGACTCCTCATATCCTACTTATTTATTTAGATGCTCATGCGACTTCCAACTATTTCTGGATCAATTGAAGTTTGGGACTTTCTTAGCGTTGATTCACAGGTTTGTTATTCGTGGTTCTAGTGGGCTAGGTTAATCTTCCTCTTGAAATGATCTCTCACCTATATAGTTCTGGATATTGCAGACATACACATTTTCAAGCACATTTTCAATTGTTGAAACACTGTCAGGTAAATGAAGTTTCTCTGGAAAAAGTTAAAACCAATTTTTTCATATACTCTCTTTATTCTTCTCGTTAATTTAGCACTTTTTCTTATGTCCTGGAATTTCTAGTTCACACAGATGATAAGCCACCAGGAAAGAATACTGTCATGTCCGGCTTTGGAGCAACTATGGTTGAGCCTTTCAAGTCAAAGGTGGAGAACGATACATCCGAAAATAAGGTGGATAGTAGTTCTACTGCAGATGGGTTGAAGTTGGATGCTGGTGGGAAGATGAATTCTTTCTTTAAAAAACCAGGAAAAGATTATGTAAAGCATTTGGAAGAACCTGATAATAATCAAGGTACTAGAAGGAATAAAGAAGATGGAGATTCACAGCAGAAATCTGAGTTGACAGATGCTTTGAACCATCCGACCCTTCCAACAGAGGTAATCATATCATAAGGAATTACTATTGAAGATCTCCTTTAAATTTTGTTAATTTAAACAGGCAAGAACTGAGAGTTAGAGAATGGGATTTCGTGGTTCCTTTTGTTTGATGTTGTGTTTCATTGATCTCGAACTAATTGCTCTAGATGACCTTTACTACCTTATCTTACTGCAGTGGGTGCCACCAAATTTGAGTGCTCCAATGTTGGATTTGGTAGACGTTATTTTCCAGCTTCAAGAGGGGGGATGGATCAGGTATCAGCAATACTTTATCAAAATTTTATATTAACAGTGTAACTAGAGCAGTCAAAACCAGAATGGACCCTTCCAACCTGATAATACTAAATATTTGGTGCAAAAAATATAGTTTCATACCCAAAATGAGCTGAACTCGTTTGAACGGACATATCTAGGCCAGCTTGGATCTTGTCTACTTGTTGCATCTAACATAATATGGTAAATTTTGATTTTAATCTACAATTTTCTTATATTAAAAAATGAACATACTAAATCTACTCTGCTTTCTTTACCATTTTATTTTGTTTAAAAAATTATACACTGGAACATTACATTTTACGCAGCTGATCGTATTATATGGTTATCAAACAAACATTAAAGCCACATTATCTTTTGATGCTCCCATTGTAAGCTTCAATGATAATTCAAACTGCAGGAGAAAGGCTTTTTGGGTGGTTAAGCAGGTACTGCAATTGGGAATGGGTGATGCCCTTGATGACTGGTTGATTGAGAAGATTCGATTGTTGCGTAGGGGACCGGTGGTTGCTTCATTGATCAAACGGGTTGAGCAGGTATATTTGAATTTTCTCTTTCCAATGTAAATAAGTAAAAAGGTGGATAAATTGCTAAACTTTGGCATATACAACTATATAATATCATTAATCATTATCAGATGGACTTCATTGGATAAATAAGATTACACGGAGAGGATGCATGAGAAACATATGTACATAACTTGATCGTCTATTTTAATGAAATGATCATGCCCAATATCCCTTTAAAGAATAATTATGATACAAAGTAACCTGTCAAATAACATCTTTGGATAAACAAATGCTATATAATTTGTATAGGACTGACATGTCACTTTCTAAGTTTCAGCAGTTGCTTGATTTTAATGCCATATTGTTACCCTTTACTCATTTTATTGGTCATCTTTCGTTTTATTTGATGAGGAATTTTAAAACCAGCCAACCAACTACGAACTTTGTAACTTTCCTACATTTATTTCATAAACAAATATATAATTGTCCCTGTTGTTAAATATAATACATAAATGTTGTTGAATATAAATCGGTACAATTGGGCATCATAAATTCATTTTTCTCATGAATGAACAAATTAGGCTTGATATTATCATTCAGCAACTGAAATTATTGCTTGTGCTTATGTGGTTAGTTTTAAGAATGCTAGTTTGATGTAAATATGTGCTTGTGATATATTTTTGTTGGTCAGAACTTTTGGTGGTGAAATGATGTTAATACTTCTTAAAACTAGATATTGTGGCCTGATGGAATATTCATAACCAAACATCCAAAACGCCGGAGACCGCCCCTTCCTGTTTCTCCGAGACATGGTTTGCCGCATAATCAGCAACCTGATCAAGTAACCTCACCCAAGGGTGATGACATTCAAAAATTCGAGGAGGATCAACAACGGGAGGCTGATCGACGTGCAAAATTCGTTTACGAGCTTATGATTGGTAAAGTTTTGGTTATGCTGGAACTTAATTTCAACAATTACTGAATACTGTACCAACTCTTTATTAAACTTAATGATGCACTTTTAATTCTTTGATTCCAGATAATGCACCAGCTGCCGTTGTAAGTCTTGTTGGTCGCAAGGAGTATGAACAATGTGCGAAAGATCTGTACTTCTTCCTTCAGGTAAATTTTATTTCGTAAATTCCCGACATGCCCTAATTTTTTTTCAGGTAAATTTCATATTTCGGAAGGAAAAGTCTCACTTATCTGCTACACCATTTAGATAAATCTCGCTTAGGTGCTTGAAAAATCTCAACTCGTTTGAATTTTGCTACCTCCAATCTTATATAAATGTTGATTTAGCCAGGGAATTTGATAAGCTTACATATCGTTTTAGGTATTCTAGACAATTGTTTTTGCTCACTATTTTTCTTTCAACCTTATCACTCGTTGGTTTTATAGGGAGGTGAACATTTAATAGGTGATAAGATTTAGAAAAACTTCACGAGATCTAGATTCTTTATTACTTTCCGTAAAATTTGTGATGAAGGCTAAAACGACATTCATTTCATATCAGAGGACGTATATAAATAATCTAATATAATGGCATGAATGCTATTGTGAAAATATTGATACGTAGAGTTGCAAAAAAGTATACTTAAAACTTGACATAAAGTTATTGATTTGTTGTAAGTTGTAACGAAGTTCTAAATATCAGATTTACTTTATTTGGTTTTAAACGTACATTTTATTAACCATAAAATTGAAAGTAAGTTGGTTTTGTCTCAAGTGAGACAAGATTCAGACCTTCTAACACCTACATGAGATTTCACAGCCCTTATGTCACTTAACTGATATTTGTCAACCCTCATAGCAGCCAATTAAGATTTTTTTTCTTTTGGAAATCATAGATGATTCACGATCTTGTGTGATTTGTTTGAAATGCACTTTTTAAAATCAAATACGATGATACCTCTCTTTTGCGCTGTATTATTAATATATCCAATATTCTGTCATCTTCTTTTGCTCTTTACACTATCAAAATCAACAACAAATTCTTGCTCATCTTGAAACTGGAGTATAGAGTTTATTTTCATATCTCTTAAATGTCTTCTCTTCCTTGGGAAAGCAAACATAATTTAATATATTTCATAGTGCTGTCCTATGCATGAAGAATTATATTATTTAGAAGTGATCAAATTAGGGTTTATGTAAAGTTCTAGCTGACGTTACATTTAAAATCGTCTACATTTAAGATCTGACATAATGGTTTGGATCCAATTAGGGGATTGCCTTGTATAAACTATTGTACCCACCCTATTTCCAAGCAAAAGTGGTTGGTTTAATATTTGTGCTTAACATTTTCCCCTGATGCACAAACCATCCATTTTAGACTACTGAGCATGTTGCACTAATGTTTTTTATTCATCACGCAAGCAAGTCATTGCCTACCCAAAGTGAAGAAGACAACATCACTTTTTGTTCAAAATTCCGAGCTCCCATGTGTGCCAAGTGCCAATGTGAAAATACTAAACCCCACACCCAATGCTTCGTTGGCCCTTGCGATCACCAATATCATGTTTTGCAGAAAACATGGGACTGGATATCCCACAAGGGGAGACAACATGGGATTCTCAATCTTCTAACATCTGATTGGAAGATCCGCATTCACTCCCTACGTGGAAACGTTCAAAGCCAAAGAACCCACCCCAGAAAACTAAAATCTTCAACGTTTAACATTGGATTCATAGGTTTTTGTCATGTCAACTACCTTCAAAGGTGTAGGCTGTATACTTCACTTTTGTTGGGTTGTGACTTTTGAGAGTTGCTTGAACCTTTAGTCACTACAAAAAATTGCTTGATACTGATGGTAGATGGTAGAAATAGAATTGCATGTATTTCTGAAGGCCAATTGGCCAAATACTGTACTTTTTTAAAACCTAAACGTTTCAAGTACTTGTACTGTTCATCTAATTTGTGGTTTCTTTGAACAGTCATCTGTATGTCTGAAGCAACTCAGTTTGGATCTCGTTGAGCTTATTCTTCTATCAGCTTTTCCCGAGCTGGATCACTGCTTCAAGCAAGTGCATGACGAAAAAGACAGGTTTGGCGAGTTTAAACCAAGTTAAAGCGGATACCGTTTTGAGATCCTGTGAAGCGACACAAAGCAAGGCATTTTACTGAACTCCAGTCTTCAATTACGATTATTGAAAGGAATCGCGGTAAGGAATGGTTTCTTTTGGTTTTGGTGATTGTACTTGCTGAGTTGAAGTTGTGTTGATGAGTTTGCTGTGTGAAGAACTTGATCTTGTAAGTTTGTAAATACTACAGATTGCAGAGTTCACAAAATGATGATGAAATTTGACAGTTAAGAAGAAATATCTTCTTCTCTTCACAGCTTATGTAGGAGATTATGGATTTATTCCAATATTCAGTTACAAGCTTTGCCGCTTAGATCATTATAAAAGATGAATTATATTTGGGGTACTATGAAATTGAAAATCTAATCACGTACTCTTTTTATTTTGCTATTAACCAACTAATTAAAAAAAGAATATTTTTAATTTTACTACAATGGTTGTTGATATTAAAATTATGGGTTCTCAATAAAGAAAATTTGTGAAAAAATTTTCAAACCAAATATTTTGAAAAAAAATCAAAAAAAAAGTTTCGGTTTTTTTTTAATTAAGTGGTGAAAAATAAAAAGTTAAAAAATTGATAGTTATATTTTTTAATTTGGTTATCCCACCAACTTTCTTTCACTAAAATTTACGTCATTTTAGAGTCATTAAAAATATTACGCTCAATGACTTTTTTCTCTCGATTGTAAATTAAAACCCATCATTTGTCTTAAAACTGAAGGCTTTCCACCATCTAATCCCCATTTGCAACTTTAAGCTCATTTTGCAACATTATGGAGGAGCAAAGAGAGAAGGATTCTTCTTCCTTTAATTCAAATATATTCAATCTTTTATTTTCTTTTCTCTCTTATCTATCCAAAAACCCTAATTATTTTAGTCTTTTCCTCTCTCTCCTCTATTCGTCATTGTTGTTCGTTCTTCCCCGATAGAGGATTGTATTCTTGAATTCATCAAACCAATGCCCAAAATTTGTCGATCGTGATCAAGAAGATGCTTCACGGGCTTCTCGGACGCAACAATTTCTACACCAAATGGTATATCTTTTGATTCACATCAAGTTTATCTTGTTTTTTTTTTAATTTTATTATTTTGTTTTGGTTCATTCATATTTTATTTTGTTTTGTTTTCCCCCTCTTTTTACTCAGGATTTTAAGCTTAATTTTTGTGGATTATATTTGGCAGCAAAGCAACGCTAAAGAAGACAAAATTGAGGTTGGAAATGATAAAAAAGAAAAGAAACGCAATGCAAATGTTTCTCAAGAAGGATATCGCCTTTCTTCTTAGGAGTAATCACCATTACAATGCATGTGGAAGGGTGTGATTTTCTCCAAAAGCTTCTTTAAAAAAAATAATACATTGATGATTCTTATAACATTGTCAAAAGTTCGATCAAAAGATTGTAAGTTTAAATGAGTTCACTAACGTACTTACGGTTAACCAGGCAGAAGGGCTCTACCTTGAGCTAAACTTATCATCTTGTTATGACTACGTCGAGGAATGTTGTGCTTGTGTTATGGATCACTTGAAGGTCATGTGTGACGAGAGGTAAACCAATTTCGGTTACAAATAAATCAACGTTTACGTTGCTTCTAGCGAGTTCTAAACTAAAAAATGTTTGTGACAATTTCGTGTATATATATATATATATATATATATATATATATATATATATATATATATATATATATATATATATATATAAAATTGTTTGATGAGAGGTAAGCCAATGACGGTTATCAACGACTAGAACAATATTTTACTAACATTTACTTTTATGATGTTTCTAGTGAGACGTCAACATAATAGGAACTATATGTATGATTATGGTCGTTGATTCGAAATTTAGAAAGTGCATTTACAAACTCAGTCTGTAGTTTGAACAATGAAAAACTCATGTACGTAATTTTGTGGTCAGTGAATGCCCAGAAGAGTGCAGAGTAGCGGTGGCATCACTATTGTATTCAGCATCTAGGTTTGCTGACCTGCCAGAACTACGCGATCTCAGGCATATTATCATCGACAAATATGGGAATGCATTGGATCCTTTTGTCAACAAAGAGGTGAAAATGAGTAGCTATTTACAAAAATGATATCACACGTCAATTATAAATGATGTACATGACTAGTGTATAAGTTTGATTAACGAATGATCTTATGATGAAATTCGCTAAACTTATATGTTTGGATTCAAGCACATGATGCGTATATATGAAAGTACAATATCCCACATGATTATAAAGTGTTAACGTATAACGAGCCTATTATACATATTAGGCTAGTCACGTTCATCCTTTATAATTTACGTGATATATATATATATATATATATATATATATATATAATAATAATAATAATAATAATAATAATAATAATGATAATGATAATAATAATGATAATGATAATGATAATGATACGTGGATGTGTTATTTCTATGTTGTCAATTAATTTTAAGATGTGACTCTATTAGATGTATGATCTAAACATTTAGCACATGTGCACACATACGGACACGTCAAACCCATCCCACTAGAATTCACGAGAAGCACTCTTCTCTCCTGATGACATTTTCTACTTTTTGCGCGTATAGTACGTCCATAAGTTGAGCTCGAATCCTCCTACTATGGATACGAAGGTTCGGTTAATCCGGTTGATTAAAGACGTGGCAAACGAGTTTGCTATAGCGTGGGACTCTTCTTTGGAGCAACAACTATACAAAAACTCTTGTGTGCCTCAAGAGGTAAAGTCTCTTAATCGATGTATATAATTTTTAACCGATGTAGTTTTTCATGCATAATTATTTGTTTCTTTTAGGAGAAACTTGAACAAAATTTACACCAAAATGACGCATCTTCCGATGCAAGCATAAGCGAAGAACAAGGAATATCAAAGACAAATTTAATGGGAAGAAGATCTAGCATGAAACTAGGAAGTGATGAATCCGAGGTAGTGAAAGACACATTTGGAAGAGATTATCAAGACGGGACAAGCAAAGAGAGCAATACGAGGAACCATGTTCATCCTAAGTTGCCGGATTATGATGAATTGACGAGTCGAATGGGAGCCCTTAAGAATGGAAGTATGTCTTCATAGATAGAAAGATACTCACCTTTGGGCAAGTTACATTATATGTACAAGTTTGACTCTCATAGTTACATATGATGTAAGTTTGATTAAAGTCATTAAATTGAATTTTTTGAGCATGTAATTGTAATATTTGAGTAGGGAAGGTAGTTATAATATTTTTTTTTTCATGTTAAAAGAAACTAAGGTTGTTAACATATCAATCTGTTTAATAAGTTAGTTTTTAACAAAACAAACGAATAACGGAATAAGGTATGACTTGAATATATATATATATATATATATATATATATATATATATATATATATATATATATATATATATATATATATATATATATATATATATACTTGTAATATATTTGGATGATTTAAAGTAAGGTGGATATTAGTTGAACTATGTCTTGGATAAATGAATCCTAACGTGAATAAGTGATCCTCGCGCTGGAGTTGTACTTCTCCACATTGGTATGCATTGTGAATATATTTTGTGTGGAAGGATATATGGTACACTCTGCGCTTCTAATGTATTTTATTAATATTAAAAATGACTAAGTAGTAATCAACTCACAGCTGAGACTTGGAAGTTAATCCTACCCCTAACATCATGATGCAAGAAATCTAAAACACTCTCCGTCAGTTAAGCAATACACTTGAATCAATGTGATAACGTATAACTAAAAGCTAGACTAATGCATGTGAATAAGTGACTAACACCAAGTCTCATCGTGCTATCACCCTTAAGATGAGAACTTGCGTAAAATTCGGAATTGAATTTTTGATTTTACGAGAAAAGTTAATTATAATGTCTCCAGAGTAATGTGTTTGTTGACGTTTGCAACAATATTTATCTAATTCATATTGTTTTAGGATTTATATGGATACTACTTTGATTATAATCGGACTTTAGGTGAATGGGCTTTTTTTCGTTTGGTTAGGATACGTTATCTATGCAAACCTCTTTCCCATTACCCTAACTCAATTTAGTATCTTACTTCTGATCGGCTCACTCCACCTTAAAGTTATAAATTATTCCGTATTAGAATTTTACAATGTGAATAAAAGCCTCATGCAGCACACCAACATAAATCTATATTTATAATTTACGACAAATAATTTTTTTTACATGATGCCTTGTCAAATTTATTAACCGTAAATAAGGACCTTCTTTACAAAAAAAACTATAATTCTGAAAATATAATATTCGAAATCCACTGAAGTGATAAGCCCAATGTCAACATGGGAAGTGGGCCCTTCAATTAACCACAATGGGCCAATGACTAGAAGCCGACAACAATTTCGATTCAATGAATCACAGATTTTTCTTCCCATCCTCCACGTACCCCTTTCAGATTCAAGAATCCAATCAAAAGGGTCAATTTCTTCCCCATAAAAACTGAATTATATTTTTCAATCAATTCGGATAATTTAAACCCAAAACTTGCTGCGTCATTACCATCTCTATCCATTTCTCCACATCTCACCTTCATTTTCCCTTTGCAACTCTTCCAATACTCAGTAAAGAAGTGAGAAAAAAAAACCTGAACAATGGCGGGTTTATGTGCTTGTGCTGCAATTCATCATGCAAGTCTTCCACCACAATCCAAGGAATTACTATGGATACCCACTAAAGCTCAGCTATCCAGCTCCTCATCAAATTTCATAAACCCTTTGGGTGATTTTCCTGTCAAACCCAGTTTGGTGGTGTTTAACAGGAAGAAGACGACTAATCAACCTGTTTGTATGTCTTGGGATGGCCCTCTCTCTTCGGTTAAGTTGATTCTTCAGGCCAAGAACTTCCCGGTACTTCAATTCATTTCATTTGCTGTTTTTTTGTAATTTCCTATTATTCTGTTGCCTCAATTTGGGGTGGTTTTGTTTAATTTACCCGTTGTTGTATACAGATGAATGATGCTCTGAGGAGCTATGTAGAAGAAAAGATTGGAAAGGCTGTGAAGAATCACAGTCACTTAGTGAGGGAAGTGGATATCCGGTTGTCTGCTAAGGAATCCGGTAAAGGACCCAAGAGGAGATGTGAGGTTCGCTTCCAATTTCTCTGGAAAAAATAATAAAGAAATGTTTATATGACCATTGATCTACAAACAATAGTTTTGGTTCAAGAACAAGTGATGCATTTGAACAAAGAATAATTATTCCATCTAAAGGAATCCTCGAAGTCTAATGCACCACACTAGAGCACAATTAAGATTAATCTTAACTTATATTTTATTTTATTTTTCTCTTCCACCTCACCTCAAGAACACAATCTATCTATTACCCATATCAGTAAAAATGCATCACTGTGTTCTTAATATATACTAATATATATTAGTTGATTTTAAAATGTGAAAAACCTATACAAAATGGATCTCTATGAATAGGTAAAATTATTTTGTAAATTATAAATATTGAATTTCATTTTTTAAATTCATATGATAAGATTAAATCCACTTATTGGAATAAAAAATATGCCCATTAATTAATATCTATTAAATATGTTAATTTTATGGTCCGTACTAACAATTATTTTATTCTCACCCCTACATTTCAACTTAAGATTCTGGTTAAAATCTCTCTTATTCTGAAAAATCTAGACAGTACTCAAGGTTACAGAAATGAGTTTTGAACACGGTTATGGATGTGAGAAATTGCAGGCTACATTGTTTACGAAAGGTCATGGAGTGATTCGCGCTGAGGAAGATGCTGAGACATCTTATGGGAGCATAGATTTGGTGGCGTCGATTGTGCAGAGGAAGTTGAGGAAGATCAAGGAGAAGGAAACTGATCACGGTAGGCACATGAAGGGTTTCAATAGACTACAAGTGAGAGAACCTGATCCTATTCGGGTGGCAGTTGCTGCTGACATGGTTGCTGATTTGCTTCCCAAGGATGAACACACCAACAAAGAAGAAGCTCCATTGGAAGAGGAAGACGAACTTGTTCAAGAGGTTAGCTCCTGTTTTTTTTTCCTTAGCCATCTGCCAATGATTGAGGATTAACCAAATATAAATCAAACTTTAGTAACAACAAATTGCTATATTTTATGAGAGATTTATACCACATGAAATCCGGAAAGCGACAATAATTGGAAGCCGGAAATATTGACTGCACTCCAAATAATGATGTACTGAATATCATGAATGCAACATTGCAACTAGGGTTGTGCATATGGTCCAAACCAGGTAGAACCGTATTGTGGTCCGTTATAGATCAGTGGCTAGTGAACCAATTATGGTTTGATTCAACCAAATTTATGCTTTGGTTTAAGATTTTGTTTGTTTGGTTTAATATTACGGTCCATGTTCCATTTATGGCCATGAACCGTAATCCGTAAGGCCTAAATTTACTGTCTAGATCAATTTTGCACAACCCTAATTGCAATGCTCTCCAAATTGTGGGAAACTCATATTTTTTACAAAAACCTTATTATTTTTCAATTAGATTGCCAATAGTCATAGTAGTTTGAGTAATTTTAATTGTTTCGATTCGTAGCATAGAGCTACTAGTTTGTAAGCATGGATCCTTTGCTTAAAACTTACAAGGTATAGCTAATAATCAATTGCCTGTATGATTAGATTGTTCGTACAAAATACTTCGAGATGCCACCTTTGAGTGTCACAGAAGCCGTTGATCAGCTGGAAATGGTTGATCACGATTTCTACGCTTTTCGTAACGAAGAAACAGGTGCTTGTTTTCTTTTCCTTACCTTAATTCTCATTCCTAGGAGAGACCAGCATAGTATATTGAGATTGAGTTTCTGATCATGTGTTGTGGTCCAGGTGAGATTAACGTTGTGTATCGAAGAAAGGACAGCGGTTACGGGCTTATTATTCCTAAGGCAGATGGAAGTAGTGAGAAGTTGGAGGCTGTGTTGGGTGAACCTTCCTTTGCTGAGAACTGAGCGTACGAGGAGAAGAAAGCAGCAACCTTTGACAAGTGTTTTTGCTGAATTTAGGATGTACAGTTTATTTTCGTGACCAATGTCGACTCAGTAGAACAATGGATATTCGTACATACTTGCCTAGTATCCATATTTACTTCCGCTCCCGTTTGATTGAATATCCGAAAATGGAATGAAAACAAATCTATTTTATATACTACTCTTGTTTATGAAAATTTTTAGAATCAATTTGATTGAATATCTGAAAATGGAATGAAAACAAATCTATTCTATATACTACTCTTGTTCATGGAAAGTTTTAGAATCATTCATTTGGTTTAAAATAGCTGAAATGTAATTAAATTAATTTTATTGCCCTATAAGAAAATAAATCGGGAAAAATAAATACTTTTTTCATTGAAAATGAGAAAGCATGGACATTAATTTTATAATAAACAATGATTTTCATTACCAAAGTCAAAACCAAACGGGCCTTTAATCTCCATAAAACTAGAAAACTCATACTAATTTTAAATAAAACTAGTTTAAAACCAAGGTTGTTCTTAAATTTGAATATATTCATTTAAAAATTTTGTGATTAAATGTAAAATATTAGTTAAAATTTTAGATGATGCAAATCTTGTTTTTTAACTTCCCTCAACTATGTAAAATAAAAACATTAGATAATAATTGTATTGCTTAATTGTAGACTTATACGTCAACCTTAAATTACTCTCGGGTCAGGTTAATGCATGAAATAAACTACTTCAATATTTATAATAGATAATAAATGAAGAGACTTCCACACTAAATTTAAAAATTATGTTGTGAGATGTTACCATATCAGGACTCAAGATCTAATTTATTTATTTTGGGATGTCAGGATGTAACTGGAATCTATTAAACCATGGAAATAAACAAAGATAATTTGATATAAATATACAAAGTTGACCCAATAAAAAAATGCTTCCTAGTTTACAGAGAAAGAGCTTAAATAATTGATGTTCACTCAGACTCCAAAGCTTTTCCTCACTTGTCATTCTACATAATGCACAAACTGTTCATAAATAGACAACCACAATATGCAGGAGAAAGTATTTCTGACCTAGAGTTACAGGCATGAGCGACATTACATAGAAACGATGTCCACCACCTTCCTTGTCAACAAAGCTCTTCAAACACCAAGTCTCCTGCATGGAGACGACAAGTTCATCATCTAAACCCATTGCTATGGTAAGATTGTGAAAAGGTTTCAATGTTAACGAAGACCATCAAAATTGAACATGCAGATAAAAATAGCATTGGCACAAATTATATTGTAATCCCATTAGGTTGCATAGTCTGCCTTCCCAAGTGATCAACTGTAGGTCTCAACTCGGATACTAGTTCATAGTAATGACCTTTTAAAATCTGTTGAAATTCTAATTTTATGAAATTTCCAGAGCATTAAGCTGCAGGGCCAGAAAAATGCAAATAAAGGCAATGCTAGCTCAGAAGCAGGTTCATATCTCAACAACTCCACATAGATGTAAAACAAAAGGTTTAAGGGAGGGTTTGGAATCACTAAGAATCATTCCTGGAAACGGAACGATTCAATCAAAAATCATGTTTATTTAGGGACTAAAGTGAAATGTTAGAGGCTTTTAAAACATCAAAACCTAACTATTTACATTTCATTTGCTTCCCCTAACCGTTTACATTTCACCACTCCAACCAAGCGGGGACTAAGAGTCAACAAGAAGGGGGGTTTCTGCCACTGAGATCCCACAGGAAGCATAACAATATTCAGCATCGAAACAAGTTCAAAGTAAAGGTCATCAGAAAAGGGGAGGACAAACATACTTTTTTGTATCTACACCTTCCTCAGCTGAGGCACAGTGTTGCTCATACAAAGGACGATACTTCTGAGGAATGTAATCCTTGAATCTGTCAAAAATCCAAGAAAAAAGAGTTATTCTTTGCAGCAAGGGGTACAACTCTTCAGTGGGCACTGCAAGGATTTTGATTACAGAGAACTATGGTCCTTAAAATGTAGCTACATTTCCTATGCAGTAACATGTTCCATGACATCCATGCTCGAGCAAAGAGAGTAGGGCAAGCAACCTTGGATCCTCGGAACCTACTTAATATATAAACATGTTATCTTATATGACATCTCTCTATTGAGAAGATATGCTAATTCAGCCAAGTGTTCGGACTCTGACTTCTGGACTAGCCTGCTTTTAACTAAACACACATGCAGAAAATCACTGGAACCAATATATCGCTATAATACACAAAGGTTGCTATGAATTTGGGAAAACATTACCTCCTAAGAAGAGGAAGCCTCTCTACAGTGGAAAACAAGGAGACGATTGACTGTAGAACAGAGCTAATCTGTAATGCTTTTGACTTTAATGCTTTCATATAGCCAACAAACTCTCCATACTCTGCTGAAGTAAGCTTTTCCCTAACCTGGAGATTAACCGATAAAGATTATTACTTACACAAGACTAAAAACAATTAGAAACAAGATCATGAATGAAACCAACACGTATTAGAATGAAAAGCATTTCCTCGCAAAATGCGTAGGTTTGTGCATCAGTAAGAACTACTTTTCCTATGTCTTTTTAGCTCCCAAGTCCCAAAGCCATTGCAAGTAATGAGGCAAAAAGTATCAGATGGTTCCAGAACGGTCTATTTTATGTTAAATATATCCTTTCTCATCAACTATCAAGAAGACATGATTTGCTGAAATGAAGGAGAAAAGATCTAAATAATCTAAATAGAGGCTGCATCTAATGCTCATGAAGAGGCATGCACAATCTACTACCCTCCTTTTGCTTCATTTGCTTCTGTGAAAAAGTCTAGTCACAGAACATCCTAGCAATAGCGCATTCATGTAGCTACGAAGATAACTACTAGCTAGTCAATTTTTAATTTTCTACCTTCAGTCCTCTTCGTTTTTTATCGCTCTTCTTCTACAATCCCCTTCCCAAAACCACTGTATACTCCTAATCCTTGCATTTTCTCTTAACTGTAATTTACAGGATGGAAGTTGCTTATTATGACCTTATATTATAAGAAGCTAAATCGCGAGTTCCAAACTGCAAGCTCTGGAATATAATATGAGGATGTGACTGAAACCACTGAAACAATATAAAATTCAAACTGATGCCATGGAAGAATCAGGATCAGATAGGACAGGAAAAGAACCATGATACTTTACCTGAATTAGGAATGCAGATCCTTGTGCTTCTTGTGCATGACCAGATGTATGGGAGTACGGAACATGCTTGCCTTCTTGGCTCGAATCCCTTTCTCTGGTATTCATGGCACCTGAAGCATGTCCACTGGAATTTCCTTGTACGTTGTCATTGTTCCTACCATGAACAGTAGCTTTTTCTTGCATTGCGTCAGCTGCTGAGAAAAGGTTTCCTTGCCGTGCTGCAAGCTTAGTGCCAAATGTCAACTTTTGATCAATTACTATGGACTGGGTGGCACTAGGTTCAGGCTTTAGAAGCTTGGCCCTCTTCGAAGAGCATGGAGCAATAACCTCTTTTGATTTTCCAGCAAGAGATGAATCAATAGTCAGGTCAATTGTTGGAGAGCTATTATGCTTAGACAGAGTCCTTTTAAGGAGCAACTTGTGTGCATTTTGTTGTAGCAGATGACTTCCATGTTTCAGTGTGAGGGACTGACTTGATTTTTTATGTGCAAGAGATGAACGATTAGCTGGAAGGATATCTGCCAAACTTTTGCTTGTTTTGGAATCAATTTCAGACAATGATGAAATCATAGTAGTCTTGTTTTGTACTTCCATATCCTGCAAGGACACAAAATTCTAGTTTAGACACCTGTAAATTTCTGCAAACACACAGGCTTACAGAATATGGGAGTTACCAGAGGAGTGCAGCTATTTACAGGAACAAAATCCAGAGCTGGAAAAGAATTTGTATTGGATTGTCCTGCAAGATGATGCAAGTATAAGTCATGGGCTGCAGCCAATCAAGATGATGATCTAGAAGCACAATAAATACGGCAGGAAAAAAATCCACATAGCTTGATGCAGCATGTTAAACCAATCTATATGCACGTAGAATACATGTCACCTTCTCATTGATGCACCACCAGAAATTCCGTCAACACACTTCTTTTATTTACTTCCCAATGTAAGTAAAACATTTTCCATAGTATTTGACTATTTGTCAACAAAGCACTCTGTATTCACTAACAAAACAGTATATGATACATAATGAATGCAAGTTCTAAATAAACAGATTGCAAAGATGGTAAGATTTTCAAAGAAGATAGGGAAATTTAGCTAGATATATCTCCTTCTCCCTCGTTCCTATACTATTAATATCCACAAATGTGTTTGGTTATTAAATGTATAATTTCTTAGGTCTTGTGTTTTTTATTTTCTTCCGGTTAATTAGCTGCATTGGATTAGTGAATCCTACATCCAAAAAAAAGGTGTGGGTACTGAGTATATAAGAGTATTTCCTCAATTGATTCTCCCATAGAACATTAACGTTGTGTCAAAGCCCCAATAATCTAACGGCCACTAGAACCAGGGTGCAGCAATTTGTGGCATAATAGGGCAGCCAAGTGAAGTAGGAGTAGGACCATGATAGAAGCCTAAGAAATCCAAAGTGAATGACCTATGCATGACTCAGTGATGGTCAGAAGTTCCATCAGATTTGACGACTGTCAGGTACACATTGAGAAGGTGTTTAAACAGTTAATCCCACATTGGAAAACCGATGTATGCGTGTAGGATAAATAACTGAAGGTATACAATTTTTGTAACAATGAGATGTGGTTAAACCTGATACACTAAACCGAGCACTGTCCAAAGGTTTGGTTTTTTGCCTGTTCAAAATAAAGGATGTGACCTTGTCAGCTGGAAAGTTCTTAGCCTGCTCCGAGGGGGTCATAATTGATTTAGGTGTATAATGACAGAAGGTTTACTTAAAATTATTATAAGATCTGGTTAATTATTATACAATGCGTAGTTGAAAAGAAGGACCTCGATAAGAAAATGTTTCAGAAATATGAATGGTACATATGTTCGTTGAACATGGCAAGAGAAAGTTATAATAATGGAAAGCTGAAATTGTCCTTGCCTAGGGATACAAGCCACATGGAAAATAAAAACCAGCTGTGTCATAACTTCAAACATAACATGCAAAAGAAAAGAAGTAATTAGATTTAGCAGCAAAATTAACATTTCTGTAGGGAGGGAGGGGGGTTTGAACTTAACCATTGTATGCAGAACTAGATGGTTCACGCTTTTTAACACATTGAGCTGCTCTATCCCGAAAAAATCTTGTTAGCGAATAAACTACATCCCCATATTTAGGGTAAGACTGCAAATGACAAATAGAAGACAATAATTAAGACCAAGAGAAGAGGGGGAACAAAAAGAGTAAAACAGATAAAAGGCTCATTGGATTCAAGGCAAGTGAGGAAATAAGACATACATACCTTAATATGCGGCTGTATCCAGCGAGAAATTTGTGATTGACGATGTGAAGATGCAAATCTGAATGAGGTCAGCAGTATAAACAAAATGCCAAGTTCAGGCATGAATGGCGAATATAAAGCTGCAGAGCATATGACCTAGTTGTCTGAACGAAGAACTTGGATATGGAAGAATATGCGGTTCTACTGAATCCAGCAGGCAACTTGAGCTTCAAAATGCTCACTACCCCAAGAAACCATGAGAAATTTAACAGAACAGTACTATCCGAGTCATTTTTCTGTCCATTTCATTCTATGCTCTAAATTGGTCATCCGTGATTAGATTAAGTTTTTTTTTATTATTTTATCTTTTCACTAAATTTTTACTTTAGGGCCCGATTGATACTGTTGCAAGTTTTATGTTTTTAGTCTTGAAAAACTTTTGTTTCTCTATAATCGTAAAACTATCACTTCAAAATCATTATAAATTTGCAATAATCGTCTTGATTCTCAAGATTTCCAACTCAAAACTACAAACCAGTTTAAATTTCTCAACAATGCTAAAGAAATAGTGTTCAAATGTTTGTTTGCTATAGCATCATTGATCAAATGAGAAAGGCTTTTTCGACAGTCATACGGTTCCCAATTAGTAGCGTTTGTTTTATTCATTCTTTTTTAGTGGACCTGATTTATCTCACGGAGTTGTTAGTTGTTTCCTGCTTTTCTCTTGTTTATTTCTTTATAAAAGCTAAACATACCTTCAGTTGTAGGATGATTTTTTTTATCAATTATATTATCTGAAAATTGGAGATTCTCCAGCCAATACTGTCTACGAGATTCTTGTTAACAGTTCTTTCTTTGAGATCTTATCAAACAGCAAGAAGAAGGGGAAAAAAAGGAGTTTTTTTTCTGGTGACACCACTTATGCATCTACATCACTCTGTAAGCACACTTATTGAGTACCGAACTAGCCATGCAGTATATTTTAGTGTCCTGGGAACTCAAGTGACAACTACTAGGGTATAAATTTAAAGTAAGCAAGATCAACTAAAGGACAAACATTTGCCTTTGGTAGAAAGAACCGTACACAAGTAACAAAATTAATGCACCTGTATATATATAACATGCGTCGGCAAATCCAATCTAGGCATGTATTTGTCAAGCAAGAACGAATAAATTAGTGTGTGGCTGTGCAAGTGACGAACTAATTACACAAACATTGATATCATAAAGTCGTAATGAATTTCACCTACCTTTCATCACAAAATAGTATTGCTCCATAATCATCTCGATGTCGAATAACACGTCCAACAGCCTGATTAACCGCTCGAGATGCTTGTTGATCATACCACTCTTCTCCTGTTAAACTCTGTAAACCAGCATCGATAGTTCAGTGGAAAGTTGTTCGACGATCCTGAAGGAAATCACCTTGCAAGAGTTGTTTCCGGAAATATACCTTACTTCCTCCTTTCTGTGATTGAGCAAGTTCATCGAGATATTCACGCTTCAGGCGGACCTTGGTTCACAAATGCAAACCAATCAAAATCACAATGGAAGGCAAGAAAGAAGGTTTTACAGGGTGTTCTACTAGGTACAGTTGTTGTCTAAAAGCAACTTTTAATGTTGCAGAAGACCTTAGCCTAGCCATATATAATGGAATTTGTTGAGACAGAAGATTGGTTAAAAAGACATTTAACTAAAAAGAGCACCTTGCATGGCTATCCAAATCCTCAAGGAGACATTTACCCATGGAAAATTATTGTTCAATATGTGCAAGTAAATATTAGCTTTGTAAGCTTCCTTAATAACTTCATACTTACCAGCAATACCAAAAACACCTAGAATAATCACCTTGGTGTTAGTAGCCTTTTGTCTTTAATTTCTCTTAAATATCTTATTGTCTTATTACCAAACAAAATCTGGGACAATTTCAATGGTTGAGAGCATCTTTTCATAAAGTAAATAGATATTTTCAGGAAGGTTACATTATACTTGACATGTCTGAGACAATTCCTCTTGTATCACATCTGCTAAAGGATTGGAGGTGTGGTTCAGAGGTCATTGGCTTGATTAATTCAAATGCCCCTTAAATTTTAGGGTGCGTATAATTTTCTGCTTATTATCATTATATGATTGCATAAGTTTTGCGGGTATAATTTTTTATAATTTGTAACTTATTTTCGTGTGAGTTACGGAGAGCCTAAGGTACCCTAAAATACCCTAAACAATTATCATGATTTATATGTTGTATTGCAGACTTTGATACTTTTCAAAATGTTGATCTATTATTTGCTAGCTATGCAATTGTGATATTTTAAATAAGTCAAATTGTTGACCTGATATGAAAGCCTTGAGAATTGTCTTTAACTTGAGCGGACAAATTTTTCAATGATTTGTTTTGAGATATGTCTCTTTACACTCTCGATTTAGGCAGGTTACGTCACCTATGTTTGTGGTTTGTGCGGGCCGAGGCTGTGGCCAGTCATTGTGTGGGGATGAGGATTCACATGACCCGTGATTGTCATGTCCGTCCTGTGGTTGGGATTAAAAGGTATCTTCGAGTTCCAAGAAATAAGCTTGAACATGTTTGGGTTCTTTGGGTATTCCTCCTGTACTAGATTTGTTCTAGGGTATGCCATGAGCACATGTACCTATATATATATATCTACATTCCAGACTAAAAGAAAAGTAACTCGGACTCCAAGAACTATTGAGAATTTCCAAGCCAAAACAATTCATATTGGTCAACGATGTCACAAGAATAGGTAGGACGTCGAACCTTAGGGTCATTCCTCGGAGCAAACGGTAATCCAGTGATAATCACAGCTCTCCCAGCATGGTCACTAAAATCTAATCCTTCACTAACCTGACACGCAATGGGAACAACAATATAGATCAGGACTACTCATCAAGCAATCAACAAATTATTTATCACTGACTTTTAAACCTCAAGATGAAAAGAGGAAGTTTAATGTAACTTTTGCATACCGGCACAACAAAGCTTAGAATAAGCTACCACGAGGATGGGAGACTAGAGAGCATAAACAATATCACGTTCCCTCTCATTTTTCAGATACTTACTAGCTAATAATGAAGGGTATTAATGACATTAGTCCATCTTTACAACAAAGAACAACTTTACCTTGCCACGACACACAGCGAAAAAGGTTGCTCCAGAAGTAGAACTGTCATTCAGCTTTGACATATAATCCTGACATTTATCTTTATCAGTCAGACTACCATCGCCACTTTGTTTAACAAACAGCGCATTGACATTTTCAATACAAAAAAAGACTGCTTACACCAATTGATGCAGAAAAAAGTGAAGATTGCCTAGGTTCAACGACTGGGAGCTTATGTTTGCACATTCTTTCCCAGACTGTGCTTGAACTGGCTGAATTTACATGAACCTGCAGAAAAAGAAAAAAAAAAACTCCATTCAGATTTGAATCACATATTATAACTCAATAGTGATTGTAGATGCTTACACTGTCCTTCCAATAATCAATGCACTTCTCCATTAGATAATATGAAGGAAAAAACACGAGCAATCCATCGGGCACAATTCGAGCGAAGTTGACTGCATGTGAGATATAATAAGACTTCAGAAATAGAATAGTAAGACCTAAAGTATGGGGTTCGCTTGGGAACCACTGGCTTATTAGAGTTGAAGCTGAAGCTTATTGGTATCTCAAGCTAAATTAACTAGGAAATGCAAGGTATGCACAATGCTTAAGGTGTCATCTCTTAATGACACCCGTCTTGTGTCACTTGTTGCTGTTTGGAGGCCCCACTGTTTGGACAAATGGACAATATGCAACTCTTTCTATAAATATTGAAAAGATCTGAAGGATAGCATCTCCTGCCTCTAAATTCTAATAATCAAAAAATTTAAGATTTTAAAAAAGCTCTTGAAAATGTTAACGGGGATTTAGTTTCTACAATGATGTTCTCGGATAGATGATCCAAGAAATGGTGGTTAAAATATATGAAGACAATGCCATGTCAAAATAACATCGGGTTGAAGAAAGAAGTCATGTACAGTTTATTTTTTCAATTATGGAAGCAGGGAGGTAGACGAATTTGGGTCCACAGCAGCTTATTGAGTACCAAATGAAGCAGAGCCCAAAAATACAACTATATTTCAACTTAAAAAGGAGACAAGGTGTTGGATGTTTAAGCATATCTGGTTACCAATCACTCCAGCCTAAATAAAACTTACCAATAGCATTGCCGAGGTCTTGCTTGTATTCTGGAGAATCACGAGTCTTGAAAGATGAGTTCAAGGAGTAGTCAGATGGTCCAGCTGGTACAACACCAGCCCAGATCTGATCTGAGGAAATGACATGAGGATTCTCCAGTCGTATAGGGAATTCCCTACAATGGTCAAGGTTAGCAATTTTCTTTAGCACGTTAAATATCAGTCAGCTATGCACAATTATACAAGATCCACTTACAGCTTAAGTTCCTGAGCAAATGAGTCCAAGGGAGACAAAGTCCCAGATGTCAAAATTATAGACCCAACACCCTTTCTAGAGAAGTCCTCCATAGCAATTCCTGGATTGAAACACCACCAACCCAATGTTCTAGAAACTTTGCCTGAGCATCGAACAATAATTAGCAAAGCATTAATATTGAAAACTAAACTTAAAAGATGAGGGGATTTTGTTATAATCGCACTAAAAGAACCAGAAAACAGGAAATAAATTATGAAATGTCTTCAAAAAAAATGCAGAATGGTATGCATTGTCTTTTCTCTTACTGTAAACTCACCACCCTATGAAGAGGACGTATATGAACAAAAAAAAATAGATGAATTAAGAAACTACGAGCAAAAAAATTGATTTATTTGAAACAATAGTAAAAAAACGAATAAAGAATGTTTTGACAAAAAACAAAAAAGATCGAGATAAGGACAGTCACAATCGTGCAAAGACTGCTGATAACCATATCACTCAATTATGCTTGTATGTCCGAAAATTTTTTTGGGAAGAACGTCAGCCAAAATGATATCATATTCAAAGAATACAATCTTAAGAAAAAAGGCAAAAAATATACTACAAATGAAATTGTATTCAGATATACCATTGGATTTAGACTCCTGCACGTGAACCTGAAACCAGAAGAAATTAAAATGCAGTATTCAGATAGATATCACAGCACTGGAAATAAGAACATATTTAGCAATAATAAAATGGTATGGCATGAGTAAACCAAGAAAACAGGCTACAGCAAAGTTCGACCAGATATGCTGCACTATATCTAATTTAACTTACACGATAAAAGCTTGCATGGGAGTTGCCACCATCTCTGAAGATCATCTGCAGCATTTCACCCATGCTATCCAACTTGCAGGAACTGCCTTTCACCCCCTGTGACTGTTTACTTCCTATACCATTTGCATCTAATATAAAGAGTATATTATTAAGCAGCAATGTATATGCACAAACATATCTTATGACAAGATCACAAACAGAAGCAACCTGGTGGGGAAATGATTATGGTCCAAATATCCAACTAGGCCATTAAGAGTAAAACATACATCGAAGTATAGAGAAATAGCCTCATGAAAACGTGTTGATTTCTCTTTTCTTGACAATAAGTCAGCAAAAGTTGAGAAGGTTAAATCACATATATTTTCTCTCCGTTCCTTTCATACTATTAGTGTATCTTGATGTCCATGCATACCAAAGAAGCCTTGAGTACTATGAAATGAATAAGAGGCAGATTTTTTTTCTCAGCTATAACATGTGGGCAACATTATTTTCTTCTTTGGAGAAGACCTGGAGAACTTCCCGAATGTCTTAACTATCCTCTAGGGTTAAACTTTAACTACACAAGGACGCCCATTCGAATATTTGCACCATGTGACATTTATTAGAGTCCTTCGTTGAGATCTCTAGTAGTTTCCCAAGATTGCCTCTTTGCCTAACTAGGAGTAGATATGAGTTAACCCCAGGTAACTTTCTCTTTGGGACCACTGCTTTGCTAGTTGGTGAGTGAAGTACATCTCGATATTAGGAAGGAATATCATTATTGAGTCGTTTCCTTTAGAAATCCCCTTTTCTTTCTTTCATTAATATCCCAAATTGTTACAGCGAGGAATACCAAGATGAGAGGAATTAACATTGTCCTACGGTGAAAGAAGAGACCAAGGATCACTGCAATATATATGGGACTGTGATTGAAAACCCCCAGAATTGGAGAAGTTTGGATTTTGGAGTAGTGTCCAAATCTCTTTGGCCAAGAAATGATCCAAGTCACCACTGGACATAAATGTTTGTTATATATGGTAACTAAAAGCAACTAAGCAAGTATGGCTATGCGTTTTGAACACCTTACAATAGTGCAGTGTGCACACACTTGTTCATGCAAATTCATATACAAAAATGTATACTTTATTTGGTCTCTGACAAGATTAGGAAAATGTGGTCTCACGTGTTCGGAAAATGGTTCGGCTAATTCTGTAAGGGCTTTTAGATAATCTCTTCTTACATTCTTTTACCTCTTCCTCTCTTTCTTTTGTTACTTTAAGTATTCCCTATCCTCTCCATTGTACCTCTAATCTTCCAATTAATCATTATGTTTGTCTTCAATAGTACGAAGTCAAGGTAAAGGATGCTAACTCACCTTCCTCAAGAAGCAATGATGCTTCCTCAATGATGCCTATCAATTTGTTGGCTGTCTTACTTGTTACATTCAAATCATCAAGTAATTCATATATATATGGACCAGGTTTTGTAAATCCAAATTCACTGGAATCAATCTGCACATCTGCAATTCGTTTCTCAAGCTTCAACAAAAGTGCTGCCAAAGAAAAGTATACAAGATGAACAAAATAGCATATAAACTGAATCAAATGAATATAAACTCTTTTAAAGTAATTCATGAGAGTACAGAACTTACACATTAAAATTAAAACTTGATCAAGTTAATTGATAAATCAAGTTGTATGGTATAAAACTTTGTATTTTAACTGACATCAAAATAGATTTACAAAATGCCTTAGAATTCAAAATAAACCACTGTTTTAGGGAGGTAAATATAGTGAGTATAATAACCAATATGAACTGCTTGCCTAATGAACTTAAAATTCCATAAAAAACGGTGCTTAGGTGTGGATACCGCTCATTCGAATCATCCTACTAACTTAACCTTATATATACATGCGCACGCACACATACACATAAATATAAGCAATTGTGCAGCTCGGGGTAGGATTAGACAATTTACCTCTAAGAATAGCAAAATTATCTGGGTCACACATCTTGTCATCCGAGTTGTCTATTTTCCTTCTTTTGATGGAGAGATCAATGCAGTTTTTTGCTTCAGATATGCAAGCTGTCAAGAGTGTGGAAGGTAAATCAAAGGAGGCTGCATCGGCACAGATGCTTTCCTGTGTAGCACACCAAACCATCAGATCTTCAGCAGCAAAATCAAAATTTGACAAACACTTTAGGGACCTTTGAGGTATAAAGGATGTTGCACCAAACAAGCCCTAGTAGGACCAAGAGTGGACTTTGCATTAATTTGTATAAAAAAGTATCTACTTCTACCTAGGGGAAAAAACTTATATCCGTAATAACAGAATTTTCAAATTCGAATGCAAGTCACATCATGATCCCAGAAGGTCAAATATAGACTCTTAGGTCTTAGCTTATCAAGTACTTGAGATTTGTAGACAAGAAAAAAAAGAGAAGGCGACAAGGGAGCCAGATAGCGTTACTTTGAAGCAAAACACCCTGTCAATTCCTACACAAGAGAACCCCTTACCAGCTATAGGCCAATAACACAAATCCAAATTCCATCATAAATACTCAAAATGCAGCCCCGTTTGGGTATTTAAAAATGACTTTTTTGGTGTTTTAAGAAAAAGGTTTTGCCGTTTCAGCATTATAAGGGGCTCTAGTGTGTCATACAATTATCATTTTCACGGACACTTTCATACTTGGTTCAATCCAAATTTAAGTCAAATCAAATCTTTTTTTCATATATGTTTCTAAACAGTTAAGTTTAAATCCAATACACTGGAATCAGTTTACTTCAATTTTCCAGGAAAAATGCCTTGTGTGGCCAATTTTAATGCTTAAATGACATTTTCACAAAATAACTAGTTTTCCAAATTTCCAATAGTGATTCATTCCTCTCTTCTTGTGTGCTTACTAATGCATTGACCGAAACTACTTCGACCACCCCAAGTGTCTAGTTCTATCTTGCCAGATGCGTTTGAGAGTGAAATTAATTAAACTTTTGGATGTATGTTTGAGACTATTAAGCATATAAATTATAAAGCATTACCACTCACCAAATTGTGAGCTTCATCGAATATAAGTACACTGCTTTGCCACTCTATGCTAAGTGACTCCCTATTTCCACGATCAATAAGATAGTTGTACGGTGCAAATAGTATGTCAACGACCTTATGTAGCTCTCTTGATACATAATAAGGGCACCTACATGCAACATACATGTCTCCACGGTTAAAAAAGAACAAGCAGCTGAATTGCTGACGAAATATAAATTCAGAAAAGAACTGTCTTGTGATGAAAACAAATTCAATTATAGAAGCACACAGTTTAATGAAAAACTAAGTGCCTCCCTGTCAAAAAACAAATATTCAAAATACAAAAGCAAATGTGATAACCTACGGTCCACAACTTCTTCCAATATTTACCAAATCTTCAATGTCAACAGGTTCATCTCCAATGTGGGGATTTCTGCTCACAAAATCTGCAAATAGGAAGTATAAGAAGAGAGTGCATATATTTCTAACCAAAAAAAAGAGACTGCAAATATTCATCAGACTTCTATAGAATTTTTTATCTATGAAACAAAGAACAAAAACATTTAGTAATGCTACTATCAAATTTAGAAGATCCCTTGGAATAAAAACCATATTTGTCCTAGGAACGGAAGGTTGTAGGAACCAAACAGAAATGCGTTATGGAAGCAAAACTTATCTAGGGGCTATCTGAAGAAAAAATGCTTGCAGGTTGTAGTTAAATAGGATGCAATGATTTGGTAAAAGGTGCAACTTGACTAAAAAATATATTCTCCTCCAAATTCAAGATAAATGCTCTTATCGTGTCTATAACATCCTTTATTATCATGTCTATGTGTCAGGAGCTTATGTTTTATAACATATTGATACCAGTAAGGCGTAAGATCCATGCTCCAGCATATTACCTCCAACCAGCTTATGGTGTTTACAGTAGCGATTTCTCTGTCTCTTCCGTAGATTTCGGCAGGCATTTTTCTGTGCTTTGCCACGAAGCTGCCGGACATCATCATGAATGCAAAGTTGCTCACGAGATCCTAAGACAACCATTTTGGGCCTGAAACATAACTATATTGAGCTTAACATATCCGAAAAAAAGCAAAACAACGTCTACCTTTAAGAGAGTACACAAGAAGAATTTAAGTAGATGCATAAAGGAAGCTGCTTCGTTTCAAACTAAGAAACACAGGAATGTCCTTCACATGCAAAATACTCCAGTACATTTGACTCATCCATCAACAATATTATTTAGCACTCGTGGCTACCGAATATAATAATAGTTGTTATTACTATTCAGCATATTCTCACCGGTAAGTAGTTCTCTTTAGTTCTTGAATAACCTGTCGGATCTGGCTGTGAGTGCGTGATGCGTACACAATAGCTGGTAGTTTTAGACCGGCTGACTGTGATGATGGTAACATGGAGCCCTCGTGATCTTGATTTGGAGATTTCTTTTCAACTTTTCCAGTTGAGAATGGACCCAAACTTCTCCTCCATCCTAGGGTAGCACAAAGAAGGCACAAAGTTTTACCGGTTCCTGTGGGACTTTCCAGCAACGCATTGCATTTCTGCCACATCAATTTATGATAATGAATATTAGAAAAATACCATCAAACAAAGGACAGTAATAATAACAAGAAACAACTCTTCTGAAAAATTATTTGTTTTAAAAGCATTATAAACTTCCTAACGCGGCGTGGAGAATGCTGCATATCTTATGAAGCTAATAATCTGACTGTCATCAGAATGTAAAACCTCATCATACTCAAATACGATACAACTGCCTGAAAAAACATGAATTGGGTAAAGCTTCCTCATATACATGACATTCATGAACACATCCAATAATCCCATCCAAACCCAGAACTTTGAGCAGAAAACGGACAACAGCCACAGCTTCAAGCTTACATAACAACTGTGAAATCATCAGAGGATGACGATAACATATTTCAAATTAATCACCAGTTATCAAGCCTAAGATACGGTCAATCAGTCACTGGTAGAACTAAATTAAAAACACTAACAAACAAAATTGGACAAGAGAAAAGAATACAAGCAGTAAAGATCACCTACCTCCTGCAGAGACTGTATGACTTTCTCCATGTAAACAATCTGGCAATCGTAGGCATTGTATGGAAAATCCACATCAATTCCTCTTATTTTGTAAGTCGGCATGATTTCACCGCTCACGCTTCCTCTCGTAATACTGTGCTGCAATTCATGCAAACAAGAGATGGATTTTGAGGTTCGAATTCGAGGTTTTGGTAGCCGCTGATGAAAGCCCTAGTAATTTGGGGTTATGCATCCTAGACGGGCAGGCAAAGGAAATGTGAACTCCCGCCAAAATGATGCCTCTATACGCGGTAAACCGGACCCGGCGGTTCGAACCGGAAATGTCCCACGGTTCAGGTTTCGGTTAGGGCGGAACCTTGGCGGTTAGACAACCGATTCCAAAAATGTTGAAACCGCCGGTCCGGTCGGTTTGACGGCGGGAACAGGTTAAATTTATAGTGATAAAAAAAATTGCATCAAATTACCATTTACATTCACGTTGGCTATCATTGTGAAAAAATAGATTTTACGTTGGGAGCTGACATAAAAATTTTGGGACTCAAATATTTTGAAATAGTTTATTATTTTTCACGTAAAACATTAGCAACTTTAATTCTTATTTATTTAACTTTAATAAATTACATACAATGGATACATGTACCAGTGATACAAGAGATTTTGATTGCATTATAATCCAATGTGGAACAAAAAAAACATTAAAAAAGAAAAGATATAAGATGATTGAAAGTATGCACACCGGATAAATTAGAGGAAGCCCTCACAACTTGTATATAGACCACTTTGAATCTATATTGAAACTCTCTATCAGGATGAGAAACCCCACCATAATCACCATAGGAACACCCCATCCAAACCACTCTCAAAGCAAACTTTGTTAGCCATGGTTTCCGACTGTCATCCCACACCGATGTTGTCATATTGCTTCATCCGCCATCTTCTTTTACCGTCGGAAACAAATACCCTTACCCATTTTTCGGGTTTGAACATCATTCCTGACCGCCAGAAACAGGCATTCTTCCTCGAGTTGGAGTCGTTTGTTGAACACACGAAATTAGTAGATCAAGGATTTGAGAACTCAACATTGTCTCGCTTTCTCAATCTTGAAGCTCGAAGTAATCCATAAGTAAAACGTCTCATGTCACCCAAGAATCATAAGTCGTCCATGTTTGTCTCACACATGACCCATGAAACTGAATGCACGGCTCAAAGCCTCAAGCAAAGTTGTGCCGCCACGTCTATCTCATGTTGAAACCATAAGTCATCCTTTTTTGTCTAGTCCAATTCAAAATTTCAAAAGTATCTGATCAATCCGATCCATAGGAGGAGTCTGGCCGATCGGCAATAAAAGAGCAGAAACTGGGAGGGAAATGAATACAACAATTTTTATGTTCGGTCGAACCGATCCATACGGAGGATCGGCCCGATAGATGCTAAAACAAAGAGCAAAATTGAAAAAAGATGAGAGGGAATGGGGTCTAAAATTTTAAAAATACATGTAAAATCCAAAAATGTAAGTACCCATAATTAAATCATGTATTGTCTTTTATGTATTAAATAAGATGAAAGTAAGAGATAACACATCTCCTTCAAATGTCTTACACCTACCTCAATTGCAGCTAACCCTAAAGATTCGGTGGCGACTTGGTGACGGCTTGTTGGGTATACGCTACAAAGAAGTTGGATGCATTTGCCTCGTAAGGAGGAGCTTCTCATGTGGTTGGACGGATGCGGTAAGCTTGTAGATGGTGGCTTCTAACATTGGACGTGTTGTTATACTTGAAATTTCACCTCTTCCTTCATCTATGCAAGGAGGGGAATACTTGTCAAGAGAGAACAAAGTTTTGTCTCGTGATCAAGGATGCCACAATGGGGGCGGGGCATAGGTTGGCATCGTCCATCTTAGTCTTAGATTATTGGGCAACTACTACATACAACCTTTTTTTGTAGCGTATGGATCATAAAATTTATTAACGTGATCCCTATATTTAGCTACCAGGTTCAATCAGACACATATCCAATTTCAAAAAAAAAAAATGTCATTGTATATTTAGAGTTAAAAAAGTCATGTTAAAATGTTATTAGGTTAAAATTGTTATTATGTATAGAATAATATATTGTAACACCCCAAATCCGTAGAACTCGAGGTGCTACTGGGCTAGAATCTCACAATGGATCCTGACCCTAGCCTGACAACAAGTTCACTGGATCTTACAACAAGGCACAAATAGATTAAAACCAAAATAAGAAACTGATATATATATAAGTATCAAAAGGTGATACAAAAGTACCGCCGAGTACAAATAAAACATAATTGTACATAATAAAAGATCCCATATCCCACGATAACGCCCCAGTGTACGGAGCCCTCAGCGGATCACCAACTTTGGATCACTCCGCAGCTCTTCTAACCTGCAAAGGATCTACAACACGGTATATGTAACGCCCGGAATTTATTCCGGACTTAGAGCGCCTTGTAGTTTATCCCGTAGTCCCGAGATGCCGAGTGCCGGGATTTATTCCTAAGAAAATCCCGAGCCGACTCATCGTTTTTCCTCTTTTTCCGCGTTCCGACCCTTCGTTCCGGGTTAAAAATGACAAGGGGTCATTTCCGACCCCTCGGTCCGTGTGAGGGACAAGAGGTCAGCTGACCCCTTGATCCCACACCTCCTTTTCAGCCTTGCCTCCCTCTCTCTCCTCCCTTGCTCTCATTTCACGTTAGACACTTCCACACTCTTTCTCTTCTCTTCTCTTCCCTTCTCTTCTCTTCTCCATTGTTGATTGAGGAGCTGCATGTGTGGACTGCAGCAGGAGAACTACGGATTTGGTTTGGTAAGCTCCTTCCTCTCCCTCCCCTCTCTTCCTTGCTGTTTTTCCCTTCTTCTTCTTCCCTCCTTCATCCATGGCTATGGATGAAGATCTTGAGGAGTTTTTGCTCAACTCTTTGCATGCATAGGTTCTTAGCTCGATTAGGTCGAGGAGAGGTGTCTAAGACCAGTGGTGGGTGTTTGGAGAAGATCCAGCAAGAGAAGAAGGACTTTGGAGCCAAGGATCCACGATCGAAGACGACGTTCTGCACAGAACCCGCGGGGCGGATCATCACGACCGCGAGAGCGGCCCGCCGCAGGTGCGGCCAGCACAGCCGTAGGGGCGGCTCGGCACGCCGCAGGGGCGGCTCCGGGCTCCAGACGCCGGACCGCCGCAAGTGCGGCTGACCACAGCCGCGGGGGCGGCCCTGACCGCCGCAGGGGCGGCTCCTGCAACCGCAGGGGCGGCTCCTGCAACCGCAGGGGCGGCTCCTGCAACCGCAGGGGCGGCTCCTGCAACCGCAGGGGCGGCTCCTGCAACCGCAGGAGCGGTTCCTGCTCCGCCATAGGGCCGTAGGGGCGACGCCAGCCTTCCGCAGGGGTGGCTTCTGCTCCGCCGGGGCGCCAGCTTGACTCCGCGACTGCGTTTCTTCGACAGTAGGTTCCTTTCCTCCCTTCCCCTTCGTTCATTCCTTAGCTTTGTAGTTGTATCATGTTAGTAGCATGCCTATGATGGATCTAGAGTAGTGTAAGATGACACTTAGTGGTTGTGAACCTAGGAGCCCCTAAGGCTCGATGTAATTGATGGATATGAGCATGTGAGCATGATGGACCTTATAGGCTAGCTTGTGCCTCTTTGGTTGAGGATTAATATCTTGTGAGATTATGAACTGTTGCGGGTTGTTTCATGTGTGGAGAGTGTGATGAGTACTTGGGACCTAGGATGCATTCCTAGCTTGAGGGTTAGGTGATCTTGCATAGATCACTAGAGTGAAGTCTAAGACTTCTTGAGAGTGAGTATGTATTGATGTGCATATCTCTTGTGAGCAGGTTGTGGGCTTCCTCCTTAAGGAAGCAAGAGTGTGGTGACTTGGGTTTGGTGACGAGGTAAGTCTCCGGACTTATTTAGCTCGTATTTTACGTATTAGCATTGATGTGTGTTTGGTGGTGTGTGTTTATGTCCTTGTTATAACAATTAAACCAGTAATTAGGACCACCGACCTTATGTATATTTTGGCCCAAGTGTATGATAACGGGCGGTGACATTCTGCCTAGCTCTGCGTGAAGCTTAGGAGGATCTCGGCGACTAGCCCGGCGGGTGATATGATCGGGTGCATCCGTACCATTCTTTGCCGGTAAGTGGGGATCGGGGCGAGACCACAGTGGTTCTCATGTCACAAACCGAAGTTGAATTAGAACGGAATACGACTTAATAATAAAAGGATAATAAACCGGATTTGTGTGTTTTATGTTTTGTGTTATGTATGTGTTTGTGCCTTCACCGCTTTTCTAATGCTTCGAATATTAGCTAACGGTTTTAAACCGTTGTGTACATGACTTGCAGGTTAGGGACGCCGCCGAGTGAGGTGGAGGAGTGGGCAGCCGGGGTCTTCGTACATTATAGGACGGGGGCGTTTTTGGGTTATGTTTCATATCGTAGTTGTGGATGTTGTTGTACGATTTAGACTTTCGTATTTGGGTTATGTTGTTTTGAGGACTCGGCTGATTTTCCACTTTGTATTCGTCACATTCGGTTTCCGCATACATTAAAAACATTTTGAGTTTTCGCCTTTATTTGTGCCTTGTTGGAAAGGTCTGGTGAAATTGTTGTCAAGCTAAGGGTCGGGACCCATTGTGAGGTCTCGCCCGTAGCATCCCGAATCCCGCGGATTTGGGGAGTTACAGTATAAAACCGTTAGCTAACCATACACATATATATAGAGATCCAGAAGCACAATCACACATCAGAGAATAATAAACACCTCATCATGCTATCACACATTTACCCGGTTTATTATCTTTATAACGTCAATCACTCAAATAGTATATATAGATGTATATGAATATATGTGACACGAGGAATATAACCCTCGCCTCTCGGTGGTACCGCCAGCTGGAGTGGGCATCTGGGATCACTTCCCCGTGTACCCTAAGGGAGTGGAGACAGTGCCCGTCCCGTGTACCAGATCTGGACTCTCCGCAGAGAACCTCCCTGTCTCCTCGCGGGATGACAGGGCAAAACTGTCACAACCCTACAGTGGGCAGTCACTAAACCATAGGTAGGTAATAACAACATTGCATGCTATCAAGCATATAACACACACCACTCATGCATACATCCAATATAAGGATGATAGCTAAGTAAGTCCTATGGACTTACCTCAACCTCAGAAGTAGTCTCAACCACGATCAACTCTCAAACACGGTCCACTCCAATCTGGAGGACAACACTGCCTAATAACAAGGCATAACAAGATATCAAACTCCTATCCATCAAAGGGGTCACACCTAGACCCAAGGGATCCATAAGGATCATATCCTAACTCATAAAACTCAAAGCCATAACCGGCATAAACGATATCATACTCATCATCATTCTATCCTCATATACATACCTAGCATGCTACTAACCCGCTCATACTAGGAAAGGAAAGGATCATACTACTCTAAGTAGATCCTGCACAAAACGCACCTGCGGAATGGAAAGACGCAGGGGCGGAACAAGGTAAACCGAAGGCGCGGCAAGGCTCGGCCGCAGGCGCGGTGACAGCGGCCGCAGGCAACGCAGGCACGGGCGCAGGTGCTGTGACACGGCTCCCGCAGAAGCGGCGGCTTCTAGGCGCGGGGCGGCGACTCTGCAGAACGTAGAGTCCCGACTTCTCTTTCATTTTTCACGTGATCAAATCACGTCTTCTCCATTCCAAAGTCACACACATACATATACATACACATTCCAACATCAATCTACATTCAATTCATCTAATCCTAAGCTAAGAAAGATGGAATCAAGGAAGAAAGAAGAGAAGAAGAAGAAGAAGACTTACCACCACTGTGGTCCTAGGCAGCAGGGAAGGATCAACCACATACTCTCAGCTGGCTCTCAAGCTCAGCAACCATGCACAACATCAACCTCGGCAAGGCCACACCACAAACTCTCTTGCAAACTTAAGAAAACTCACACACAAGATCAAGGAGATGAAAAGGAAGCAAGAAGGACGTGAGAAGGCTGAGAAAAGGAGTAAAAACCCTTGATCACGAGCCAAGAAGAAGACTTAAGGAAGAAGAGAAAGAAAGGGTAAAGCACAAGTCAAAAGGTCAACAAATCCAGCTGCAGCCGCAGGAAACCGCAGGGGCGGAAATTCCTGGCCGCAGGGGCGGATCACTACACTAGCCACAGGGGCGGCTCCACTAATCCCGCAGGGGCGGCTAAGGCCAAATCTAGCTCCAAAGACTAAGGCTCTTACACCTCTTCCCCCTAAAAACAAGTTTCGTCCCGAAACTTGTAAAATCCTCAAGCCACTCAGACTCACAAACCGAGGTACAACTCTCTCTATAACCTCAAACATAAGCATGGAGGAAATCATCAACTCCAGCAACAAAAACACTATCCAAGGCATAGAGGAAAACCATTTCTAGCCAAACCATAATCATATCACAAGGCATAGAGGAAAATCATCTCTAGCCGTATCAACATCACACATAACAGAAAGACATGGAGAAAAAACATCTCCAGCAACACTATGTCCATCAAAATAGCATGGAGGAATAACCATCTCCAGCTAACCCTAATCGTATCACAATAGCATGGAGGAAAGAGCCATCTCCAGCTATAAACTGCAATCATACTAGCAACACAAGATCTAATAAGATCATATATCACATCAAAACTAGTATGAAAATAAACACATCATAACACATAAGCATATAATCACAACACTCACTAAGATAGTACTAAGATCTACTAGTAGATCCTACAGGTGCATCTATCTCGGCATAAAACTCTGGATAGTTCCTTTGGATACTATCCTCAGTCTCCCATGTAGCCTCATCAGGTCCTCGTCTCGACCACTGTATCCTCAGCATAGGAATGTCCTTCGAACGCAGGCGTCTCATACCTCGTTCTAGGACTGCAATTGGATGCTCAACAAAAGTGTGGTCCGGCTCAACCACCAAATCATCATAACTCACTATATGTCTCGGATCTGGTATATACTCCCTCGGCTGAGACACATGAAACACAGGGTGAACACCCTCTAATCTCGGAGGCAAGGCTAACTTGTATGCTGCGCTCCCAACCTGATCCAAAATCTCGAACGGTCCGACATATCGGGGGCTCAACTTCCCCTTAATGTCAAAACGTCTAACACCTCGTGTCGGAGACACTCTCAGCCACACATGGGCTCTCACTCTGAACTCTAGAGGTCTACGCCTCCTATCTGCATATGACTTCTGACGGCTCTGGGCAGTCAGCATCCGCTCTCTAATCAGTGCTACATGAGCCACATTATCCTGAATCTGATCAGGTGTCAAACCACTAACACTGCTCTGCTCATCCCAGCATAACGGAGTACGACATCTCTGCCCATACATTGCCTCATATGGGGCCATCCCAATAGATGCATGCCAGTTGTTGTTGTATGAGAACTCAACTAGTGGGAGATGATTCGTCCACACTTGTCCCCAATCCAACACACAAGCTCGCAGCATACCCTCCAGTGTTTGAATGGTCCTCTCTGACTGACCATCTGTCTGAGGATGGAACGCAGTAGTGAAGTGCAAAATCGTCCCCAAGGCAATCTGAATCTGCTGCCAGAATCTCGAGGTAGATCGCGCCATCTCTATCTGAGACGATCGTCCTCGGTACACCATGGAGTCTCACTATCTGCCTAGTGTACTCCTCAGCCAATCTGCTCACTGGCCACGTATCCCGGATAGGGATAAAACGTGTCGTCTTTGTCAATCTGTCCACTATAACCCAGATAGCGTCAAAACTCCGGCTCAGTCTCAGCCCAGTCACGAAGTCCATGGTGACGTCCTCCCACTTTCTCTGTGGAACAGGAAGTGGATGGAGTTCACCTCCAGGTCTGCAATGCTCTATCTTGACCTGCTGACAGGTCGCACACTGTGCCACAAATCTGGCCACATCGGGCTTCAGCCCTCCCCACCAATATAAACGTCTCGAGACCTGGTACATTTTACTCGTACCTAGGTGTACTGAATAAGGCGTACAATGAGTCTCCTGTAAAATCCTCTGGCGTAGATCCGCATCAGCGGGTACACAGATGCGACCGCGACGCCAATACTCCATCTGCTCATAGCAGGAACTGTGGTGCCTCATCTCTAGACATCCTCTCTCGGATCCTCATCAGTGTTGGGCAGGTCTCCTGCTTCTGTTGGATCTCACCCAACAGATCACGAAGAACCTCTAAAGTACGCAGCTGGGAATCCTCATCAGGAAACTGGATGTCCAACTCTAACCAAATCAGGTCTCTCTGTAACTGATGCTGAACTGTCAGCCTCGCAATCGCCTGCTCTCGAGGCGTCTTCCTACTCAGGGCGTCGGCGACAACGTTTGCCTTCCCTGGATGGTACAAAATCTCCAGATCAAAATCCTTGATCAGCTCGAGCCACCTACGCTGGTGGTTATTCATTTCCCGCTGCGTAAAAATATACTTCAGACTCTTATGGTCTGTGAAGACCTGACATGTAGCACCATACAGGTAATGTCTCCAGATCTTCAGTGCATGAACTACCGCTGCCAACTCCAAATCATGAGTCGGGTAGTTCTCCTCATACGTCTTCAGCTGTCTAGACGCATATGCAATCACTCTGCCCCGCTGCATCAAAACACATCCCAAGCCTAGCTTGGATGCATCACTGTAAACTACAAAATCCTTTGTACCCTCTGGTTGTGCCAAAATAGGAGCAGAAGTCAGACGTCTCTTCAGCTCCTCAAAACTCTGCATACACTGATCAGACCATACAAATCTGATAGTCTTCCTCAGCAAACTCGTAAGTGGACGGGCAATCACAGAAAATCCCTCCACAAAGCGTCTGTAATAACCGGCTAGGCCAAGAAAGCTACGTACTTCCTTGACGTTCGTCGGTGTCGTCCAAGCTGCTACTGCCTCAATCTTGGCCGGATCCACCTTGATCCCTTCAGCTGATACAACATGACCCAAGAATGCTACCTCTGGCATTCAAAACTCGCACTTAGAGAACTTAGCATAAAGTTCTTTATCTCGCAAAACCTGCAATACAGTCTTCAGCTGTCCTGCATGCCCCTCTCTGCTACGAGAGTATACCAGAATATCATCTATGAAGACCACCACAAACTGATCCAATAAGTCGATGAATATGTTGTTCATCAACTCCATGAAGACGGTTGGGGCATTCGTAAGCCCAAATGGCATCACTACAAACTCGTAGTGTCCATATCTGGTCCGAAATGTTGTCCTGTGCACATCCTGCTCTCTCACCCTCAGCTGGTGATACCCTGAACGCAGGTCAATCCTGAAAAATATTGTCGCTCCCTAAAGCTAATCTAACAAATCATCAATACGAGGCAGTGGATACTTGTTCTTGATGGTCACCTTGTTCAGCTCTCTGTAATATATACACAGTCTCAACGATCCGTCTTTCTTCCGTACGAAGAGGACAGGTGCTCCCCATGGGGACACGCTAGGGCGAAAGAAACCCTTCTCAACCAACTCCTCGAGTTGCTTCTTCAGCTCCAACATCTCGACAGGCGCCATCCGGTATGGGGCCTTCGAGATCGGTCTCGTACCAAGCTCTAAATCAATGCCAAAATCCACACTCCTCTGAGGCGGCAAACTGGACGGCTCAGCAAATACATCTGCAAAATCACAGACAACTGGGATATCCTCTAGTGTTGGACTCTCCCCCTCCTTCATGGCATAACACCAGAAGGCCTCACAACCATGTGCAATCAGTCTAGCTGCTCGTATCGCACTGATAACCATACCTGATTTTCTAAGGTTCCAGCCTCGGAAAACCTCTATTTGTCCTAACTCGGTAGAGAGGGTAACAATCCTCCTACCTACATCTAAAACTGCAGAATGTCTATCCATCTAATCCATACCTAGAATGACTTCTTCATGCTCTAATGGCATGACAAAGAAGTCCACAAACAATACACGGGTCCCTACAGAAATGGGACAGTCACGAATCTCACGGGTACCTCTGACCCTACTACCATCGGGTAACCCTATACTAAAAGGTATCCCCTCAGTCGTATCTAGACTCAGACGATCAACACATGCATCAGAAACAAAAGAATGCGTAGCTTTAGTATCAAATAAGACTCTAACAGGTAAACCATGAATTAGAATGGTACTTGTAGCAGTCGGTGCAACTGGCTCCTCTGGACTCTTCAGCTCAAATACTCGACCTTCTGGTCCCCTAGTATCCGTGGTACTCCCACCACGACCTCTGCCTCTACTCGGCCCATGAGCAGATCCCTGAGTCGTAGGGCGATCTGGGACTCTCTGTTGTCCCTGCATCTGTTGCTGCTGGGGTGGCCTCTTCCCACCTCCCGCTCCACTGGCAGGAGAAGAACCCTGCTGAGATGAAGCTCCGCCCTGTCGGCAGAAAACAACCCTATGACTTGGTCGGCCACAAGTGTAACACATCACTGTCTACATCGGGCACTCTGGCCACATTTGTCCATAACCAACACAATTGTAACACTGTGGTCTCCTATCTGCAACTGGTGCAGATGAAGGATGACTCTGGCGACTTTGGTCTCGCCCTGAACCAGCAACTCCACCGGTACCACTCGTTTGCCCGGTACGCTGTCTCTTCTCAAACCCCCCGGTCTGAGAAGCTCTCCTCTGACTAGCCCGCTCCCTCTCATAATTAGAAGCTCTGTCCTGGTAGTCCATCAAAGACTCACAATGAAATCCCGCCATGTAGGTCCGGGTAGTACCCCTTAGTCGTCGGGAGAACAAATATACATGCTGATCTACAGAAGGTACAGCTGGTCCCAACAATGCCAGCTCCTCCTGAAATCTCCTAATGGCCTCAGAGACTGGTGCATCCTTAAATCCAGCCTCAACAAAATCTCGCAGTTTCTCCCTCCTTAGAGAGGCAGGGCAGAAACGCTCTCTGATCATGGTCCTCCGCTGCACGTGTACCACCAGCGGGAATCCTACCCCGTCCTCTACCTAGAGGGGGTCTACCTCTACCTCGTCCAGCTGCAGGTAAGACTCTAGTATGAACCATTTGCAGAGGACGTAAACCTAACTTAGAAGGCTATATATATGCCATATGTATAGATATATATCAAATCAATCATAACAAAATATCTATATATATCTATACTGTTGAGATCTTCAGAGGAGCGATGGCTCACGTACACACTATCCCAAAACACTTTGTACTCATTTCAAAACCAAAACCTTTTGAAAAGTCAGACCCCTTTCGGGTTTTGTTTATTTATCTATTTGACCTTTATCGCAAATTGCAAGTGCCATTGTTGTCAACCTAAGGCTTTGATACCAACTTTGTAACACCCCCAAATCCGTAGGACTCGAGGTGCTACTGGGCTAAGATCTCACAATGGATCCTGACCCTAGCTAGCCTGACAACAAGTTCACTGGATCTTACAACAAGGCACAGATAGATTAAAACCAAAATAAGAAACTGATATATATAAGTATCAAAAGGTGATACAGAAGTACCATTGAGTACAAATAAAACATACTGTACATAATAAAAGATCCCATATCCCACGATAACGCCCAGTGTACGGAGCCCTCAGCGGATCACCCACTCTGGATCACTCTGCAGCTCTCCTAACTTGCAAAGGATCTACAACACGGTATAAAACCGTTAGCTAACCATACACATATATATAGAGATGCAGAAGCACAATCACACATCAGGGAATTATAAACACCTCATCATGCAATCACACATTTACCCGGTTTATTATCTTTATAACGTCAATCACTCAAATCGTATATATAGATGTATATGAATATATGTGACACGAGGAATATAACCCTTGCCTATCGGTGGTACCGCCAGCTGGAGTGGTCATATGGGATCACTTCCTCGTGTACCCTAAGGGAGTGGAGACAGTGCCCGTCCCGTGTACCAGATCTGGACTCTCCGCAAAGAACCTCTCTGTCTCCTCGCGGGATGACAGGGCAAAGCTGTCACAACCCTACAGTGAGCAGTCACTAAACCATAGGTAGGTAATAACAACATCGCATGCTATCAAGCATATAACACACACCACTCATGCATACATCCAATATAAGGATGGTAGCTAAGTAAGTCCTATGGACTTACCTCAACCTCAGAAGTAGTCTCAAACACGGTCCACTCCAATCTGGAGGACAACACTGCCTAATAACAAGGCATAACAAGATATCAAACTCCTATCCATAAAAGGGGTCACACCTAGACCCAAGGGATCCATAAGGATCATATCCTAACTCATAAACCTCAAAGCCATAACCGACATAAACGATATCATACTCATCATCATTCTATCCTCATACACATACTTACTATTAACCCGCTCATACTAGGAAAGGAAATGATCATACTACTCTAAGTAGATCCTGTACAAAACGCACCTGCGGAACGGAAAGACGCAGGGGCGGAACAAGGTAAACCGCAGGCGCAACATGGCTCGGCCGCAGGCGCGGTGACAGCGGCCGCAGGTGCTGTGACACGGCTCCCGCAGGGGCGACGGCTTCTAGGCGCGGGGCGGCGACTCTGCAGAACGTAGAGTCCTGACTTCACTTTCACTCTTTACGTGATCAAATCACGTCTTCTCCATTCCAAAGTCACACACATACATATACACACACATTCCAACATCAGTCTACATTCAATTCATCTAATCCTAAGCTAAGGAAGATGGAATCAAGGAAGAAAGAAGAGAAGAAGAAGAAGAAGACTTACCACCACTGTGGTCCTAGGCAGCAGGGAAGGATCAACCACATACTCTCAGCTGGCTCTCAAGCTCAGCAACCATGCACAACATCAACCTTAGCAAGGTCACACCACAAACTCTCTTGCAAACTCAAGAAAACTCACACACAAGATCAAGGAGAGGAAAAGGAAGCAAGAAGGACGTGAGAAAGCTGGGAAATGGAGTGGAAATCCTTGATCACGAGCCAAGGAGAAGACTTAAGGAAGAAGAGAAAGAAAGGGTAAAGCACAAGTCAAAAGGTCAACAAAGCCGGCTGCAGCCGCAGGAAACCGCAGGGGCGGAAATTTCTGGCCGCATGGACGGATCACTACACTAGCCGCAGGGGCGGCTCCACTAATCCCGCAGGGGCGGCTAAGGCCAAATCTAGCTCCAAAGACTAAGGCTCTTACATATATTACTTAGATATCAAAAAAAATTCATATAAAATATGTATATTCATTACAATATTTTTAGAGAGTTATATAAAGGATAAAATCAATTAAAAGAAAGCTCAATTGAAATAATTTTATTTTTTTCATAAATTATAACATATTTTTTTAGAGAGTTATATAAAGGATGAAAAAAATTCATATAATATATGTATATTAGGTTAAAATTGTGTTATATAAATTTTGTATTTGAATTATTGAATAAATTTCTTTTAAGTGGGAAACATAAGAAGAAGAAGAAAAAAAAAAGTAAATAACTTCTACCCTAATTAGAGTTGGGACAAATAAAAATAAAATATTTTATAAAACATGTAATTTAAACCCGGAGCCATGAGTCCTTTTAAAGAAAAATAAAATATAAAAACATAAAATAAAAAGAAGGAAAACAAACTTAGTGGTTAGTGGGATGGTTCAAACTCAAGACCAAGCGAAACTTCTGGTTCTCACTCAAATTCTAGCACCAATATATCCCTGTGTTTTTTTTTAGGTTCTTTATTTTTTGAAATTAAAATGAAGTGGGTTGTAGCAAACTCCAGTCCACCCCTTAATCCATGTCTGGGTCCAATGTCTCATCAATGGACATTGCTAGTCATGAGGTTTTCACCTGTGTATCAAGTGTAATTATGCATTTGCGGTAGAAAGATTGCACAAAAACAACAATAGATTTTCCATGAGCAAGACATTGACTCATAATTTCCTTAAACCTTTCTCAAGCCTCATATATAGTCTCTTGTGTAGTCATTCTAAAACTACTAATCTTATATCTCCAATCAACAATTTTTCTGGGTGGGGAAAAATGTTCATAAAAGCCTCGTGGAGTTGGTCCCATATAGTAATAGATTTAGGAGATAAAGAGTGATACTAATTTTGAAATCATAAGAAGAATGGAGGGTAGAGTCGGCTGACGAAATAACAACATTTCAAGATCATCACAGAAGAAAAAGATCGGTGTCGTGCTTCTGGCAACCACAATCTCACAAGTGATCATACGGGGTTAGGTTTTGTCGGAAAATTTTGGGAGAGAAGAAAAAGTAATACATTAAATCAATTTTCTTTAATTTTTAAAATTTCTTTTTCTTTTTTAGCCTTAAAAAATAGGGGGAACTTTCTTTGACCATGTCTTGACCGGACACAATATGTGTCCTCCCCGTGTCCTACCCCTGAACCGTGTCTTGACCGTACCGGGGCATATTTGACCGTGTCCAAGTCGTGTGCTACCGTGTCCCCCTGTCCGACACGACAGTACACGGAACACTCTACCTTCTAAAGGTATCTCTGTATCATAGGTCTCCGATATCCTTCCCCTCACGCCAATTCTAGTCCCTGAAAAACGCCCCACATTTCCGCTGCCGGTACAGAAATATCACATGACCTACAATATTCTTTATCCTTAAGATAAGTTATTTCGAATTTTACAAAATGCTCACATTATTTTTAGTGGGAATTTTGCTTATAGAAAAAGAACATACTCTATAGAAAGTATATAATATGGCTATTAGAATGAATTCTTTTATTCTCCAAAGAGTTCCTCTAGTTGAAAGAATTTGTGCTGGAATTGTGTACTAAATATATATGGATGAAGAGATCGAGGAATAAAAAGAGTGATTGAATTTCACAACATGTTGGTAAATATGCGAATGTTATTATAAGGTTGTAGGGTGCAAAATTTGATGTAAGCGGACCTTATTCTCCTCATCCTAGATTTACAACAACATGCTTCAACCACACCATTCTTATTATTCCAAAGACTTGTCATATGATCATATCCACTTATATATAAACATGCTATTTCCCTACAATGACAACAATTGTTGATCCAAAATGTTAGATTTTTCTGCATGTGTTGTGATTTTTTTATTATTATTTCGAATCGATTCGAAGCTAGTTTAAAACCTTTTATTTTGCACGAATTTATAATTTTAACTTAGAAATTAACATACGTATATGGTTACTATATACTAAAAATGTTACACTTAATCCTTAAAGTCAATCTCTTCTTAAATCTCTCAATTCAGTCGCTTATAATTATGTTTATTTTAGTCAAATAATAGAAATTTATTAATGATATCTCAAATTATAATATAATATTTGAAATTAGAAATTAACACTCTAATAGTCTAATCTTGTATCATTTTTTAAATAATACAATAAAAATACTATCTAATGATAAATATTAATCTCTAGTTATCATAATTAAAAAATAATTAAAAATAAAATTATAATTTTATGTCATAAAATTATATAGTATAAATAATAAATACTATCAAATGATAAAAGTAGCTAAAAATTACCTTCAAATTAACATTATAATAATTTCTAAAATTTTATTTTAATCTAGAAATTTTCCTCCTCGAAGTCGAGTTTCGTAAGTATTAATTGAATTGTCTTCTCAACGAAGAGGTGGAGTTTTTAAATTTTATATGTACATTATTAAATAAAATGTTGGTATCAGACTTTTCGTGTTTGTTTTCAAAATTTTGTTAATTTTTATTTTTTTTGAAATAAATTTGATTTAATGATCCACGTATTATTAAGAATTTTTTTTAAAATGTTTTGATGTACAATATTGAGTACTGCATGTTATATGCTTCGTTTTTTTTTTGGGTAAGAAGTGTTATATGCTTAGTTAGTTAGTTTGATACTGAAATATGTCTTTTAGGGGTGGGCATAAGACGGGATTGAGGTCATTTCAGTCCCGTCCCGACTATTTTAAACGGGACGGGATTGGAAAGGACCTTGGGTATTTTAGATTGAATTTCACCGGATCCTATCCCGGCTGGGACCGGGAGGATGAGCCCAATTCCGTTTACACATTAGTTTATTAAATGTTTTTAAAATTAATGTTTTATCCACAAAATATTCGTATACACATCTAAATGAAGTTGGTACATTTGTCAATTTTAACGGTTTGACCGACATGGTTTATTTTTTAAAATATAATAACTTAACTATGTAATAACTATATAATTATTTCGCTAATCCTTAGTGATTCTACTTATATTTATAATTTTAAATTAAAAACTTTATTATATACCGAACGGGACGGGCCTAGCGAGATGGAGAAATTAAGGTCCATATCCCGTTCCGGATAGTTTTTGACGGGACGGGTTCGGGACGAAATTTATATTTTGAATGAAATCCCGTCAGGCCCGGAACGGAACTGGAATTGGCGGGATTTATGCTCATCCCTAATGTAATGTCTTTAATGTACGTACGTACGTACGTAGAGGTAACATGCATGGTAGTGGGCAAATTGAGACTAGTGGTAGTGAGTTGTCGCATACATATACGTTACAAAACAAATCTACGTCCATATTTGAATACCTATATAGTGGAAGTGAGAATATTATGAGTAAATATATACGTAATGTACTTTATTTTCCTTTATATAATGCTTACGAGCAATATATATATCGTGTCCTGCATAACTATTTTCCAACTCTCAAACCACAAAAATACGTAGCAATGGTGTTACGTTGGCCAGGATTTATGCACCAAAGGATTTCCAATTCACTTTCGGTAAGTATTTCATTGATCTTAACCACACATTTGATCATTTCAACTCTCTAAAAACAGAATAAAAACAAATCTAGTATACGTACGTATCATTGTTCATTTATAAAATTTTAATTTATAGGTATTGCCTTATCATTTTTCATGTAAAATATATTTAATTTCTCCATTATTATGTTTTCCTATAGGTAAGAGAATTAATTAATCAAATTACACTTCAATTACTTTAACGGCCTGGGTTCAACTCTGAAAATGAAAAAATAATGAAAATGAATGTAGTTTATTTATACGTTATTGTTCATTCATAAAGTTGTATTCATATGATGATGTTTTCTCATCTTCTATATAAAATGTATTTTCTTTCTTTCATTTTGTTTCCCTAATATCAAAATTAATCTTACAACTACTATAAACTAAAATGAATGATTCCAAAAAAAAAAAATCATGAACAAGGACATGCATATGGACTGGATTCATTTTCATTCCGTTTTTCGTTTCCGAAATTACAACCAAACGGGAGCTAAAACTACAAAAGATAATTCCAAAATTTTGTATGAACAAAAACATATATATTGACTAGATTCATTTCGTTTTTGTTTTCAGAATTACAACCAAACAAGCTAGGCTTCATATTTTGATTCAATCTTGAATATGACATGTAAATTATATACATTAATGTGTGCAGATTGTGGAGCTCCTTGTTCACATGGATTGTGATGGCTGTGAGAAAAGAATACGCAGAGCCATCTCTAAACTGACCGGTATATATCTTGATATATATTATACTTCTTCGATATATATCTCGCAACGAGTGGTGTGTTCATATTCAATTTATTTAGAAATAGACAATCAGATGTTCAAAATATGTGCGATCATAATTGACCCATAAAGCGTAATTCTTTTCTATGTACTTTTGATTTGCAAATCTTCGTACTGCCTTCTATTTATATTTTAATTAGGGCCGATAATAGTATTGGAATTTGTTATTATTAATATTATTATTCACTAGTAATATAAAAATATGAGAAACAAACAAAATATACTATGATAAAGTTATGTAAGTATAATTTAAAATAACATATGATTATTTTACATGTCATTATGTCCATAAATATAAATGATAATCTAATCATAAAATTTAATAAACAATTATGAGTTAAATGATAAAAAAAAACTTTGGATACGGATTTTCGTCTGCTTGAATTAAACTTGTTAGTAACATTTAACATATTAGTTTTATTATGAACCGTAATCATTTCCTGAAAAAATGAACGGTTGATTGATAAAAACCTGAACTATTAAATTGATACAAAATATAAATTATTATAATAATAGACCCAAGGTTGTGAAATGATGAACTTTTTTAGAAACCTTATACAAAAATAAACTAACATATCATCTATTCCTTCATATTCTACAAATGTCTAGTTTAAAACAAAAATTGTATAATAGACGGGTTCATATTCAATCCGTTTAGAATTATTCGATAATAATAACTTAAGTTTATTTCCAATACAGTTGACAGTGACGATATTGTTTGCTTTTCTGGTTGAATTTGTCAATTTGGATTTTCATGTCCACTTAGTTTAGATTGTTGTATAGTACCGCACACTAAATGACGATTAATTCTTTTACATGACATTTTATACCCGATTGTCAATCGGGTATAAAAGTGTCATAAAAAATTAATCGTCAAACTCTTGTTGATATAGATAATACTCCAACTACATATAACACTTTCAAATTACAATGGAGTCACCACCAAAATTCTTGAGGTTTTACCATCTATAATACTTCAACTTCATTAGATCCACTTTGTTTTACATTCTAAAGTTTCAACCATCAAAACCTTAATGAAAGTTAGCACTTGTCCCCCGTTTGGTTATAACTCCGGAAACGAAAACAGATTGAAAATGAATATAGTTTATATATGTACCTTGTTCATGGAATCATTCCACGTGGTTTCCAAAATACACTTGGTCCTCCCATTTTGTTACCTTGTAGGGTATCAAAACTAATCAATTTTTACTACATTTACTTCAAAGCACAATGATTCCCTAAAACTTCATGAACAAAGTTACACATATGGACTAGATACATTTTTATTCCGTTTTCGTTTCCGGAGTTGAAACCAAACAGACCCTTATAATATACTGATACATGTAATATGATTTACAGGAGTTGATAGTCTTGAAATAGACATGGACAAGCAAAAGGTCACGGTGACAGGCTACGTAGATCAAAGAAAGGTGTTGAAGGTGGTAAGAAGAACAGGGCGAAAAGCCGAGTTTTGGCCATACCCGTACGACAACGAGTACTACCCGTACGCATCACAATACTTGGATGAGTCTACGTTCGCTTCGAGTTACAATTACTACATGCACGGATACAATGAGAGTGTGCATGGGTATTTCCCCAATCAAGCCTATGCAACAGTTGACGATAGTGTTGTAGCACTCTTTAACGATGATAATGTACATGCATGTACAATAATGTGAACGTAAATTGAAAAGTACTAAAAAAAAAAAGTGAATAATAAACTACTTGAAATAGAAAAAAAAATTGTAATGTATATTCTTGAAATATTGTTGAGACGAAAAAGAGAAGAAAATATTCCACATCGACAACAATAGAAACGAGAATGCATGGTTAAGTTCATGAATTACTCTTCTTATTGTCAAATGATTTTGAGACGAACATGTGTCCTCCAAGCTCATGAGATTCCATCACATTTTGTTGCTCGATATATCTTATGGTTTTTAGGATTTGTGAACAAAATCGGTTCAATACCACTCGATTCAACTGTGTTTCTTATATTGTCAATTGATTTTAGGATGTAACATCAGTCTGCATCGGACTTTAACAAATTAATTAATGATCGAGTATGACTTTTGTAAATTCTATTGTATAATTTCCGGTTTTGAATTGAAATAATCTAAATTCTTCGTCCTAGTCGCATTTGACGGCCAATGTCATCTAACTTTGCATTATTTTTCATGTACATTTGCATCCAATTCTATAAAGCAACAAACACGTCTTTGACTACGTCGATGAATCACTAGGGCAAGGACTTGTCTAGCCGCGAATCAAGCTCCGCAACCCACTTTTATAAGCCATTGATCACTCTTGTCATCGAAGACATTATTATTATTATTATTTTTCAATAAAGATAGCACGCAAACCATGTGTCTAGGAGTTCTCTTAGTTCATCCTTCAAAGATCAATGACTATATATCACCGCTGGAATTGTTCAAAGAGTTTCAAAGTCTTACCTGGTGTTTAATTTTAAAACACTACACCCAAAACAAATGGATAAAAAGGCATGCCTAGCTATGTAATAAGATGGATCGAGTTTCAACAACAGGATAAAAAATAAGAGATACCAACCTCTTATAGCTAGTTTTGGTTAAGTGGCCGGCACCAAACAAATGAAAATTAAACTATAAATCTGGTCATTTAAAGAATATATTAAGCTCACAATGTATAATGTATATCGACGCATTTTCTTTACTTACATCTCAACAATTAGCAATAAATATGTTATAATAAGCGATGATGTCAAAGACACTAAGGAAGATAGCTTTCGTACAGATGACTCTCATTTTAGGTTTCAACCATAGCCTAGAACAATTCAATGCTCAAAGAGAGCTATATAGCTAAGAAGAACCTAACTGAATGTTGGAGATAATAAGTTCACACATATATATAAAGTGGAGGCATTCTCTACTATATAAGGTCAATGAACTACTCCTATTGTCAATTAATTTTAGAATGAAACTCTGTTGGACTTATTGACACCGAGCAAAAAAATAAAGACTTCCGTGTTCAACTATTGAAGGATCATGACAGTTAAAAGAACGATTTTGGTTTTAGGGATATATGGGTGTTAAATATTTTGTGGGTTTACAAAAGCAAAGGCAAATTGATATCGGTTTTAGTCCAGTGTATTGGTGGTTCCGATGAAAATGGCTATCCCAATTTCACAACGGTCAAGGTTTAAGGTATTTTTCCTTAATACAAAAAGGAAAGTAATTAGACCTAGTCGTATCCGTTGTTGGACAATCCTAATTAATATAGGAAACAATGAAACATTAACTCAAAACATTTTATTTCCTCTTTAAAAGCCCTGATTCCGCAAAATTTTTCCGAAACAAAGACCACAACGCAGCAATCTCAAAACTGAGAGGCTCAAATAGGATACTTAGACAATGACGGAATGTAAAGTAATAAATGTAGTTTTTTTTTTAATGCAAGTAATAATTGTAGTTTTTTATTGAACTGGGGCGAGACTTCTGGCCTTATGAAACTTGCAAGTATTCCTTGTTCAAGCCGAATCAGGAACACCTTCCTTCTCGGTCACAGTTGGATCAGCAGATGAAGTCTCATTGATGTTGCTCGAGTCCTCAGCTTTCTCCGGGCTTGCTGTCTTTGATGGAACTGGCTTCGGCTTTGTCATGATTTCCTTACAAAACCTGTAATAATCGTTACACAAAGAAAAAACACATTAGGCTATGAGCTCTCTTACTAGGAAAATTATTATTCGTTGGAAAAAAAAGGTACATGAGTTCATTTAACAAATTTTAATGAATTTAGGGTCAAATTTCACATTTAAACTCCAAAAAATTTACAAGCTTCCATACACTCTATTCATCAATCTTACAAAATTTTCAAAATATCAGCTACAATAAGCTATCTTAACTAAACTAGATAAGTTACTAAACTAGTGCTCCCAAACAAACCCTAAATCAAGGCCCGGCTCGGTGATTTTAGAGGTCCCGTGCAAAAACATATCCGATCCCTTAAAATTTTTATTTATTAAAGTTAATCATGCAATTAATTATAGATAAACAAATTTAGTTAACTATTAAGCTGTATTTAATTTTTGTATGATCTTTTTCATATAATTAAAGTATTATGAAAAATAAAAACTAAAATAAAGTAATTACTTCTCTAGTGCTTCAGCCTTCTCCTTCACATCAGCAGAAAGCATGACAGGAGTTACATGTTTAGGAAGTTCAATCTGTTGCTGCTGTTTCTCACGTAGCCATGCTTCAGCCTCAGCACACTCCTTTAGTACCTAATGAGAGAAAGATATATAGTCATATTATGAGTATTAATAGAAATTAAATGGATAATGCATTATATAAAATATATATCTCACCTTCCCCTTGTCAGAAATATCAACATGATTGAATTTAGCATCTGTGGACATTGCTGCATCTCTGAAACTATAAATGCATCGAACAAGCTGATCAATAACAGCGCCACGCTCTGTGATCTCTTTGTAGCGGAACTCGATTGGGTCACCTTGCTGCAAATTTTACATTTATTAGTAAAAATAGAAATAAAATCTCAAATTAAAAAGAAATCAACACAATATGCCATATATATATATATATATATATATATATATATATATCTTACTTTCTTAAGCTCCTCAAGCTTTGCAACATATACAGCTTTTGTTTCGTCTTCTCCTTCGTCATCCAGCCAATCTTCAACCTCTTCAAGCAATGCAATGAATTCGTCTTTTTCAGTAGGAGTGACAAACTCTCCATATTTGTCATTAAGCTAACAAAAATAAATAAGAATCATCTGTTAATACATTATTATTGGGGGAAAAAAACATTAAAAAAATTGCATGAAATGAATACCTTATTCCCCATTTCGTATACATAAGCTTCCAGTTCATTCTTCCGATCTTCTGTTTCCTCCATCTCACGAGCTTGAAGAGCCATTTCAAAATCCTCGACAGCATCCTGCAGATCTTCATCCGACATGGCACCGAATATTATCTCTATTACAGGAACATTTGTCGTCCTCACCTTTCTCTTTGGAGACTTAATCTGTGTTAAGTCATTATAAGCACTCAAAATTCAATCTAACAAGCAACACTAGTGTAAAATTCAATCTAAGGCATCCATTCAAAGCATTACAAACAACATCAAGTTTTGAAAAAAAAAGAATATACCAAAGTTTAGTTTATTTGGGAATGAGTTTATAAACCACTTAAAAATAAACTTTTTTAGGGTCATAAGTTTTTCTAAGTATAACAAACCAAGTAAACAGCCTTATATGTTTTATTTATGTAAACATGTTGAGAAATGTCCCGAAAATAAACTCATTTAATTTAGTTTATAATCCCAAAAATAAACTCATTTACCTTGGCATCAGTTTCCATCTGTATAGGTTTCTCCGCGGAGTTCACATCAGCTTCAGCTCCTTGACCTTCAGCAGCAGTCTTAGCATCTTGCATGTTGACATCAACGTCAGAGGGAGCTGAAAATAAAATGATGCTCGAGGCTTCTTTGTTTTCCATTAAAATAGCTTCCTTCTCTTTAACATCCACTTCTTCTAACAGCTGAAAATTGATAAATGCCCGTTAACAGTAAGCCATAGCCAAAAATGCCAGTAAAGCAAAAACTAAAGGAAAACTTACTGTTGCTGATTCAACAGAAATAATGCCATGTAAGTTGAGTCGAACTTTGACCATCAGCTTTGATCGCTCAGCATTATAAGATTTGAAGGGTCGGATCTGTGAACACATAAGAAAACATGTTATCATTAGACAAGAAGCCCAACAAAAACTAAAGGAGATAATTGAGCTGTCATATTCTAGAGCATTGCTAACCATGTATGTACCGATCATAGGATGAGCTTGTATTTCAGTGAAGTCAGCATAATGCACATCAACTGAGAATGAATCAGATGGGCAGAATGTGAGGGATTTAACACTAGGAATCGGATTTCCTTTTCGAAAAACTATAGTACTTTGTTGTCTCTCTAATCCTCCATTCTTTAAATCTGGACCAGAAACTTTCCATGACAACGCAATCGAAAAAGGAAAACCCTCGTTAACCTGTAAAACATAACAATTTTCGATTATTCATACAAAAATGAAGAAATCTTTTTTTTAAAAAAAACTACTCCTAAACAAGAAAAACAAAAGCTTGTATATTCACAGTTAATTTTCCCTTCACGTGGACTCTACTTTTTCCATCACTATCCTATAGTCTTTGCCATACCAAAAACAAAAAAGAAGGTTTTTTTCCTACAAATTTGTTTATGTCAAAATCTACTACCTTACCTACTAGAGATTTTTATGAACACAACTATCATGATGAACATTCAAAATATTTTCCAGTTCAAGTTTCTTAAGGACAAACATAAGTTATTAAGCAATCTAGCAAAGACATGACATAAAATATTCAATTGCACACGAAATTTACCGCTATATCCTTTATATTTGTTTATATAAACACTACTTGATCAATGAAATAGACAAGATTTCAGTTTGTTACCTGAAACTCCCTAACCTTGAAGGTTGGGCTCAGCATGGCACACTGGAGAGCACATCCCTTAGCAACAGATTCACTAGCATCAATGCTACGCCGAGGCTCCTTCCCAAAAAAATCAGTCAATATCTTCATGATAGCAGGAACACGCGAACCAGATCCAACAACCTCAACCGAATGGATATTCTCCACCAAAAGACCAGCACCAAGAAGAGCTTTTTTCAGTGGTTTCTTAATTCTGTCCAAGATTGACATACTGATCTGCTCAAACTCATCCCTCTTAATGAAACCCTTAACATCCTTCACTTGCATTAAGCTTTCAATAACAAGAGGTGCTTCAGGATAATCACTAAGAATTTTCTTTACATTTTCACAACCATACCTAAGCTTCAGAGAAGTCCAAAAATTCTGGTAAACATTAATATTATACTCTTCCTGAAATTTGGCAGCAAAATGATGGAACAAAATCTCATCAAAATCTCGTCCACCAAGACAACGATCAAATGAATGAGCCAAAATTTTGACTTGATCTTTCTTAAATCCAGCTATGCAAACCTGCATACTAACATGACCAATATCAATAAAAGCAACATTCAGCTGTTCATTTTCAGGTAAGTCTGTTTTATAGTATCCATAATTCAAAGCAGTAGCTGTAGTTTCATGAATCAGTTGTAAAGGATGAAGGCCAGCAATTATAGCAGCATCCATCACAGCTCGTCGCTGAAGATCAGTAAAATAGACAGGAATCCCAATACAGCAATCCATAATTGCAGCATTGAGATTCTTTTGAGGTATTGTTTTCATTTCTGAAAACAACAAAGCCAAAACTTGAGTTGTAGTGAATGTTCTTTTCTCTCCCATGTATTGTGCATGGATCAAAGGGAAACCATCAGGTCCTTCAGTGACTGTAAATGGAAATGACTTGAGATCACGCTTCAGCTCGGGATCATTGAATGGTCTTCCTATTAAACACTTAATCTGCGAAATCAAGTTCTTAGATTTCATCATTGTTGAAGAAGATGCCTCAGCTGTTCCATTGGAGGACTGGTTTTCACCGAAACATATAATAGCAGGAGTTTCATGGTTTGATTCGTCGTCGAGAATGACAGATACTACACCGCTCTCATTGCCAAAATCAAATCCAGCCATATTCATCTTTAGTATGCAAATTATCTTCTGTGAACCTGTGTTTTGAGAAGATAGTATATATCAGTAAAGCATTTAAGGCATAATTACCCATCATAATCAAAATTTCCAAAAAATTATAATGTAGTGATATGAGATATGAACAAAATTCTATTTCTATACTGTTGATTATCCTCCCTGTTTAGCAGACAAGTGGAAACACATATCCTTATGTAAAATTAGGACTCTTAGTGATTATTGATAAACCCTAACAGACTATTAAATCCTCTGGAAAAAAATATTGAGCAAATTGAGAGATTATTGATCAACTTCCTCTGTTCATCCAATGGATAATGGCGTTACAGTACATCTAAATTCACATCAAAATCTTATATGACTTAAATACCTAACATAAGCAGAAAACCTACGAAAAACTCATCAGCATAACAATTTACGACAGCCTTTAAGGAAAGCTCACAAATTCAAAGACAATCAAAATCAAACTATAACGTTTAATAAATCAGTTCAAAAGAATTAACCTAACAAACACAAACTTAACACATCTGAAATTTCACTTCACGTAGCTATTCAGATCTGAAAACCTAATATTTAGAGACAAACATGCAAAACAAAACTTATGAAACGAAGCAGAAAAGCCGAGCAATCTCAGGTCGTGGTTACCTCTTTGAAAAATGTTGTAGTGTAGTATTATGAGAGAATTTCAGTATATATAGTGGCATTTCAAAATTTACATTTTATTTTTTTTATTTTCTAGGTTTTCTAATGTTTTATATTTTACTTAAAAAGGTGTTTTCTTTAAAGAATATAATAAAGAAAAAAGATTTGATGCATGCATGATATATTTAAAAGTTGATTTCATACTTTTATATGCAATTCTAAAATCAAAAATTACCTTTATAATGATAAAAATAATTTTTGAAAAACTAATGAAATTTGATACTCATTATATATTGATACATGCAAAAATAAGCGAAAATGAGGGCTCCCCAACCAAGCCTATGCATGAACCATGGTGTGAACATGTATTGGAAAAAAAGGTAAAAATCAAGTGAAAATTATATACTTGAAATATTAGATCATATAAAAGGTTTTGCAGCACATAAGCAATAGAAAATATGATACCATATTCGTCAATGTAATTAAAATGCGACGAATATAATCTTATATTATATTGAGTTATGCCTACTATCTCAAACTTGACCCTTCTTATATTACTTTGAGTTACATAAGAAATCATCAATACAACGATTGAATTACTTAAAATATATAAAACTAGTGTCTAGTGTGCTCACTACTAACTATATACGGTGGTTGATCGCTTTTAGAAAGTCTCATTATGTATTACCTTGAATTGTCATCGTGACCATTTTCTAGTGATCAATGCAAAACCTTAATATTTATTATGATGGGTTCATGGATAAGATCATCGGTGGAGAATTTTTCATCAATCTTTACAACACGCCTTTATTAAATCGTTAATGAATTCTTCGTAAATAATCATCTTTGATTGCTTCCGGTATTGTGACTTTTCATTATTACCACATTCTCTCGGTTGCAACCTAGGCTTCTAACTGAAGAGCAAAATAAGTTATCAGTTTTCTTGTCTAAGTCATTTCACACCCTCGTAATGTATAAAAGAATTCGTAGATGAAAATATATATATATATATATATATATATATATAAATACATTGTTGTACATAAATATAAATACATTGTTGATTGCATGCATTAAACTAAGTTAACTATGGTATCAAAGATGGATAAATATCTCCTGATTGTTAATTCACTTTATGTATGAAACTATTAAATGGATGAATGTGAATTCACTTTATGTTGGTTGCATCAATCACAAGAGTGTATATGTTGTTGATTTATGTGAAATATATGTTGTTGATTTATGTGAAATATCACACATTTTGAGAAGGGAAATCATAGATTAAACCACATATAATCATAGATTAAACCACATATATAAGCATACATTGCTTTACTTACATTTACATTGTTGATTGCATTGATTTCATGCTTTAAGCTAATTCAACCAACCTAGATAGGTGTCTCTACCTTCCAATTCCTAGATTCCGCGCCCCCCCCCCCCCCCCCCCCCCCCCCCCCCTCTTTCTTTACACCGTTTACATCCAAGTAGTTGAAAGTGGACGGTCCTACCTTTATATTTTGACCTTATAATACTTGCAAACACTTGATACTGATATAGATAAACACAAACAAATACAAAAATCACTTTGCACATGGAGCCAGGGAACACTGACCTACAACAACTATTAACCCATACAATTCCACTCTTAACTTTCCACTTGAAAAGCCCTAATTCCACTCCAAAATTTCCAGAAACAGTGACCCACAGCAACTATTACCCCATACAATTTCACTATTGACTGTAAAGGTAATATTACTATAGTTCTAAATAAACATAGGCAGCGAACAGGAAAATAATAACTGTAGTTTTCAATATTGATCTGAGGCGAAGTATTCCTGGTTCAAGATGAAGCGGGAATGCCTTCCTTCTCGGTCTCCATTGGATCAGCAGATGGAGTCTCACTTGAGTCCTCAGCTTGGCCGTTACTTTCTCCGGCTTGGGGTGGTGGTTGTGCTTGCTCTGGGCTTGCTGCCTTTGGTGGAGCTGCCTTTGGCTTTGTCATGATTGCCTTACAAAACCTGTAGCCATCGTTACACAAAGCAAAAACATATTAAGCTGTGAACATCTCCAATTTATAAGCTTGAGAGTGTTTGGAAGAAGAAAAAAATAGTTTATTGGATATTTACAAGTGTAAATTTGATAAAAGATACATGAGTTGATTGAGTTGATTTATTAAATTTGATGAATTTAGGGTCAAATTTAACAATAAACTCCAAAAAGGTACATCAGTTCATTTAACCTATTTTCTCATGAATATAGCTGATGAAGATGATTTAAAAGTGAGAAGCTGGATAAGTTACTAACTTAGTGCTCCCAAACAAACCCTATATCACCCTAATGCTTAGATTTCTCATCTTGTGGAGGAACTACAAATAAATGACATTTGAAGGTATTATAGACTTTATAGTGATTCATCATTTGTCAAAAATTCAAAGCAGGTTTGCTATAACAGGCAATTAGACATAAAATAATTACCTATCTAGTGCTTCAGCCTTCTTCTTCACGTCAGCAGAAAGCAGGGCAGGGGTTGCATGTTTAGGAAGTGCATTCTGTTGTTGCTGCTTCTCTCGTAGCCATGCTTCAGCCTCAACGCACTCATTTAGTACCTGGTGGGAGAATAATATAGTCATATTATGAGTATCAATAGGGATTAAATGGCTAAAGCATTATATAACATATCTCACCTTCTGCTTCTCAGAAATATCAATATGACTGAATTTAGGATCTGTGGACATTGCTGCTTCTCTAAAACTATTAATGCAGCGAAGAAATTGATCAATAGCAGCACCACGCTCTATGTTTTCTTTGTAGCGCAACTCAATTGGGTCACCTTGCTGCAGATTTTTACATTTATTAGTAAGTGATGGAAATAAAATTTCCATTTACAAATAAATCAACACGCCATTGGCATATTTCTTACTTTCTTAAGCTCCTCAAGCTTTGCAACATATACACCTTTGGTTTCATCTTCTCCGTCTTCGTACAGCCAATCTTCTACCTCTTGAAGCTTGGCCATGAATTCTTCCTTTTCAGTAGGAGTAACAAACTCCTCATACTTGTCATAAAGCTAACACAAAAAAAAAATAAGAATAGTCTGTTAAAGGTTCAAATGCCAACCGATCAGAACGAAGCATAAAAAATTGCAGAAATGATGAATTGATTACCTTATTCCTCATCTCGTATACATAAGCTTCCACTTCATTCTTCCGATCTTTTGTATCCTCCATCACACGATCTTGAAGAGCCATTTCAAACTCCTTCTCAACAGCCTTCTGCAAATCTTCAGGTGACATGGCACCGAATATCATCTCTACTACAGGAACATTTGTTTTCTTTACCTTTCTCTTTGGAGCCTCAACCTGTGTTAAGTCAATATAAGCACTCAAAATTCATCCTAAAAGCAGCTCTAACACATTATTCCGCATGTCTATCATGACAAGTTGTAGTTGGATATGCACCCTAGCTATACAAAAAGCAAGGGATTCATTCAAAGCATGACAAACAACATCAAGTTTTGAAAGAATAATACATCAATTTGGCTTTCCCATACTAGAAATCACAAAATACGAAGCGTAAGTTTCTATTAAAGGTATTATTGCATAGGATTGCACATTACCTTAGCATCTGTGTCCATCTGTACAGGTTTCTCCTCTGAGTTCACGCCAGCTTCAGCAGTAGCCTTATCATCTTGCATGTTGATATCAACGTCAGAGGGAGCTGAAGATGAAATGTTGCTTGAGGCTTCTTCCGTTTCCATTGACATAGCTTCCTTCACCACCGGAACTTCAATTTCCTCTTCTTCTAAGAGCTGAAATTGATAAAGGCCCATTAATTGTAAGCTATATCCTAATGCCAGTAAAGCAAAATTAAAGAAAAACTAAAGACTTACTGTCGCTGATTCAACAGAAACAATGCCATGCAAGTTCAGTCGAACTTTGACCTTCAGCTTTGACCGCTCAGTGGTAGAAGATTGGAAGGGGCCGATCTGTGCATTTCATACCAAAAGAGTGTCAGAAACTAGTAAAAAAGATGGAAGAAAATCTATCCAAGAATCAATTCAGCATTAGAAGGACGTGAACATATAAGAAGATATTTGATCATTAGTTGAGAGGCCCAACATAACTAAAGGAGATAATTGAACTGAGATATTCTAGGGGATTGCTAACCATATATGTGCTGATCTTGGGAGGGGCTTGTACTTCATTGAAGTCAGCGTAATGCACATCGACTGAGAATGGCTCAGATCGGAAGAATGTGAGAGCTTTAACACTAGGAATTGGATTTCCTTTTGGAAAAACTATAGTACTTTGTTGACTCTCTGATTCTCCGTTCTTTGAACCTGGAGCAGAAACTTTCCATGACAAGGCAATCGAAAAAGGAAAACTCTCGTTAACCTGTAAAACATAGCAATTGTCAGTTATTCCTTAAATGAAGGAATCTCAAATCAACAATATAACATTCCTAAACAAGCAAAATAAAGCTTGTATAACCCACAATTGGTTTTTCCTTCATAGAGCATATTGGACTCTAGTTTTTCCAACATTATCCTAAGTCTTGACGATAACAAAATCATCGCAACAGGATACACCAACTAGTGCCTAGTGGAATCTTAGAATGGTAAGTAAGCAAAGCATTATCCTGCAGGCTGCAATTAATATGGCAAAAACACATTTCCGGAAGACTTAAGTTGGAGAACAATCACTTCATCAACCACTTTATGCCAAATGAAGCAAAGATTAACTTACTCCCATTCGATTCTCCATTTAACCAAAAGGTGACAACACCAAATATCCTAACAGCATGATCCATTCAGCATACTGATCAAGGCTTAACTATCTCAATCAAATAGACTTCCATAAGCACAGGACACGAGCTTTCTTCCATTACAAATTTCTTTATGCCAAAATATACTACCTTAGCTACTGGAGCTTTTTATGAACACAACTATCATGATGAACATTCAAACTTTTCCCAGTTCCAGTTTCATAAGGACATACCGAAGTGATTAACCAATGAAGTGAAGACATTACGTGAAATATGCAACTGCAGAAGAAAGTGGTGATATGAAAATTTGATACTTATAATAGATATGGCAACAGTTTATTACCTGAAACTCCCTAACCCTGAAGGTTGGGCTCAGAATGGCACACTGTAAGGCACAACCCTTAGCAACAGATTCACTAGCATTCATGGTACGCCGAGGCTCCTTCCCGAAAAAATCAGTCAATATCTTCATGATTGCAGGAACACGTGAACCAGATCCAACAACCTCGACTGAATGGATATTCTCCACCAAAAGACCAGCTCCAAGAAGAGCTTTTTCCAGTGGTTTCTTAACTCTCTCCAAGATCGGCATGCTGATCTGCTCAAACTCATCCCTCTTAATGAAGCCCCTAACATCCTTCTCCTCCATCAAGCATTCAATGTTAAGAGGTGCTTCGGGGTTAGCGCTAAGAATTTTCTTTAACTTTTCACAACCAGCCCTAAGCCTCAGACATGCCCTAGCATTTTGGTAGACATTAATCTTATACTCTTCCTTAAATTTGGCAGCAAAATGCTGGAAGAGAACCTCATCAAAATCTCTTCCACCAAGGCAGCGATCAAATGAATGCGACAAAATTTTGACTTGCCCTTTCTTATAGCCAGCGATGCAGACTTGCATACTAGCATGGCCTATATCAATAAAAGCAACGTTCATCTGCTCATTTTCAGGCAAGTCTGTCTTATAGATTCCATAGTTCAAGGCAGTAGCCGTGGTTTCATGAATCAGCTGTAAAGGATGAAGGCCAGCAATTGTAGCAGCGTCCATCACAGCTCGCCGCTGAAGATCAGTAAAGTATACAGGAATCCCAATGCAGCAGTCCACAACTGCAGCATTGAGATTCTTTTGAGCTATGATTTTCAGGTCTGAAAACAACATACCCAAAACTTGAGTTGGAGTGAAGGTTCTTGTCTCTCCCAAGTATTGTGCATGGATCAAAGGGAAACCGTCGGGTCCCTCGGTGACTGTAAATGGCACTGACATGAGATCACGCTTGAGCTCGGGGTCATTAAAAGGTCTTCCTATCAAACGCTTTATCTGGGAAATTGAGTTCTTAGGGTTCATCATTGTTGAAGCTGCCCCCGCTGTTCCAATGAAGCGCTGCTTTTCACCAAAACATACAATTGCAGGAGTTTCACGCTTTGATTCGTCGTTGAGGACGACATCTATCCCTCTCTGCCTTGCGACAGCCACTACACCGCTCTCATTGCCAAAATCAAATCCAACCACACTCATCTTTAAGGTGCAAAATTAGTTCCTCCGAACCTTCATTTCGAGAAGACAATAAATATTAGGTAAAGCTTTTAGGCAAGTCTATCAATCACATAACCAAAATGTCTACACTATTAGCATGTTTGCCAAAAGATTATAATGAAGTGATATGAAATTAAATACATTTGGTTTGCTGAGTATTGACACAAATTGTGTTTCACATGTCCTAAAATCGAGACTTATCATCTCAATTCTTTTATATGTGAGTCTGACTTTTATGTTGAAATAAAAAACCATAAATTTGCAACTTCTAGCGCTTTTCCCGTACCGTCATTTTATCCCTGTTTAGCAGAGCTCATTTTTATCTCCGCATTAACTACAAAAATTTCAAATGTATAGAAAGCACATAATCTGAAAACCATTCCCATCATTCAGATACCAGCAAAATATGGCAAGTCTTTTAAATACAGATATTCAACAATAACAGGACAGTGAATGTTCCATGTCACCCAACAACTTCTAAGGGAAGCATTGGAAGCACAGACAAGTGGAAACACATATGCGTATTTAAAACTAGGGCCCCTACGGTTCCCAATCCCACTGTCCGTTTCAATTCCATATCTGTTTCCAAAGTATAATAAGTGAAATTACATGAAAAAATCTATTTAATTACAGCAAACATGGTCGATGCAAGGGGCCAAGCAGATTGTTAAACCCACTGAACACAAAAATTGAGCAAATTGAGACATTATTGATCAACTTCCTCAAAATTTTAAATTGCTTAAAAACCTATGAGAATCTTAAATTACTTGAAACCTATGAGAATCAAACACAATCAAAACATGGCCAGTGCAAGGGATCAAGCTTTCCGGCCAAGCAGATTATTCACCTAATGGACAATACATCTAAAACCACATCAAAATCTTAAATTACTAAAACACCTATCAGATCAAACAGAAACCTAAGAAAAAACACATCAGCATAACAATGTACGTGAACCTTTAATTATATAACACAAAGAAGAAACGTCTGAAAGCTCACAAACTCAAACACAATCAAAATCAAACAATCAAACTAGAATGTTTAGCAAATCAGTTTAAAATAATGCAACCGGCAAAAACGCCATTCAACGCAAACAAGCACACACCTAACACATGACATAACAGATCTGAAATTTCGCGTCGCAATTCAAATCGGAAAACCTCATACTTACAGAAAAACAAGCAACAGAATTTTTTAGCGGAGGAGAAAAGCTAAGCAATCTCAGGTTGTGCTTACCTCTTGTACGTTGTAACAAAAAAAAATGCCACAGATGGAGAGCGGCGATCAGTGGATCGAACTGCAGGCCAACAGAAGAAAGCTTGAAGTCGCTAGAAAAGAGCAGGAAGCTTCTGGAATTTGGCAGAGAGAAGAACTCGCTTCTTCGCAAATGTCGTAGGTCGTAGCACAGTCGAGAGACTCTGAGAGAATTTTATTATAATATATATACTGACATTTCAAAGGATTATGTGGAGAACGGAAACTCTTTTTCTATTTACATTTTATTTTCTAGGGTTTTCTCTAATATTTTATATTTAATTTAATAGGTGTTTTCTAGAGTATTCTGGAAAATATCCCTTAAAAAATATTTTCCTTTTTATTTAGAACAATAAATAAAATGTACCGATGCATACGTAAATCATAGTATACGTAAAGGTTGAATTAAGTGATGTATACATTTAGTTCTTAAACAAATAACTAAAAAAATGGTGGAAGAGATTGATTATTGTGTACTTAAAAAAAAGTGTGAAAGGAATGAAGTTTATTGGAACGAAATATTACGGTGAAAAATATTTTTAAAAAAGTAATGCTCTTTGCTAATTATAACTGAGAAGATTATAACTAAATTTAAAACTAAGTCGTGAATTTACAATTATATGTTCATAACGATTTCAACGCCTTCAAGCAAATAAATTTATCATGTTAGTTAAGGAAACTAGAGCGTAATTAATATTGTTTTTGGTTGTTTGTAACTGTGACTTCTAGTTACGGTTTTAGGACCGAAAAAACATTGTAGACGTATTTATTAAAATGAGATTTAAAGGAATTATGATTATTAAAAAAAAGATAAAGCCCTTTAATTAGTACATCACATTGATGTTCAAAAAAGAATTATTGTTGCTCGATAAACCCTAGTCAGTTTATATAACTATATGAACCTCTACCTTGTCTCAAAAGGCCAAAAAGTTTGCCCAAAAGTCCAAGAGGCTGGTGGATTGATGTGAATTTGCTTCGGTGACGGTTGCTTTAATGTCAATTTCTAATTCAAAGTGATAATGTTATTGATTCTGAATCGAGCAGCGAAAACTACTTTCTTCTCTCTTAATTTCTATGAATCTATGTTTTGTTATCTTCTACTAGTCGGCACCTGTGTGTTTTCTCTTTCTTGTGATTTTTAATTTGCACTTTCTTATTTCTCTGTTTTGCTTCGGTCGGTCAACTCCCCCTTTTTTTTTGTCTTTTTGTTTATGTGTTATTTTATTCTGGTTTTACGATTAACTTGTCAAATCATGCACTATTTTTTCCGTGTTCGATCTTGACTTTCTTTACTACAATTAGGCCTTGTAAATTATTTGTGAGATTTGAGACTCATGTTTCATCCCTCGTTAACTTCCCTCGTGAGTTACAAGATATAAGTCCTTGTACAAAATTTTACAATTTCTTCACTTGCGTCATATGACAAATGTGTGAACGGCTCACTTAACCACCGAGTTCGTAAGGACAAGCCTTTTAACACCCCCTTAGGTAGGACAACTCCAAGTAATTGTTCTACCACTTCTTCACAATCGTGAGTTGTGGTGCTTGTCACTAGGTCCTTATCTACTCGTAATCCCAATAAGACAACAACATCATGTAGTGTTAAGCTTCATCTAATACTAAGTGGGAAGTGTGCGTGTCGGGCCGGCCTCTACCTCTCGGCCAATGTTGTGACAAACGACATCTCTATCTCAACTGCGGGTACAAGAAGGTGTATCCATATAATGCTGCTACATGAACGTAATCGAGGACTTTCTAATCCAACTCATTATAATGTCTAAGACTTTTTGCTACTTGTAAGAGGATTGACGAACTATGTATATAATAAATAAAAGGTGTGTATATTTTTTGTATGATCAAATAAAAGGTGGTCAAAGCAAACCTTATATCACATTTCATATTTAACTATATAAATAATTTATTGTGAAAACTCATACACAATGATCACGACTTCAAACGTCCTCACTCCGATTCTCGAGTTGTCGTAAGAGCGCCGCTAAATCACGTGGTCTGGGAGTGACATTCATGTGTGTTTAGGTCAATGAAAATGAATGCAATCAAAGGACTAGTACATACCAAAATCACCAATTGCTACAAATAATTCAAGTGCAATCTACATAAATAATATTACATGTTACAAAAATAAGTCTAGGTATTACACAAATTGCTACAAATTACTCTAGGGGTCATGGTATGAGGTGCTAGCTCATGTCGGACAAGTCTTCTTGTTGTTTCCAAGTTATTTGCATATGCCACAAGATATTTCTTCCTCGATTCCACCTATCCATCTCATTTCTTGCTTGAGTTGACTGATGTCTCCCAAAAATAACTTGTGATGTCGTCGGATTGAGAACCATTTGTGGCCCTTGGACGTTTAACCCATCTAACCTATCACTGACCGAGTGAAAATACCTACCATACATCGATAAGTAAGCTTGTGTTGTATCGAATCGATCAATAAAGGTGTGTAGTCAATTCCTCGCATCCGGCACATAAATAATACATGGGGCATGACACCTTGAAAATCTTCCAACTTGAACAAGTAGAAGTCCTTTTGGTCGAATCCGCCACAAATTAGAGGTGACCTCTCATACCATGATGACTGAAACTTCAAAGAGGAGTTGTCGATCATTGAATACGGTGACCATTGTATTCCCTCGTGTAGGGCTGAGCAAGTTAGGTTTGGTTTACCGAACCGAAACCGACAATTTCAGTCAAGACCGAACCCGAAACCGACAATTTAGGTTCGGTCTTAGGTCCTTATTTTTTTTAAAATATATTGGTTCAGTTTCGGTTAAAAACCGACAGTCAACCCAAATTTAATTTTAAAAAAAAGATTTTAACTTGATGCTTAATTTTCCGATTGTTATTTTTCTAGACTTCCACTTTTTATACTAAAATTGTTAAAATTTTAAACTTTATCGTTTTAATGTATTCACGAATTTATATTATGGGTTTGGATATTTCATTTTTTTTATATTTATCGATATTTTTATTTTTATTTTTATTATTTAGGTCCAAAACCTAAACCAAACCGAAACCGACCCTAATAGGCTCGGTTTTTATGTTCTAATATTTTATATTTTCAGTTTTAGGTCTAAACCAAAACCGGACCTAATTTTATAGGTTCGGTTTTGGGGAATTTGGTTTTAGGTTCGGTTCGGTTTTTTGCGGTTTGGTTCGGTTTTGGACCTATGATCACCCCTACCCTCGTGTTTCCATGTTTTTTACAATAGTTTTTCCAAATTTCTTTGAAAGTAGGTGATCCTTGCTACGTTGTAAATGCTAAACATATCTCTATACAAAATAGACATTACAACGGTATAAGGAGGATTGGATAAGAGTAGTAATACGCAAACATCTAACATGCACCTTTCATCACACCGTTAAAACACTTTGACAAGTTTATCGTAGTCACTTCATACCTTTAACCTCCATCATCGTATATATAAAGACCACTTTTCATTTCTGGCTAATTCTAAATATTGATAAGCTTGTATGTTCAATTCACCAAAGGCATGAAACCCTCGGTCAAAATCTTCTTGTTCATTTCGATAAGCAATGTATCCAAGAAGACTTCTTAAATGGTTGCATTTGAACTTAAAGTAAAAATTGGATTATAGAAGCCACATGCAAATCATATGAAAAGTGAATAACTCTCTTTTCTAGGAGATTATGTTATGGTCTTCATGATACCTACATGTCTATCCGAAATAACACACAAACCTACTCGTTGTGTAACACGTTCTCCTAACAAGTTAATTAATTAACTCAAACTTGATTCATTATCACCTTCAATGATGGTAAAAGCTAGAGGCAATACTTGATGTTCTTCATCAATAGCCATTGCAATCAACGATAGACCCCATATTTTTCATACAAGTGTGTGTCATCAATTTAGACTAAAAGCAAACAATTGTCAGATGTTGCAATATAGATTAACCAAATACCTAAAAATACGTTCAAAAATTCTCACACTATTTATTGGATTTTCAAGATCAAGTTGAGTCCTTCTACACCATGCAACAACTATCCTTGTATTTGTATTATAAAGTGCAGACATGAAACGAGGAAGATCGAAGTATGAATGGGACTAGTCACCATATATTGCGGAAATTGCTCGTTGTTTTGCATCTTATGATTTAATTGTACAAAACTCGCACTTTATACTTATCAAACATAAACGCCATGAAGGCAAGTGGTTTGGTTGTTTTGAATGGAAATTTTTTTAAGGATTAACCAGATTTTAGTTTTCAAGATCGATATAGAGAAAAAGATGAGTCAAAATTGCTTTGCATGATTTAGAAATAGAATATATTTTTTAAAATTTTATGGGTTTTAACGTACTTTTACATATGACATTTTTTTTATTTTTGAAGAAGGGAAATAATTTGATTCACTTGCAAAAACTAGCGAATTGATATGCCACAAAGTGGCACACGGACTAACCATCATGCTTTGACACCAAGAGGTAAGGGGGGAAAAAAAGAAAAAGAAAAGAACCAGACAAACACAATGCATCAACCGACGGGGTTTTAAACTACTGAGCATCCGATCAAAGAGAAAAGCCGGACATTATATCACACTAGCAAAGAAGAGAAAAACAAAAAAACTATTTCAATAGCAAAAGTGCACAAGAAAGTTCTCAAGGACTACCGGTGAAAATCTCATATTTGGACTCTCCCATAAGCCTTTAGATCGATCACCTATCCACGACTACTTCTAACGAAATAGAGTCAACCCGTCATCCGAGACGAAGACCCAATCACCAAAGTTCCAACTGTCCAAATTAGGGACGTCAATGAGTCGGGGATTCCCCGAAATTCGCGGGCATTACCCGTCATGGGGACGGGGATGGGGAATTTAAACAGGGATGGGGACGGGGACGGGGTAAAAATTGATTCCCCGCTTGGGACGGGGACGAGGACGAAGATAGGTGTATTCGCCCCGCTCCCCGATCCGAATCCGAATCCGACGGGGAAACCGACGGGGAAACCGACGCGAAACCCGACAGAAATTCCGCGAAGAATACATAAATAAATAAATTGTATTTATATTATACTATCATTGTAGTTTTAAGTTTAATCGAAATTTATTTCAGAAATTGTGTTTAAATTCAAAAATTACTGATGATTACTAAAATTTCAAACTATATACAATTTTGAATTTTAAGGATGAAGAGTATCATACTATGATTACTATCATACTCATTCCTACTTACACACAATGTATTTTTTTGAAAATGTGATTTAAGTATAAATATATTTTTTGATAATTATATGTGTGTAAATCATGCTAATGTTAACCTATATTAATCTGGTTTTCGATCATACGAGGATAACAACACATTCGCGAAAATTTTGAATACGTTGTAATTCGTAAACGTCAAATCGCGATGATCAAATGCATCGCACACTACATGTTGTGTTTTCATCTTATGTGCCATAGTTTATCAAATACATATTTTGACGGTGCAACCTAAATCCTAAAATTAAAATGTTAGAATAATATAAAACTTTATCTTGATACCGTAATCAAAATGTTATTAAGAAATAATTTTTTTAGTTTATACTAGTCTGTATTTCGAATCTCGATCCTACATTCCTACTTGAACGAACAAAAGTACAAAACCTAATATATGCACACAATATATGAACCTATACTTTGACATATTGGATAAGGTGATGTGTTGAATAACCAACTAAATCACATCAACATTTGAAATTAAAATGTATAATAATATTATATGAATTGAAATTTATCTTGTAACCATGAACTAAATGTTTGTATACTATATACACTTTTGTACGTTAAGACTTAAGAGTATCATACTCGTTCCTACTTGATAACATTTCAATTAAAATGTATATTATATGCATAAATTTTGTCGGTCTTGCAAAGACAATGTAATCTCATTTGTTTGACTAGTAATAAGAACCTCAAAATAGTTACAAAAATTTTATTATCCAAATTAATATTTTTGTCCAACTCTTGAAAGTTAAACGGGGATGGGTACGAGTAATTATACGGGAAAACCCAACAAGTTTTTAAATGGAAAAATTAAACGGGGAAAACCCAACAAGTTTTTAAATGGAGAAATTAAACGGGGACGGGTATTCCCCGATGGGGACGAATATCCGACGGGGACGGGGACAATTTGTAATATCTGAACGGGCATGGGATGGGGATGAATGGCGTTATACTAAACGGGAATGAGGATGAATAGGGTACTCCCCGACCCAAACCCGACTCATTAACATCCCTAGTCCAAATGATTGTCAGAAGTGAAACAAAAAACCTCAATGATGTAGGGGTTTGTCAACAGTCTCATATTGTTGAACACAATTTGTTGAGAAATTTTATGAGTTTCATTTTCCCCTAGATCTTGTTAATGGTGCTTCAATGAGGAAAATTATGGTTTCAATATCAACATCTCCAAAAAAAATAGAGACTAGCGTCTTTTCCTGTGAAGAGAGGAAATTGTTGGCTTTTTTTTTTGGATATATTGTTGGCTTCTTGTTACCCGCTCGAGCATCATAGTGATCGAGTGTTTTATTGTTGTTTATTGAAATTGCGTACGAGAAATGGTGATTCAATAGGTAAACGAGGTCGTGGTTTGGATTGTGCATTCGTCATTTGAGATCCATAGATTTTATACTTATGGCTTTCAAATAGCTTCAAATTTTGGTTAATTTTATTTTTACAGGGTGACAACAGTTGGTTTTAGCTTTCATTTTCTTTTTATGTAGATGGTAACATTTTGTGTTAGCTTATGGGTTTGTTTATAAGCTTAAGGGCTGGAGATTCAACTATTATGCAAATATCATTGCTGTTAACCAAAACTAGATTGAAAATTTATTTTTGAGAGAATGCGAATGAAGATAAAAGCAAGGACTTGGCATTAAAAAGAAAAGAAAAATCAACAAACCATACAAACACGAGGAATGCCGGAAGAAAGCAAACACACTAGCAAACATAAACACGAGGCAAGTAGAGGTTTTGGAATATATCTAATAGATAATAGATTGAAAAGATTGATGGTTTTGGCATCTAGGTTTTCATGGTAAAAATTTTGTTAAGGCAAACTAGATCAAGATATTCATGGTGAAGGAGGTAGAATGGAAACCCAAACATCCAACTAGAGCATCATCAGACCATCGAGACAGAGCGGAGAAAAGAAGACAAAGCCAAAAGAAACCCAACGTGAACCACCATGCCTCCTTACGTTCACCGACAAACAAAGAAACAAAAGCAACATCGGTATTCCATCTCCATCAAAGCTTTTTGCGAGGTCGAACCACACTCAAGAGGATTGCTGATGTAGGTTCATCTCCAAGCCTAGCTTGATTAGATACCATGATCATGGAAGCTAGGAGACATAGAGTGAAGATCACTCTAAGGGGGAGAAGATGAAGAATTAAAGAAATTTCTAGGAGAGAAATAAAAATCATTTACAGAAATGAAATGAAGACCATTTCCGGAAGAGATATGAAGACCAGTTCTAGGAGATAAATAAAACTATTTCCGGAAATGAAATGAAAGATCATTGAGGGGGAGGTGTCAAGGATAACGTCTCTATGGAAGCTCGCAAATGGATACAAGATCACGTACGGAAGACGAAGTGAAAGCATGATCGCGTATGGATGGACAAAGATAAGATCACGTATGAAGGAGAGAAGGCTGCGTGATTTTGGACATAATTGGGCCAAAATTTAGTGGATGAATTGTCTTTTAATTAATCTTATTTCAGCCCCTAAAATGACAATTTTAATTATGGGCTTTGCTTTTATTTCTTGGGCTTTTTAGTTAGATTTTTCAGCCAATATTTTTAATTAAAATCCTACTTAGTAGGGTTTCGATTAAATGTCTACATAAGGCATATAAGATCCACGCTTTTCTTAACCAATGATATCAATCAAAGTTTTAACACTTCTAAGTATTCGCTGCACGGAGTTCGTGAGTCTTCCCAGGGAGACCTAACAGTTGTTTTCCTTCTGTGTGAGTTCGGGTTCTACGGTCATTCTTTTGTTGTATGTTAGGGCATATTCCTAGTTATGTGTATTTATCCGGCTACAGGATCATACACCGGTCCTCAACCATCATCGTATCATATACCAGTCCTCAACAGTCTTCATACCCGTCATCCCTATATCTGTGATCAACCCTCCATACCCGCCATCCCTATATCTACGACCAACCCTCGCTTGCTCGATCTCTGTGAGAAGAACTGAGGAGTGAGGAGAATCTTGGTGTCAAAGGAGATTCAATTTTGGTTTTCTAAGATACCGTTTGTTACGGTAGACGAGATTGCTGTCTAGGGGACGCGTATGCAAGAGCATTCTCTTTAACATTGCGAGGGTTTTACTTTTACATGACATTGAAGAAGGTATATTTGCTCAACAAGTTAAAACATTTAATTTTCCACTAAAATTTCCGGAAACAGTGACCCACAGCCCCATAGGCAACAACCTCAAACTGAAAATGGACAAGCTATTAAGTTATTAACCCATACAAATTTCACTATCGACTGTAAAGGTAAAATTACTGTAGTTCTAAATAAACATAGGCAGGGAACAGTCAAATAATAACTGTAGTTTTCAATATTGAACCAAGGCGAAGTATTCCTGGTTCAAGATGAAGCGGGAACACCTTCCTTCTCGGTCTCCATTGGATCAGCCGTTGGAGTCTCACTCGAGTCCTCAGCTTGGCCGTTACTTTCTCCGGCTTGGGGTGATGGTTGAGCTTGCTCTGGGCTTGCTGCCTTTGGTGGAGCTGGCTTTGGTTTTGTCATGATTGCCTTACAAAACCTGTAACCATCATTGCACAAAGCAAAACATTGAAAAAACAACACATTAGGCTGTGAACATCTCTTGCTAGTTACTAGACATTTGCTATACAAGTCCAATTTCGTTTGGTGCAACATTACAGTACAATCCCCAATTTCGTTTATCAAAGCTGAAAATTATCATCAGTTCAAACATATAAGCCTGATGAGTGTTTGTAGTTTTCAATATTGGACATTAAACTCCATAAAATTGACAAGCTTGTATAAACTCTATTCATCAAGCTTACAAAATTCTCAAAATATCAGCAACAATAAGCTATCTTAACTAGTTAACTCTAACCGCTTTCCAATTTCAAAAAAAAAAAAGAAGCTATCTTAATAAGCATATTACAATAAGTTATCTTAACTAAGCTTATGCTCCCAAATACCCCATACTAGAAGCTATCTTAATAAGCATATTACAATAAGTTATCTTAACTAAGCTTATGCTCCCAAATACCCCATACTAGCTCGTGAAAATAGCTGATGAAGACGATCTAGATAAGTAACTAACTTAGTGCTCCCAAACAAACCCTATATGACCCTAATGCTTAGATTTCTCATCTTGTTGAGGGCTATAACGAAATGACATTTTAAGGATATTATAGTGGTCCATCATACTAGGTATTTGTCAAAAGGTCAAAGCAGGTTTGCTATAAGAGACAACTAGACATAAAATAATCACCTGTCTAGTGCTTCAGCCTTCTTCCTCACGTCAGCAGAAAGCAGGACAGGAGTTGCATGTTTAGGAAGTGCATTCTGTTGTTGCTGCTTCTCTCGTAGCCATGCTTCAGCCTCAACGCACTCGTTTAGTACCTGGTGGGAGAAAGATGTAGTCATATTACTAGTATCAATAGGGATTAAGGGCTCGTTTGGTATCGCTAGGAATCATTCTCAGTAATGATTCCGAATCAATCAAAAACTATGTTTGTTTAGAGGTCTTTTTACACATGAAGGTAATCTAATCAATTCCATTTCCATTCTTCCCCTTCACCGATTTCATTCCGTTTCCATTCCATCACTACAACCAAACGGCACTAAATGGCTAAGGCATTATATAATATATCTCACCTTCTGCTTCTCAGAAATGTCAATATGATTGAATTTAGGATCTGTGGACATTGCTGCTTCTCTAAAACTATTAATGCAGCGAACAAGTTGGTCAACAACAGCACCACGCTCTATGCTTTCTTTGTAACGCAACTCAATTGGGTCACCTTGCTGCAGATTTTACATCTATTAGTAAGGGATGGAAATAAAATTTCAAATTAGAAAGAAATCAACACGCTTGGCATATTTCTTACTTTCTTAAGCTCCTCAAGTTTTGCAACATATACACCTTTGGTTTCATCTTCTCCGTCTTCATACAACCAATCTTCTACCTCTTGAAGCTTGGTCATGAATTCTTCCTTTTCAGTAGGAGTAACAAACTCCTCATATTTGTCATTAAGCTAACACCAAAAATTAAGAATCATCTGTTAAAGGTTCAAATGCCAACTCATAAGAAAGAAGCATAAAAACTGCATGAATGATGAATTGACCACCTTATTCCTCATCTCGTATACATAAGCTTCCACTTCATTCTTCCGATCTTTCGTATCCTCCATGACACGGTCTTGAAGAGCCATTTCAAACTCCTTCTCAACAGCCTTCTGCAAATCTTCAGGTGACATGGCACCGAATATCATCTCTACTACAGGAACATTTGTTTTCTTTACCTTCTTCTTTGGAGCCTCAACCTGTGTTAAGTCGATATAAGCACTCAAAATTCAACCTAACAAGCAGCTCTTAACACAATATTCTGCATGTCTATCATGACAAGTTGTATTCGGATATGCACCTAGCTATAGAAAAAGTAAGGCAACCATTCAAAGCATGACAAACAACATCACGTTTTGAAAGAAGAATACATCAATTTGGCTTTCCCATACTAGAAATCACAAAATATGAAGAGAGAGTTTCTATAAAAGGTAATAATGCTTTAGGATTGCCATTACCTTAGCATCTGTATCCATCTTTACAGGTTTCTCCCCTGAGTTCACGCCAGCTTCAGCTCCTTGACCTTCAGCCTTAGCATCTTGCATGTTGACATCAATGTCAGAGGGAGCTGAAGATGAAATTTTGCTTGAGGCATCTTCGGTTTCCATTGACGTAGCTTCCTTCACTACCGGAACATCAATATCCTCTTCTTCTAAGAGCTGAAATTGATAAGGCCCGTTAATAGTAGATTCGTAGGCCATAGCCAATTATGTCAGTAAAGGAAAACTTACTGTTGCTGATTCAACAGAAACAATGCCATGCAAGTTCAGTCGAACTTTGACCTTCAGCTTTGAACGCTCAGAAGTAGAAGATTGGAAGGGGCCAATCTGTGTATTTCATACAAAAAGAGTATCAGAAATTAAAGTAAGAAGATGGAAGAAAATCTTATACGTGGGTAGATTTACCCTCAAAACAATGCATTTGCCTGGACGCTAAATTAAAAAGATGGAAAAAAATCTATGCCCAGAATCAGTTCAGCATTAAAAGGATGTGAGCACAAGAAGATATTTTATCACTAGACGAGTGGCCCAACACAACTAAAGAAGATAATTGAACTGAGATATTCTAGAGGATTGCTAACCATATATGTGCTGATCTTGGGAGGGACTTGTACTTCATCGAAGTTAGCATAATGCACATCGACTGAGAATGGCTCAGATCGGTAGAATGTGAGGGCTTTAACACTAGGAATTGGATTTCCTTTTGGAAAAACTATAGTACTTTGACTCTCGGGTCCTCCATTCTCTAAATCTGGAGCAGAAACTTTCCATGACAGGGCAATTGAAAAAGGAAAACTCTCATTAACCTGCAAAACACAGAAAATTGTTGGTTATTCCTTCCATGCAACCCATGCGTTAAATGAAGAAATTTCATTTCAACAAAACTAATGCTCCTAAACAAGGAAAACAGAAGCTTCCATCATAGAGCATACTGGACTCTAGTTTGTCCATCATTATCCTAAGTATTGAGAATATCATAACCAACACAGAAGGATACACTAATGTGGAATCTTAATGGAGTCACCATACAATGCATTATCCTGCAGGCTGCAATTATTATGGCAAAAAGGCATTTGTTAAAAGCTTGAGTTCGAGAACGATAACTTCACCAACCACTGTATGCCAAATCAAGCAAAGATTAACTTAATCGTCCATTTAATTCTCCATTCGACCAAAAGGTGAAAACACCAAATATCCTTACAGCATGATCTATCTAATATAGGCACAGGACACAAGTTTTCTTCCATTACAAATTTCTTTATGCCAAAATCTACTACCTTACCTACTAGAACATTTTATGAATACAACTATCATGATGAACATTCAAACTACTTCCAGTTCCAGTTTCCTAAGGACAAACAGAAGTCATTAACGAATGTAGCAAAGACATGACGTGAAATATGCAACTGCAGAAGAAAGTGATGATATGAAAATGCGATACTTATAATAGATATGGCAACAGTTTATTACCTGAAACTCCCTAACCCTGAAGGTTGGGCTCAGAATGGCACACTGTAAGGCACAACCCTTAGCAACAGATTCACTAGCATTCATGGTACGCCGAGGCTCCTTCCCGAAAAAATCAGTCAATATCGTCATGATTGCGGGAACACGTGAACCAGATCCAACAACCTCGACTGAATGGATATTCTCCACCAAAAGACCAGCTCCAAGAAGAGCTTTTTCCAGTGGTTTCTTAACTCTCTCCAAGATCGGCATGCTGATCTGCTCAAACTCATCCCTCTTAATGAAGCCCCTAACATCCTTCTCCTCCATCAAGCATTCAATGTTAAGAGGTGCTTCGGGGTTAGCGCTAAGAATTTTCTTTAACTTTTCACAACCAGCCCTAAGCCTCAGACATGCCCTAGCATTTTGGTAGACATTAATCTTATACTCTTCCTTAAATTTGGCAGCGAAATGCTGGAAGAGAACCTCATCAAAATCTCTTCCACCAAGGCAGCGATCAAATGAATGCGACAAAATTTTGACTTGGCCTTTCTTATAGCCAGCGATGCAGACTTGCATACTAGCATGGCCTATATCAATAAAAGCAACGTTCATCTGCTCATTTTCAGGCAAGTCTGTCTTATAGATTCCATAGTTCAAGGCAGTAGCTGTGGTTTCATGAATCAGCTGTAAAGGATGAAGGCCAGCAATTGTAGCAGCGTCCATCACAGCTCGCCGCTGAAGATCAGTAAAGTATACAGGAATCCCAATACAGCAGTCCACAACTGCAGCATTGAGATTCTTTTGAGCTATGATTTTCAGGTCTGAAAACAACATACCCAAAACTTGAGTTGGAGTGAAGGTTCTTGTCTCTCCCAAGTATTGTGCATGGATCAAAGGGAAACCGTCGGGTCCCTCGGTGACTGTAAATGGCACTGACATGAGATCACGCTTGAGCTCAGGGTCATTAAAAGGTCTGCCTATCAAACACTTTATCTGGGAAATTGAGTTCTTAGGGTTCATCATTGTTGAAGCTGCCCCCGCTGTTCCAATGAAGCGCTGCTTTTCACCAAAACATACAATTGCAGGAGTTTCACGCTTTGATTCGTCGTTGAGGACGACATCTATCCCTCTCTGCCTTGCGACAGCCACTACACCGCTCTCATTGCCAAAATCAAATCCAACCACACTCATCTTTAAGGTGCAAAATTAGTTCCTCCGAACCTTCATTTCAAGAAGACAATAAATATTAGGTAAAGCTTTTAGGCAAGTCTATCAATCACATAACCAAAATGTCTACACTATTAGCATGTTTGGCAAAATGGAAAAAGATTATAATGTCGTTATATGAAATTGAATACCTCAAAAATCGAGAGTTATCACCTCAATTCTTTTATATGTGTGTCTGACATTTTATGTTGAAAAAAAACGTAATTTTGCAAATTCTAATCCTATTTACACACCGTTACATTATTCCATGTTTCCTTTTTACAAGATTTTTACTCTTCTTGTACACGACAAAAGCTAAACAAAAATTTATTGTACTCAATGTTGATTTTGCTCCCTGTTTAGCAGGGCCCTCAGTTTTTATTTCCAGCAATAAGTAATAACTACACTAATTCCACATGTATAGAAAGCACATTTTCTGAAACCATTCCCATCATTCAGATACCAGCAAAAATATGACAAGTGTTTTCAATATGGATATTCAACAATTACAGGACAGTAAAAGCTCTATGTCACCCAACAACTTCTAAGGGAAGCATTGGAAGCTCGGACAAGTGGAAAACCATATGCTTATGTAAACTATGGCCCTAAGGGTCCCCCTTCCCCGTGTCCATTTCAATTCCATATCCGTTTCCGAAGTATCATAAGTGAAATGACATGAAAAAATCTATTAAATCAAAACAAACATGGTCACTGACTCACTGCAAGGGGTCAAGCAGATTATCAAACTCCCTGGACAAAAAAATTGAGCAAATTGAGACATTATTGACCAACTTTGGCGTTACAAATTTACAACACATCAAATCTTAAATTACTTCAAACCTATCAGAATCAAACAGAAAACCTACGAAAAAACACATTAGGTGATCAGCATAACAGTGTACTAGAACCTTTAATCACATCACCAGAGTACAACCGTCTGAAAGCTCACAAATGCAAGCACATTCAAAATCAAACTGGAATGTTTAGCAAATCAAATTAAAAGAAGAGCAGCCAGAAAATACCTGATTCAACGCAAACAAACACAACATGACATAACAGATCTTAATTTTACTTCACGTAGCGATTTAAACCTGAAAACCTCATATTTGGAGATAGACAAGCAAAAAAACGAGCAATCTCAGGTCGTGCTTACCTCTGGTAAGTTGTAAGAAACAAAATATGCAACAGACTGAGCAACAAGCAGTGGATCGAACTTCCGGGGAACAGAAGATAGCTCGAATTCGCTAGAAAAGAGTAGGAAGCTTCTGGAATTTGGCAGAGAAAGAACTGGTTTTTTTGCAAATGTCGTAAGTAGTAGCACGACAGATTATGAAAGAATTTGCTATATATACTGGCATTTCAAAGGGTTTCTGTGGGAAACGGAAACTCTTTTTCTATTCCCATTTTATTTTCTAGGGTTTTCTCAAATATTTTAGATTTTTAGATTTTATTTTTTAAAGAAGATTTTATATTTTATTTAAAAGGTGTGTTTTGGGTTTAGAGCGGTCCCAAAGTTCTTTAAAGAGCATTCTAGAATCTTCTCTCTTGTCTTATTTCTTTCCATTGTATAATTAAGAAAAAGATTTGATGCATGCATGATGGATTTAAACATCGAATTGATTTGCAATGTATCCTATGTATCGATTGTCCTTTGATTTCAAATAATAATAAAAATAATTTCACAAATTTTTGATAACTATTTTTTATATTAAAAAAAAATCACTCTTCATATTTTTTTAAGCATAAATTTTCATCAATTAATTTTTATTATGTAAGTATTATTATTATTACATCGAGTTAGAAGTCAGGCGGGGCAACAAGTGCCGCCGACCCTTTCTGAATAGCAAATTCGATCCTCCTAAACACTACATTTGAAGACATATGTGACACAAAATTACCATGCAAGACCCGTTGCACCCTCTTGAGAATCTCGACGGCATCAGGCGCAAGAAAATCAAACGTATCGAGAGCGAAAGGAAGAAATACATGTTGGTTTTCAAGACAAACTCTTTCATGCTTAGCCACCTTCAAAGAGGTCGCGTTGAGAGCCGTCTTACCCACTACAAAAGGTCCGTTATCCAAACCAACCAAATGAGAGACTCCTGTCAAATCAATACAAGCATAAATAAGATAAATTTTCATTATACATTGACGTCATGATTATGGTTTGATAAGTATATTTATAATATATATATTACTAAAATATACTAAAAATAATATTATTTTCAAAAACACTAACTCATAAGATAAAACATGGACTGGCTTCCACCAATCGAAGTTTCGAACTAAAGCACGAGAGTAGGAGGAGGAAGCAACGCAGTTACACAAAAGGAGGCAACGTTACGCGGGAGGAGGAAGCATCACATAAAGAGGTTGGAGGCATCACATGTTCTAATTTAAAGGGAAGAAACTAGGGTTTTGGCTATTAAGGATATTTGTAATATATCCAAAATTTAGCCGAGCTCCATAATAGGCTCGTATCCGGCTTGTATTATTTATATGAATGTACTTGAGTCGAGCTTTTGAAGAGTCCTAATATCTTGTCTCATATTACAACAATACTCATTACCTCTTAGTGGAGAGACTTAGGGCCCGTTCGGCAGCCCAATTCATTTGAATAAAGATGTGAATGGCGTGGTTTTTTCGCAATTTGTCCTGATTTTGGTGTTCGGTTGAATGAATAACGGGAATGAAGAGGAAGGGATGAAGGGAAGGGGTTTTCTTCAACCTCCTCATAACATATTATAGGACCGAAGTAATTCGCCTTTTTAATTTTATCCTTTCAAAGTACATTTTTCTTTTTCTCTATTTTTCTCCTCTTCCTTTTTCCTTTCATACCATATTATGGGAATGAAGTAATTTGTCTTCCCAATTTACCCTTCCAAAGTATGCTTCTCTTCTTCTCTTTTCTCTCCTCTTCCTTTTTCCTTTCATCTCCTATTGATTATTAGCACATGTTCATGCTTTTCATTGGATTTAAGAAGCATCCAATTACAACGAGTTGAAGAGTTGGTGTGTTTCAAATCTTTGAGATGGTGAAGCGGGTCAACCATGCCGGATTTGAACGATAGTGAAATGGAGATCTCGTATGCATCAACAAAACAATCCAATGGAGGAGTAAACGAGGAAGAGAAGCAAGTTGTAATTGTAGCTCTTGGTCACCATCTTCAACTCAAGTCTACAAAGTACTCGATTCTTGATTGTACTTCTCTCACCTTGTCATGGCTTGTCCTGTTTCAATTTAGAACACCGAAACCTAGGAAAAAGCTAGAGAAGAGAGTGTGTTAATTTGCTAATGAAGTTTAAGATGAAATTAGATTATGAATATATTTGATTAGCGTAAAATAGGGTTTCAAGTGTTAATTGAGTAATAAGTCCAATCATTTACAAATCTACTTCATTATAATTTATTTCTATCTCGTATCCATTTTCGTAATTTTATGTATAATAATTTTTTTCTTTCTCCTAATAATTCTCAGTTCCACCAAACACTCAACCAATAATTTTTATTTCATCCTCTTTATCCTCCTTTTTCATCTTCGTCTTCAACTTCAATATCATCTCCGATAAATTCGGACTTATTGAAAGCATGCTTAGTGAAAAGGGTCGAGGAAAAAAGGTTAAATTTCATCCCTTTTTGATATCAAAAAATAATCCTCCTCCTCTACCAAACGCTTTGTGTTGTCTAGAACATGCATGGTTGCAAATTTTGCCAAAAAAAACTCCATATAAAAGCGTTGAAATTTGAGGCAGGAACTAATAGGCAAATATGATGATAGAATATTTTCTTCTTCTTTTTTGATATTAAGAGCATTTTGTCTAACAAGGTCCATAATATTACAGGGTCAAAAGATGGATCCAGAGAACTTGCAAAAGACATTATTGTCAAAAATGTAAAGATATGATCATTGTAAAATGCATTCTTTTTACTACAGAAGGCATTATACTCTAATGCAATGATAGGATTCGTTGTGATAAGGGATGAAGAATAGATTGCTAATTAGAGAGCAAGAATTACAAGTGCTTGTTGATATAAAAGATCCCTATTCACTAGTTGACACATACTTTTGAAATGTAATGCTGTTGTTATTACAAGAATTCTTGCAGACAGTAACAGATTCTGAATAGAGATCAAGTCAATTCTGGTTTATTTCCTACAACATAACATTTCAGTAGGACAGATATTATACACTATCAAGCAGCAGTCAATACATAATGTCATACAAAGTACACTATTATAGGTCATATCATCCACTTAAATTCTCAGTTGAAGCATCATTTTCTTCATCATCGCCTCGCCTTATTTTTGCAATCTCAGCCTGAGCTTTCTCCAAGATCTGCCTCCTCTGCATCTCCAACTCTCTCTGAAAATCCATCCTCATCTTCTCCAACTCTATCATCTGTTGCCTTTTACTCGTCTCTATCTTCTCGTATATCTCGCTGAATTTCTCAACAGAATCAGCCAATAGTTGGAAGGAAGAAGAACCCTCCTCAGTCTTTGCTTGATTTCCTTTCTTTTTTGGTGGTGGGAGTCCATCTGAATCATCATTTGAGTTCCCTGGCCCCGGGCTATCCCTCATCTCATTTAACCCATTGGCATGACTCAGATACACCTTAGGATTCATGAACACATATTCACCCGAGTCCATTCCGCATGATAATCCGGATTGTTGAGATGGAGAAGACATCAACATGTCCATCTTTTTGAAGTAGACCCATTTGCTTGCAGTACTAGAAGAACCTTCTCTTGTTGCTTTTTCTTTCTTGTACTTCTTCTTCAATGTGTCCAGTCGGTTTCTACACTGTGTATCGGTTCTCTCAAATTTTGACACTTGAGACACTTTCTCTGCTACCTCTTGCCATTCCTCTAATCTCAGACTTTTCCTCCCATGGTGGAGAAACCGGCTTCCCCACTCATCTAATAGAACGAAAGTTTCGTGCTCTGTCCAATCAGAAAGTGATCCTCGCCCGCCACCTTGTGGGCTTACCGACGAAGGAGGCACTCGGGGTGCAAACTCATAGTTTGATATCAAGCTCTTGAACTTCCGTTTCTTTGGATGGTGTTGTTGATCATCATCTTCCGACACTTCTCCGTTTGCACTACTTGTCTGTTCATCACTATCATCATCGTCGTCGTCATCATCATCTTCATTATTATAGTGAGCTTTGCTAATAACTTCAATTTCTTCATCTTCATCATCTGCAAGCTCTTCTCTTTCGTCCCCATTATCATCTTCTTCCTCGGGAGAATAGTGGCGGTTGCTACATTGTTGTACATAAGAAGAATCATGAGCAGGAAACTTAGCCCTCTGTGAAACCCCGTAGCCATGCTGCTGGCTGTTCACACCATATGAGTTCTCAGCATACCTCGTATCATCCTCAGCGTGATCCATCTAGGTGAAAAAAGCCAAACCAACAACACAACCGACAGGGAAAACTTTCTAGAATACTAAATGTAAGATGAACCCAACTTGAGAAACTCAATCACTAATCTTTTCACTATAATTTTCTAAATCTCTGCAGATCTGATTTCCAATCACAAAACCGAATCTTTTAGTTAGAAAATCAAAAAGTCAATCCTTAAAAGTCAAAAGGTATAACTTTTCTTCACACACACTTGAACACATGTTCATGTTGCAAATTTGCAATACCAAAGATTCCCGTTTTCATATTTGTGTTTAACTAGATAGAGAACAAATGATATATTTTCAAGCACATGCTAACTATGGGAATACCGCTGAGTATAGATCCATCCAGTGTTGCCTTCAACAAGTCCTTCAAAGAAGACAATAAACATAAATTAATACAATTTTGCATCTACACAAGAAATTCAATGAAGACAATATACATGCATGAAAATGCCACACAGCTCAAAAACGTATACCAAAACCATGTAACTGAGAAATGTTCCATCATTTAAACACTAACACAAAATGGCGGATTTTGCAGTGATCTTTAACACTTAAAAGTGAAACTGCATGAAGAAGTTAACCACTGAACAAAAAATGTTACACAAATGGAAACATAATGACCACTTTCTCAATTCAAACACTGGCGTAATGACACCTACCAGGCTACATCAAATTCCTTAATCAAAACTACTTAAACTCTAACAAGACCAAACAGAACAAAGCCAAACACATCGAAATGTTATCATAAAACCATAATGCACGGCCTGTAATTACACACTTCAAGCCTAACAGTAAGAAAGCTTAAAATATGAAACGTAATGAAGTCTAAGCTCCAACTCTCAAAGCCAATTAGTTCAAAACAAGAGAAACCAACATAGAAAAAAGCTTGTATTTTGCAACTATACATTTTACAGAACCACATAAATAGCAGCTTAATCCCAAAACTGGAATCAGCTATCAATTTTCAATTGAAACTATAAACAATCAATTGCACCCAAATAAACCCTAAAGCAAGCAAAATTCAAACTAGAAAACGGCATATCAATTCCCAATTTCCCACAAATTGAACCGACGAAACCGCAAAAATAGATGACTACGGACACCTGAACAAACAGATCCGAAAAATCTCCTCAAATGGAAATTCGAAACTGAAAATTTCAACCTTGCAGACATACATGGAAAAGGAAAGGCTCTCAGTGAGTAACAGTACTGGATCGTGCTTACCTGTTGTAGACAGCAATTGAGAGTCCGGCTCAATGGCTAATACTGGATCGAATTGCCGACGAGACGGAGAAGAAAAGCTCGTTTCTGTGGAGAAGAATCTTGTAGCAGGTGGGAATTGGAAGCAGATAAGCACCTCCTTCGTTACAAATGGCGTAGGGTTTTTTCATTTTAATTTTCTTTTTCTGAAAAAATAAAAAGTTAAAGAGTTTGTTGGGTAAGTGGAAACCGGAACGGATCCTCTTCTTGTCAGTCATTATTCGTTGGAGTGGAGCGGCCATTACTTTTTTCCAATTTTTTTTATAAGGAAAATGAATTTCCCATACGGCATTAGTGTATTGAAAAAAATGTTTTAATGACAATTGACAAACGAATAAGCCGTCATTGCACGAGAACAAAGAGAAACAAATAATCGGAACATTAAAATATGAGAATTTGAATCACAAAATAATGAACAAGGAGAAACACATAGATCATGTCGGTCAAAAAAGTGTATAGAAAGTTTTCAAAGACCACTAGTAAAACTCTGAAACTCTTTCACAAGCCTTTTGATTTCGACCTGCTATCAACAACCCCTCCATAAGAATCAAGCTTGATGAGGGCTGAAGTGTAAGCCTCAAATCTCGCGAATAAATTACAAGATCAATTGTAGTATATAGAGTGATGATCGAACACGGAGAATGTAATGTCTCGTTTTGACGAATTAATTAAGAAACTAAAATAAATAGATAAATAGATAAAGTAAGCTAGAATATATACCAAAGGTAAATAATGTAAACATAAACCAGAAACCAAAAGACGAGAGATATGGTCGACCGAGTTGAACTTGTCGACCAGGTTAAAACACGAGTTTAAAACTAGAATCAATATACAAATAAGCAAAGATGAAAACGAAACGAAAGCTCGAGGTTTTGTAAGACCAGTCGACCGACCTCCCAAAGGGATGTTGCTCGACTGCTTCATAGAACATATTATAAGATAAAGGGAAAAAAAGGGGGAAAGTTTGGATCTTAGTAAAACTCGGAATTAGATAATATAGAAGATGAAAGCAAACAATAAGTACCAAAAATAGATAAAGCAATTTCATTATCTATATCACCACAACATGCATATTATATAGATATTAGTTAGTAATTCCACAATATCGAATGTAAGTCATAATTATGCGGGAGACAACTTCGTTCGGTTGTCACGTGGTCAGGACTTTGCTTGACATGCATCAATGTTGTCACCAATTGGTTGTCACGTACCCAAGACGGCGTCTAATCTTCACATCGAACTCAACATGGAGGTATGAGAGAGATATTTTCACCTTAAGTCAACATCACCTTGAAGAATATATAGCAAATGAGGATTTCAAATACTACCATAACTCATATAGACACACATCTAGCTAATATATAGTCAATCCAACATCATAAATCAATATAGTAGTCAGACTCACCATACTCTATAAATAATAGAATTAGTCAAACTTACCTGAAACAAGCTCAAAATTTTTATTATTGATCGAAAAGGAACTAATCGAGTGACCAACAAGTGCCAATCGACCGACTTGTACAAAGGAACTACAACGGAAACTTATGAAAAAGCAAAACAAGAAAATGTATTACCTAATGACTGAAACGTCTTATTTATAGGGTTAGGGATAGCTTGAAACCCTAGATCTACCCGATCCTATCTTTTAATAAGATAAGACTGAAAATAAAAGATAAAACGTTAAACTAGACGGGCCAGAAGTCCAATCCAAACAAAAGTAAAAAGGAAATGAATACATGTTGAAACAAGCAAGTCGAGCGGGCCAATCGAGCGAACCTCATGGCCCAAAGTCTTGTGCCTGGTCATAAATATCCCTAATGGATAGACATTAATATAAAATTTTCCAAGTGGAGGGGTTGGAAGTTTAGCCCAAGCAAAAGGGATAAAATGAAAATAAACGTAAGTGTCAAGGCTTCTCGAATAAACGTAAGTGTCAAGGCTTCTTCGAGGGATTAGATGGTCGACTCGTGTATATGTTCATTAGAGGGTTAGGAACAATATCCTTTAAATGTGTCATTTATTTGTAAAGGAAATGTAAATTTCGTGTATGTTACCTTCATGTACTTAGACAAGTTAAGTGGTTCAATCCATTAGGACACCACAATTCTTTAGTGCATAATGTGTAATTATACTAATTCAATAAATTCAATCGAAAAAACATTTATGATTATGCGAATATTTTGTTTGGATGTATGTCTATTAAAAGTTTCTTGACTTTGCTCAAATGGGGGAAGAATGTTGGAGATTTGGACTAAGTCTTCATTGTAACCATTGAGCTTGTCTTGAGACAAGGTGCAATGAGTTGTTTACATGTGTGTCACTATGGTTTGGGTTGCGGGAAGCAAGCCAAGTGGCCGGCACTAAGAGCAACAAGTATTGTAAGGAGAGTCGAATCGAAGCAAGGTGATCTACGACAAGGTCAACCTGTGTCAGATTTTACAAGGCCGATGCTTGAGGATTTTTAGCCACGTTTTCTCGGCACACTATTGGTTCTTAGGTCTTATATTGACTAAAGGTTATGTGGTTAAAAATTGGTAGCAAGCCAAGCTCAAATGCTTAGTGAATGTTAATGAAGCAACTAGTTGACTTCTTTAGGAGCTACACTAGCTTGAGCTAATATATTAAGTATTTGTGGATCTTGCAGCTTACCCTAGCTATGTGAAAGAGAATAAAGCTCATTGGAAGTGTTTGAACCAAGAAAAATAAGCTAGCTCTAAGCTAGCCCTAGGAAGCGGTTTTGGACTCCTTGTTCATGCCTTGGGCCTTTTTAGAGGTTCAAGGCCCATCGTCCATGTAACTTCCCTAACTACTTTTAACCGTTTTTTGGTTGTTATAACTTCCCAAAACCGTGACCTTCTATGCCTATAAAAGGGAGAGTCATTTGCACTTGATTTCTCATTCGTTTTTGCAACAAATAAGTTTTTAGTTCCATTGTATTGAAATTAAATAGGTCTTTTATAGCTTGTTTGCAAAACTCAAAAGACTAGTATAGTTCCTTTTTATTGACAAAGGATAGACATCCATCTTATTTTGGTTTTGTATTGACGAAACCTAGGAATACCCTTTATTTACAAAGTAGACAAGTAAGTCACTTAGTCTTTGTAACGTCTAACGTTTTATCCAGTAAGGTACTTGAATATTCCCGGTGTAGGGGATATTACACTTAGAAGAAAAATTCATTATGAATGACTCATTACATGATTCCAATAAATGGTTTTACATATAACAATTGGTTTATAAGACTTGCAATTGAACTTAATCTCTATTAGAGTTTTGTCTACTCCTTTTCGGAGATTACAAACTCTTGGTTGGGTTTTATCTACTCCTTTTGTGGAGATTACAAACCCTTGTTTGATAACTGATTTCACTTCAAGATAATTATATTAATTTGATTTGCAATTGGGACAACCGTCCACTCCCTTAAGTGAGACTACAGTCCTTTGGTCTAAAACCGGACACCGAAATCCAATAATCCGTACTTCTCACATCTGCCTAGGTTGAACAAATTTAACCTAATTATTGAATTTGGTTTAGACTTATTTTATTTTGTGATGTACAATCTAATTGACTTTGATATACCGTAATAGGATAGAGGCCTTGATGTGCTGCCAACCACGATTACCTGAAGAAATCACTCATTGTATTGAAGAGATTAGATGGTTTTGGTATCACTGCTTGAGACCAATTGTTTCCGAGACGAATGAGACAACAAGACAACATATCTATTCGAGACTACGGGTTACCCGAAGAAATCACTCATTGTACAATAGGAGTTCAACTCAATAAATCCAGACGAGTTAAATAACAACCCTCTTGGTGGAGGTGAGGTGAAAGAAGACATCAATGAAGCCACAGAGAAGTTTAATGCAACTGTTAAAAAACATCAATTATTTCCCTCCAATTTTTTTTTGTAGTTTGATGGTTGTAAGCATAACAAGCTGTTGATTTGTTGTTGTTTTTTTTCTTCTCTTCGTACAATCGTTACAAGAAACTCACAAAATCATAATGAATTTTAACCCTTTTACTCAGTTATGAGAAATAAATGATGAAAATCAAGCACAAGGCACCGACTGATAACTAACATAATCTCAAATTTTCATATAGCATGGAGAATGGTGGGGAACGAAGACCGTATAGACAAGAAGACTAGACATCACGAGCAAGTCTCGAGACATCGAGACCGGCACCGGCACCGGCATAGTCATAATAGTTTTGTTTAGGAGCCGTCACCTTGTCAATAGGTCTCCAGTTGGTATGCCATGACTCCGGATTGGTGATGATGGTTTATATCCAAACAAGAAGAGGCCATCAAATACTTGGAAGAAGTTCTTCATCTCATCAAATGTGTCTAAGAAGTTGTTGATGCCACTAAACAAGTTGCGTTCAATAGAATCAATGTCATTGCAGAGTCATGAGAACTCAAAGGACGAACTTTAGAACTTCAAGAGACCTAGTTATAGATGAGCCATATCTCATTACTTTATTAGTAACATCATCCTATGTGTATTCTTAATTGATTACCATCTAATCTGTAAAAAAAAAATTAAAGGGCAAAATTTGGAAAACACTAAAAAAAACATGGTACCACTCGGAATTTCCAAAAAAAACCCCTACATGTACAAAGATATTGCCAAAAAGGGCCAAAAAAAAAAATTAAAACTTTCATCGAAAGTACATCGAGGAAAAAGCTATTTTAGGAGCTCGTCCATCATCAATGATGTGAAAGGCGAAAGCGAAGCATTGAGAGTTTGAGAAAACGAAAGACTGCGAGCAATGGGAAGCTCATGCTTTCTACACACCACATTTCTCCCCTCTTCTTCTTCAACGGTTCTTCTCTCTCCGCAGCCATTCCTCATCAGCTTCAGAAATGTAAAGCCTAGAGCCAAATTCAGGTCCCCGTTAGTGTTTTCCCTCAACCACAACAACAACCACAGCCACCAGGACACCCAGAACACCTCTTCTTCTAACAACAGAAGGGTTTTGATTTTTCTGGGTGTTTCCATTCTTCCCTTTTTCAAGTGGAATCCTGGCGCACCATCGGACCCTGGTAATCTGATTTAGTATTTTTATTTTTATTTTCTTTATTCGGAAGGCCGCGGATTTGTTTTGTAGGATTCGTCAATACACATTGGCAATGGCCATCAAAGTTTTGTGCTTAAATTAGTCATGTTTACTGTGTTATTACTATCTGTAACCTTTTTCCTGTCTCTAATTTTGATATGGGTTTGTTTCCTTTTTAGCACTTTCTAGTCGTACTTTTTGTTTCTTAAAAATAAAAATTACAATTGGATTGTTTATGGGCTGCTTTTGTTCTCTCCCTAGGTTGCTTGCTATAATTGCATGGTTCCTGATGAATCTTTAAATTGTCAAATAGGGCACGATTAAGGATGCTTTGGTATGAGATTGGAGTGATTGACCTTAAGTGTCGATAGAATGGTATTTATGGGTCGTTTGGTTGGAGTGTAGAAATGAAAATGGAAAAGAAACAGTGAAGGGGAAATAGATGAAGTGGAAATTGTTATCTTTCTTTCATGCTTAAAAGAACCTCTAAAATTCAATTTTATTGCCTAAACATGCTAATCAAACACATTTTGTTGGATTAGTATGATACCAATTTTTTCCCAGTAGGATAAGCTTTAGCAAACCAAACGTTCACCGAGTCCTGTAGGATAGTTTTCTACTTGTTTTGTAAATGGTCCAGATCCTGAGTGTTATATTATTTCACTGATATTTTGAACAAGGTTAAAAGCCGGTGATAAATTTGTATCCGTTGCAGTTTGTGAGACCCTTTAATCTCGAGGTTCTATCATAGCTGTTTTATTGCTGTATCAGCTGTTGCTTATCTTGCTCTTCTCCGAGCAAAAGCGTGGAATACTTTATCAAATAGTCTGATCTTCTGGTTACTGAGAGTCTTAGGAATCAGTAAAAAAAACAAACTAGGAACTTTAAGCAAACTTAATGATGTCATCATTTATTTTGCTTAAAGTTTGTTTGTCTTTTTTGTATGATGAAGGTTTTCTTAAGGCCACATGGTCATATCTTGCTACTTTTCTACAAAATTGAAGGTGTCCAAATAGTTAAGTTTGCAATTTGACGCGCTTCTCATTTAGAGTGCCCTTTAAACTCCAAATAGTTTTTTCTTGTGTCAATTACCATTCCAATACCAATGTGTCAATCCTTGTGAAACTTTTTGACTTCTCATTATAATCATCTGATACTAGCATTGTTCGATCTTTCTAGTGATCGTAATGGTAAATCGGTACACGTCCAACAACACGGAAACACCATCAATCAACAAATTGCTTCCTATATAGTATATACTCTATCTCAGATTTTATAGTTCATGGTGTTGGTGAACTGTGTACCTTCAGCACCTGACAGAGGTCCTCACTATTAATTTTTCCTTCTATAGCTTGTGAACGTACCTAAAAGTGTAAATTGAGTTAGTAACAAAGAAATTTCACAAGCTCATTGCCTGACAATTTCAATCTCTTCTATCCAAAAGGTAAGTACATTCTTTTTAATCTGTACTTGCAAGGATAATCTAATCTCTCACCCTAAGCTTTTCTTTTTATATTTTAATAATTAGGTATAAAGAAAAGACATGACATTTATGGGGAGATCAGCGCATGGTATAAGTTTTTCTTGTGAGTAGGTTGATAGTTATCTGAAGAGATTCTTTTTCTTTGGGGCTTAAATCCATCGATGGCTCAAATGGTTCAAGCATGAGGCATTCCAGCCTACTATGAAGGGTTTAGTGGCTCAAACTCAAGTAGATTTTGGCCTGTTGTAGCAGATTAACTCAATTATATATTTTTTAAAATTAATTTTACTTGTTATGTATCTTAGTCTTTATTTTTTTTCTTTCTAAAGTTTGTTACAGGGCAACCATTATGGCACATGACCTTAAGCATCCAAGCTTACATTTAATAATTTTGTTGTTTTTTCATAAAGAATTAATCTAGAAAAAGTTTCATATCGAACAATGGCCATCATTCTCAACTCTGGCTGCAAGCCAAGTGATGAAAGAACATCTAGGGATTATTAAAGTTCCCTGGTTGAGTTCCACCTAACGGTTCTCACACCCTTGGTTCTCAAAGTGTAAATGTCTCGTGGTGTTGTGCAGAACACTACGGATCTGGTCCCTTCCTAATTTTCTGTTTCGAGGGTCTAGTCATAGTCATTCATTCCTGAATTTGTGAATCATATGAAGCTCCATTTTCCCCTTTTCAGCTAACTCTTACTGAGTACGTTGTTGACTTGTAGTCCATAAATTTAATGTTTGCACCTTTTTCCTGACCTTTACTCGATACTTGGATGGCCGAATTTGAGGTCTTTCTGTTTTTACATTGTTTTTCGTCCTTTTCAATTCATATATGCTCAAAGCAGTTTGAGTTTAGTTATCTATGTTGGTCTGTTTGATTAGGTTCAAGTCTTGTAACTTGTATTTGCATTTAAGTTCCCCAAAATTGCTAGTGTTACTAATCGTTGTTTTTCTTTGGTTGCAGTAGATGATGTGGTTCAAATGCAGACAGGGACAGATGAGGTTTCAATATGATTCATATTTCTGTTCATGAAAAAACTGACGTTTTTCGGTTTAAGTATATATATCATTCTTCTCTTCGTGAGGTTTTCAGTGTGCTGATATGTACATTTTTCTTTTTCCAGCAGCCACTTGCAAGAGTTCCACCACCAAATCCTTTTATGTCTCTCATAAATGCAATAGGGACATTAGGTTTGGGCATCTTCGGTGCCCTTTATGCTCTTGCTCGAAGTGATAAAATTGCTTTAGATGCAAAGATAGACGCTGTAAGTCATTTTTGGAACTTCTATACCTTTTAGTTTGTTTCATTCGATTGATAAAGAACTTTGTTTTCTAAATCTACTTTTCTCAAGAATGTTAATTGGCGATTAGTGCATGACCAATCTCACATTTCATTTTATCTAGTTTAGTTGTTGGCTTGTTGCTTATAAGTTAGATGAACAAAGCTCAGTATCAAATATATCATTATATGCACACCTTTGCCTATGCGTGAGCTTAATGTAGCGGCTCTTTCCAAAAGGTGTGATTGCAATGGTGAAGATTATGGGTGTAACTCATGCTTAGGGTTCCAACATTTTAGATTTAACTTTTCAATCACATTTATTGATTTTTTTTTTATGCAAATACAACAGAAGAATAAATCATTCTAAAGAAGATTATTTGTTTTTCCCATTGAAACCGAATTCAATATTAGCGTATTTTAAGCGCAGCTGACAGCCAAGCTGAAGGAAAAAGATGACTTGATTAATTCTATGGAGAAGAACTTTGAGTGTGAGCTATTAAAAGAACAGGAAGAGTGGAACAAGCAGCTTACGAAAGCTAAGAAAGAGCAGGCTTCACTGATGAATCAATTAAATTCAGCAAAAAGTACGATAGCTCAGCTTGGGCATGCGCTTCAAACTAAGAAAGCTAAATATGAAGAGCTGAATGTCCAAATGGATTCCGTTCAAGTGAAGCTGATGGAAACCGAGGAAGATAGGTTGGCCCTTGAAGAAGAAGTGAAGGACAAGGATGATTCCGTTACTGTGTTGCAAGAAAGAATGAACTTTCTGAGTTCTCATATCAAAGAGAAAGAGGAAGCTATTAAGACTCTGAATTCTTCCTTTGCTGAGAAGGATTTGAATCTTAAGAGCTTGGCTGGTGAATATGATAAAACTTCAGACGAACTAGCTCGGATGAAGTTGGAGGACACGGATTTGAAAAAACAACTTGAGAGTTTTAGAAATGAACTGAACCAAAAGAATTCCATGGTGGAAGACGTTAATTTGAGAATCCATTCTTTATTGGCTGAACAAAATGAGCTGAGATTGAGCTATGAGTGTCTTGTGAAGGAGCATAATGAGCTAAGATCCTCTTCGAAAGAAAAGGCTGATTCTGACGCTACGCTTTTGGAAGAAAAAGAGAGTCAAAAGAACGAACTCGAGGAGAAATACATGCTCGCCATGAATCAAGCAAATGGGTATCAGGCATTAATGTCGGACTTGGCAAGAGAAAAAGACGGCTTGAAAGAGAGGCTAGATTTGGAGGCAAGGAATATGAATGAAATGAAACGGGAGCTTCTACTCGTACAAGAAGCTCTGTCAAAATCAAGAAACGAGTCATCTGATTACGCAGAACAGTTAAGGTTGTCAAGTGTTTCATACTCGAAGCTTGAGTCCGAGGTTTTCCGAGTTGAGGCCGAGGTATCCGAAGGCAGGAAGTCACTGGAGAGAATCTTGAAAGAGGAGACCCACAAAACAAGAACACTTCTTAGTGAATTTGGTTTAATTAAGGAAACTCTCGATAGAACTAAAGCCGAGTTATTGAGTGTGAAGCGAGAGCTGTCGTCTACTAGTGAAAGCCGCAACAGCCTACAAAAAGAGCTCGTTGAAGTTTACGGGAAAGCCGAGATTGCGAACCGTAATCTACAAGAAGAGAAGACCGTGATTGTTTCATTAAACAAGCAATTGCAGTCTCTTGAGGAGCAGATAACGAATGACACGGAATCGAGAAGGAATATCGAGACTGATCTCGTGGAGACAACAAAAGCCTTAGACGAGATCGATAAGTGTGCACAGCTGCTTACTCGAGAGCTTGAGATGGCACGCATTCATATCAACAATGTAGAGGATGAGAAGAGGCTTCTGAGTAAGTCTCTTGATGAGCAAGAGACGGGTTTCCAGGACGCGAAGGAGAACATGGAGGAAGCGCAAAAGATCATCATGAGACTCGGGACAGAAAGAGTTAGTTTGGAGAGGAAAGTGAAGGGCTTGGAAATGGAGTTGGCTTCGTCGAAGTGTGACTTGTTGAAGCTCAAATCCATAGTTAACAACAACAGCAGCAGCAGCAACATTGACAAACAACATAGGCCGGTGATTATGGACATGGCTGCAGCTGTACCCACAAAAAGGTTTGGTACGAGGTCTGATTCTGGTTCTTAGATACAAATTTGGTTAGCTTTTCTTTGATTTTCTTTTGTTGGGTTTGCCAATATCATAATAACCATTTTGAAATCAAAATCCTTGTATATATTTATGGCTTTCGTATTCATCCTTTCACATAGCATCATTGTGTGACTGGCTACGGATGAGCTTGTTTATTGAAAGAAATTTGAAGAAGAAAATAAGAAGAAAAAAAAACTTTGAACGAGAAAGTGATGAGCTCTTCATCGTCGTGGAGTTATACTTTGTTTTGTACCAATACTCAGTTTGTCTAGTGGGATGTGGTGCTAGACTCCTTAAGTGTTTAGCTTGGAGATTCGAGTTCGAATCCTCCTGGCGACATGTATGGAAAAATTGATATTGGGAGGGTATACGCCAACAATGGGCCACGACTTTCTACCCGATCCGGATGTAGAGCAGCTAAGCCGATCGAACCGGGTGGTCTCCGAATTTACCATTACCAAAAAATACTTTGTTTTGTTGCTTCATATTTTGAATATTTTTCTTATTTAATTTATATGGATGTTGAGTTTTCCGGTTATTCGGCCAAATCGATTAATCCGGTCCAATATATTTTATCTAGTTTATAAAATTTAGCCTTTTTGTAATCTCACTCTAAAAATCCACTTCAAAATATCATTAGCAATTTAGCACCAAATAATTAATTTTACATCGTATTTTTTTAGGGGTGTATTCAATCCAGACTTTTAAAGATTTTGATTGAATTTAATAATCCATAGAATTTGCTGATTCTGTGGGATATTTTAATTCTATTTAAAGTTAATACAGATTTTGTCAAATTCTTTCAGATTAATACATGACCAAAATTTTCATTCTAATTATCAAGCACAAAAATTACAATGATCGATCAACATGTAATTAAAATCAAAATTGTACTTCAGCATTCCATAATTTTCTGCTTCATAGTTTAGGACCTTCTTCCGGCTATCTTTAAACCTAATATCCACTAAAATTCTACAATTGTATTCTCTCTCAAATTCATGGTAATAGCAGTTGGTCCCGGTATCTTCACATAAGTTCTTCAAATTAAATTCTCTAATTTCTTTTGTTTTCCCTTTTTTAAATCCACAAAGCTCAGGTCGGTGGTAAGAAAGTCTACTAATCTCTACAAGAGAATCACAAGGAGTGGTTTGCTTAAGTAGAGTAATTAAAAAGTGAGGAAAAAAAAACATAGTCATCTTTCTTCCCAGTTAACCATCTCTGAGTTGAACAAAAAATGAAAAAGAGAAAAAGAATCAGGATTGGCGTGGAAAACACGAGAAATAACTAAGCTCCGACGATGCTCCGAGTCCAAGCACTCGAAAACGCTAAAAAACGTTGATTTGGTCGTTAGGGTTCTTCAGTGCTGTAGTTTGGCGTGGAAATCTTATGTGTTGGGAGAAGACTTCTATAGGGTTTATAAGTAATAAAAAAATCCTTCAAAATCAATGAAATAATAGATTCTTTTAAAATCAAGAAACTTTTAAATACCATAGGAATTTTATGGAAAATTTAAAATCCTAATTGAATACCAAAAGATTTATATGGACTTTTAAAAATCTACATTGAATACCCATAGACTTTTAAACTCCGAAAAATTCCTGTAAAATCTTAATTGAATACACCCCCCTTAGATTGTATAGGTGTTCAGTAGCAATCCAAATCCTCTGTCTCGAACGTCCCCTTTCTTCTCCCTTTAATCCTATTCGTCCACGTGGATGAGAATGTGTTTTTTTTAAAAAAACTTTAATTATCGGTTCGGTTCGAATATTAAAGACAGGGTTTACGGGTTCAGAAATTTTAAAAAGTAAAAGAAACCAGCCCATAATAGGAATCCGATACGGAGGACGTATATTGGAATTCTAGGGATTTCTTCGCCGTTCATCGTTGCCAAAAATACTATGACACAAGACCTTCATTGTTTTCTAGAACGCCGGTAACTATAGATCAAATCCGTCAACTTTTCATCGTTGTGTTTGTTGTATATGTCAATGATTGTTTATCGATCAAGTACAAGTAGAGTTTACGGTTCTTGATCGTGTTATTGTTTATACACTGAGTCAAAATCGTATTTTTCGATCACTTGGTTATAGACAATCGGATTCTTTTTCTTTGCATCCAAATCATATATCCATACAATTCCTCCAAATCTTTCCTCTTGTAAGTTCTTCGGACGCGAGAGTGAAATTAATTTTTATACCATAAATATAAAATATTGATTTGAGTTATATTTAATCTTAATTTTCCAAAGAAATAAATATTTTTTTCATTCACAAATTTCAACTGAAATAAATTTATAAAAGTATGTTACTGCAAGACAGTTTATGCAAAAATATGCTTACAACGCATTGATTTATGTAACTTGGGATGGTTTGTGATAAAATAAACATGTAAAGTATGTTATAGAACAAAAGATGGTTTATGATAAAATATGCACCATGACAAAGATGGTTTATGCTAAATTGGTAAAGCATGTGACAATTTAGGAGAACTTCTAACTATTTACTGGTACTTTTATTATTTTTATTAAAATTATTTTGATTTGACATTTCGTGAAACTCATTCAAGTTCCTAGTACTTTATTGCTTTTATAAAAAGTACTATGATTTGGGATTTTGTGAAACTCATTCTAACTTGAATGTGTTTGGATCACTTAGTTATATACAAGACAATATATTGCGATTTTGTGAAACTCTTTCCTGTGAATAATTTATGTCAATGTATTTTCTTAAAACCTAATCTTTTATAATTTGGTCTTTTTTTTTAAATTTTTTTTTGTAAAGGTAATGGATATTTTTATACACGATGAACAAGCACGTGGGAGTTTGAAATTTGATTATAATGATGCTACTGATATTTGCATTGATGATGAACGTGAAATTTGAAACTGAAGAGGCAACTTATCAGTTTTACAATGCTTATGCAATGGAAGTCGGATTCTCGGTCCGAAGAAGCAAATCACATAGCCATAAAGGAAACTTGATTGATAGAAAGTTTGTTTGCTCATGTGAGGGTAAAAGGGGACGAGATAAGCGAGATGATGCGTACAAATCTCATCGACCGGAAGCACGGCTTGGATGTTTGGCTATGTTGAAAATTAATTGTCGTCATACCTACAAGTACATGGTTGAAAATTTTGTAGATGAGAAAAATCACTTATTAGCCAGTCCGAGTAAGGCTCATCTATTTAGATCACACCGAAAAGTGTCAGCGCTTAAAGCATTAGAAGTAGATATGGCCGATAGATCAGGCATTGCACCTAGAAACGCATTTGAGCTGATGGCTAAACAAGCAAGAGGTCGTGAAAGTCTCGGATTTATTTGTATGGATTCTAACAATCACTTACGAGGTAAAGCGCAATTTAGAAGTAAGACCAGGTGAAACATGTAGTGTTCTTGAGTACTTGAAAATGATGCAGTTGGAGGATCCTAACTTCTTTTATGTTATTCAAGTGGATGAAGATGATTTGATCACTAATAGTTTTTGGGCTTATGAAAGAATGGTGTCAGACTATGATGATTTTGGTGATGTGGTGTGTTTTGATACAACATATCGTAAACATAAGGATGGACGTCCAATTGCTTTATTTGTTGGGGTGAATCATCATAAACAATCTATTATCTTTGGTGTTGCATTGTTATATGATGAGACAATAGACTCATTTATGTGGTTGTTTGACACGTTTGCAAAGACTATGGGTGAAAAATTACCGAACACGATACTTACTGATCAAGATGCTGCAATGTCCAAAGCACTTTCTTGTCAATGGCCAAAGACATACCATCGTCTTTGCATATGGCATATATTTCAAAACGCAACCACTCATTTAAGTAGCGTTTTTGGTTGCTTTAAAGAATTTACCGCTGATTTCAATAGTTGTGTTTATGATCATGATTATGAATAAGATTTTTTAGATGCTTGGGATAAGATGTTGCAGAAGTATGATTTGCGAAGCAATGATTGGTTAAAGAGATTGTTCAATGTCAAAGAAAAATGGGCATTAGTCTAAGGAAGGGATACATTTTGTCCGGATATGATCAGTGCACAACGGAGTGAGAGCATGAATAGGGTGATCAAGCACTATGTAAGTTACACATGAATTGCGACTCTTTTTTGAACATTTTCAACGATTATTATGATTGTCCTATCGAGATTTCGTCTTCTTGTGATGAGGTGGTAAATTCTGACATATACATTATTAAACTAGTCATGAAAAACTATAGATATGTTGTCTCCAGAAGATATTATGTCTTGCTTTCTTACTGTTGTATAAATTTATAAGAAATTAAAAATAATACTTTTTAATTAAAGAGAAAAAATAATAGTAAATTCTTTAATTTATACGTAACCTACCCAGAAGAACACAATCCAAACCCATTTCGATAATCCAAACCCCTTCAAAACTTTCCCTGTTAACAATCCGAAACGACGTTGTTTCGTTGTGTACAAGTCCAAACAGACTATTACAAGCTAAGACTTCTGTGAACCCTTTCTTACCTGTATACGCTCTCTTATCTTGACTTTACAAAGAAGATCGGGAAGAGCAAGGAGAGGGAAAGATGGCTGCAATGACAGGAGGAGGAGGGGTGACATGGGCATCATCCTCCAATCTTTCTCGAAGATCGCCATTGTTCAATTCAAGAGGAGTCTCTTCCCGTGCTCTTCACAAGAACAAACCCTTACCTTTTGTCGTTCAAATGGCCGTCTCAGTTGACGAGAAAAAGAAAGCGTATACTCTCCAAAAATCTGAAGAAGCCTTCAACAAAGCCAAGGTTAACCCAACCTCAAGTACTCTCTCGAACTTGTTTTTCGTTGTGATCACAATTGAAATTATTAGGCGATTTCCTGGGATGGATTGTTGAAAGTTTTCCAAATTGTTGATTTAGGATTTACGATTTTGTTGCTACGCTTGTACAGAAGTACATTGATCTGGGTCTCTTCCAGTTATGCTTTAATCCTCTGCTTCTGGGTTCAATTGAAGATTTATGTATGAGTGGACTATGTGATCCTCTTTTAGCATAGGAGTTTTTGTTTAATTTTAATCTTCAAGGTCCTCGGCTGCTCTCTAGAACTTGTTACAATACTGTACTACTGAGATTATTGTGGTGCCTTCACTGGATTTTGTGTTTTTTTTGTATGGTTATGTGTTTTTCTATGGGTTTTGATTGCTGAGTTTGTACAAAGGATTCATTGATCTGGGCTTGTTTAAATTTTGCTCAATTCTTTGTTTTAGGGTTTATTTGAAGAGGGTGGTTGAGGTTAGTCTCCATGTTTGAGAGGACCTTTTAATCTCAATTTACAGGTGTATTGCAATGGAGAGTCTCTTTTAAGAAGTTCTGCATTAATTTAGTCTACAAGGTCTTCATTTCCTCTCTAGAATTTGTTATTACAAATATAGTCATTGGGCCAAAATGTTGAAAGTCTCTTTAGTTTTAATGAATGTTTCATCTGATTGCAGTGTCATTAACCCTTTCTTATAGCATAGTTTGGGTGATATGTGGAAGGCAATGAAGTCAAATGTCAAATATTTACTCCTTTCGAGGATATTATATGTGTGTTGGATCCTTCATTCTCAGGTCAATATGAATTTGCAGGAATTGATGCCTGGAGGTGAAAATTGCTTATGAGATTGCTAACAATATATTCAGATCTTCTGGCTGATTTGTTTCTATTATGAATTTGTAGGAATTGATGCCTGGAGGCGTAAATTCCCCTGTCCGTGCCTTCAAATCTGTTGGCGGGCAACCAATTCTCATGGATTCTGTCAAGGGATCTCATATGTGGGATATTGATGGCAATGAATACATTGACTATGTTGGTTCCTGGGGCCCAGCTATTATCGGTCATGCTGACGATGAGGTTAAACTTTGATCCTTTCCTTTTGCTCTGGTTTTGAGAGGTTTTTGAGGATTTCATGATATAAGTATTTATAAGTGTTTATATTGTAACCTTCATCCAAGTCATGAGTATAGCTTATGAGCTGAAAGCTTGGAGATATTTTTGTAATGAAAACAAACTTTCTTAATAATGATGGTAAAATCATGTGAAATTTACCTTTGCTTTTCAGGTACTTGCAGCTTTAGCAGAGACAATGAAGAAAGGGACAAGCTTTGGTGCTCCTTGTCTCTTAGAGAACACACTAGCTGAGATGGTAATCTCTGCTGTTCCGAGCATAGAAATGGTCAGATTTGTCAACTCCGGTACAGAAGCTTGCATGGGGATGTTACGTCTAGCTCGTGCATTCACCGGAAAAGAGAAAATCATCAAATTCGAGGGTTGCTATCACGGACACGCAGACCCATTTCTCGTAAAAGCAGGCAGTGGTGTTGCCACTCTTGGATTACCTGATTCCCCTGGTGTCCCTAAAGCAGCCACCTTTGAAACTCTCATTTCCCCTTATAACGACCTTGAGACCGTAAGAAGCCTCTTCAGTGCAAACAAAGGCGAAATAGCTGCAGTCATCCTTGAACCGCTTGTTGGAAACTCCGGGTACATTGAACCTGTACCGGGTTTCCTTCAAGCCCTTAGGGATATCACAAAGGAGGAAGGAGCCCTCTTGGTTTTCGACGAGGTCATGACTGGGTTCCGTTTGGCTTATGGCGGTGCACAAGAATACTTTGGCGTAACCCCTGACTTAACTACACTAGGAAAGATCATTGGCGGTGGCTTGCCTGTTGGAGCGTACGGTGGAAGGAGGGAAATCATGGAGATGGTTGCCCCTGCCGGTCCAATGTATCAAGCGGGTACGTTGAGCGGGAATCCATTGGCAATGACAGCGGGAATTCATACACTTAAACGGTTGCAGAATCCGGGAAGCTACGAGTACTTAGACAAGATTACCGGAGAGCTGGTTCAAGGGATTCTGGAGGCTGGAAAGAAAGCAGGACATGCTATATGTGGTGGATACATTAGAGGCATGTTTGGATTCTTCTTCACTGAAGGACCGGTATATAACTTCAGCGATGCAAAGAAGAGTGATGCTGAGAAATTTGGCCGGTTCTTTAGGGGAATGTTGAGGGAAGGTGTTTACTTAGCGCCTTCACAATTTGAAGCTGGATTTACTGGCTTAGCTCATACTGATGAGGACATCCAACGGACTATAGCAGCCGCGGAAAAAGTTTTCAGCCAGATTTAGAGAACTGTCTTCATTTTTTTTTTAGGTTTGAGGCTTTTCTGTAGTTGTATCTTGATATTGTTATTGCTTCAGGGCTAGTTGTAACTAGTTTGCTGTTCTGCTTGTAATGTTACTTAAACACTTGTTGTTCTTGGGTATGTTATTATATTATGGTGCAACTGTGTTTGTCTAACTCTCAAGATAATAAAGGCAGAGAAGTAATTGTTTGTGAAATTCTTTACAGCTGTGTGATCTCTAGTAGACCCGAATAAATCCGTGCCCGTCCACCCATCAAAAATCAAAAAAAATAGGCATGAATAAATCTGTGCCCGTCCGCCCATTAAAAATCAAAAAAAATAGGCATGTGTAAGCAGTTTGATCCGTTCGGGTTTGGTCCTTTAAAAAGAATAATAAGTTGCTAATCAAGAGAGGAGAGGAGTTTTGATACTGTTCCTCAATTCCTACTAAAATAAATTAATTTCTAAGTCACTCTTAAGTCCAACTCTAAAGGAATTTTAATACTAGTCCTAATCGACCGGCCCAAAAACCCGCTCGTGATTATACGTGGGTGGACACGTGCCGTGCTTGTAACCCGTACAAAACGGACCGGACTGGTCCGACCCGTGTGTTTAGGGCAAAAATTTTAAATTTTGTCATGCGAAAGCCCGGATTTGTTATGTATAATCTCTAGGCAAGATGTGTAGTCTTTTCTAAAGTTGATGGCCCACTTGAAGAATTATATAGAAAAAATTGGAAGGAGTGATATAAAGAGCTGGCATATGTTGAGCGAAAACATATAGTGCAGCTAAGAATGAAGAGCATCTTCCTGTGTTGTTTGTTACTGGTGTCTGTATCGGCGCTCCGACCAGATTTCTACCACAAAAGCTGCCCGGACGTCGAACCTATTGTCCGGTCAGCTGTGAAGAAGAAGCTTGAAGAGACATTCGTGACCGCCCCGGGCACTCTGAGGCTCTTCTTCCACGACTGCTTCGTCCAGGGGTGTGACGCTTCAGTTCTGTTAACTTCGGGCAAGAATGACGCTGAGAAAGACTCGCCTGACGACATATCGTTGGCCGGTGACGGGTTTGACACGGTGATCCGGGCCAAGGCGGCACTGGACAGCGTGCCTCGCTGCAGACACAAGGTCTCATGTGCTGATGTATTGGCCATCGCTGCTAGGGACGTCGTTGCTCTGGTAACATTCAATTAGTATGATCTAGCTTTCGTGATTAAGGGCCCGTTTGGTATCTATATCTTATATTTTGCATCACCCTTCTATCCTCCTTTCAAACTTATATTATATGATTACCATATGTCTTATAATTTTAATGATTAAATGTAACAGACAGGAGGACCTCATTACAGTGTGGAGCTGGGCAGGAGAGATGGAATGTTCTCGACAAAAGCAAGTGTAGAGAATAATCTGCCTAGTCCTCACTTTAATTTGAAGCAGATGAGCTCCATGTTTGCCTCTCATGGTCTCTCCCACTTAGACCTCGTTGCTTTATCAGGTTCCTTTTTTTTTACTACTATTTTCTCCATGCTTTCATTTCTTTATTTCCACCTATAGATTATAATACAAGTTGGGATAGGCAATTATTATGAATGCCCTGCTTTGCTTTTTCTTTTGATGCTTGTAAAAGACAAAGTCTTGTTTGTAATGATATGCTTATAAATGAGGGAATAATCAATAAAATCTTTTTGTACAACAAGATCGATTTTTTGAAAAGAAAAAATAACTTGAAATAATCTCTATTATTAACCTTTAATTCAAACTAGTACGACATCTGAAAATTTAGTCATAGTATTATAATATTGGTTGTTAAAATTTGTACCGATATAATGATATACTAGATTTTTGACATGGGATGATTCTATATTTATAAAAATAAAGCTTATGATTATTATTATTTTTTAACAAAAATATTCGGATTTCTCCATTTCATTGTAGAGAATATTTTAAAAAATAAAAATAAAAAGAATTTTAATTATTTTAAATTATAATTGTTTGTTTTAAAATTATGTATTCCTTTGTAATTAACCTTTTATTTTGAAAGGGACCTTTGTATTTAACTAGGATCCTTGTTTAGGTGTGTGATGTGAACGTAAAAAAAATTTAGTCTAATTTACATAATCATAACTTCATTGTGTTTTGACATATTGCCTTTTTAAAAAAAAATTCTTTTATATAAATTCATGTCACATATTAAACACCCAAAATGAACAAATCAAAATTCAAGTTCCAAATTATTAACGATACCAAAACTTTTAAACAATCATATTATTTTAAGTAAATATGTTATAACCCTGTAATATTCACGGTTTATATTATTTTAAATTTAAGGATATACTTGGCATTTTTCAAATTTTTTCAAAAACCAAAAGTAACATTTAAGAAGAAAGGTTTGATGATTTATCAATTAACATCTGCTATATCACTGATACATGTATCTCTTACGTGATTGATTTTTTACGTGATTGGTTGAAGCTATATTAAAATAGTAAAAAAAATAATAGTGTTTTACGATAAAAATAATAAACAACAACAATTCCACCAATCACGCAATAAGAATACATGAAGTGAGTAATGCAGGAGATCTTAACCGATGATTTACGGTCAAAGCATTTAACCTTTAAATTGTTCATACTCAGGAGCACACACAATTGGTTTCTCGCACTGCAGCTTCTTCAAGAACAGAATCTACAAAGCTGGAAACAAAACGGACCCAACACTAAACCAAGCGTACGCAGAGGAACTACGTATGATGTGTCCGAGAAACGTGGACCCTAGAATCGCAGTTCCGATGGATCCCACATCGCCTAGGAGGTTCGACAATGCCTATTACACCAACATCCTCCGAGGGAAGGGGCTCTTCACCTCGGACCAGACCCTTCTTGCCACTAGGAAAACAAGAAGACTCGTCACTCTATTTGCTCACAATGGGACCTTGTTTCACCATGCCTTTGCAGCTGCCATGACCAGGTTGGGGAGGCTAGGAGTTAAGATCGGAAACCACGGTGAGATCAGACGCAACTGTGCTCTTGTTAATCACTGACTGCTGCTTACTTTCAAGGATAGTATTGAGTTAGTTTGAGTAATAATTGACAGCAGTCGATCAAGTTTAATGAACAAGTGGAGAGAGGGTTACATATATATTCATCAGTAATTACCTACCACTTTATTACCGTAGTTTGAATCGAGCAGGTTTATTTGCAAATGAGTTGAATATTACCATATTTTTATGTTCGGATAAAATTTAGAATTGTAGATTGTTGGGTTAACTTTCTATAGAATCGAAGAAACGTGAAAGAAATGACGGTTATTAGAGCACCCACATCGGTGCTCTTCTTGTGTGTTCGAAAGTGCCACATAGGAGTGATATAATTTTATTTTGCTAGAACCTATGCAAATTCATCTACTGCAAGATGAAACAAGATCAAGCACCATCCACTTATATATTGCCACGTGGTTTCACTTTTTTAAAAATATTTCAAATGCCTTTAAATGTATATCAACTAAAAAAAAGATATATTTTTTTAATAATTTGTAAAATAATTTTGTCTATCTATCAACATCCATATTATATATACTTATATCACTTTTTATTTTTATGGATTAAAAAAAGATATATTCCTATATTGATTAGGCAGATAGAGAAAATTAAAAAATAATAAAAAATAGGTTAAGATGAATCTTATCAATTCTCCAATGTGGATGCTCTTAGGCACTAAGTAAATTAGTGGTGTTAATTAACTAGGTTGTAAAAAAAAAAAAAAAAAACCCCACGTGGAGAACCGATGTAAAATTTACAAATTTTACGTCGACTCTCAATGTGAGTTTTTTTTTTTGCCAAATTTTTATATCCTTTTACCCCGTTCTGCTGTTAAGGGGTATAAAGTCCAGTTTTTGTGACCTTTTGACCGTGGTTCAGTTGTCAATAAGAATACACTATATACCATGGGTTACTGTAGAACCGGATTATAAAGTCCTACTCTTTTTTCACACTAAGACCTAGGAGCATTGACATGCTCAAGTTCGGCTCGTTCATAAAGAGCCGAACCTAAATTTTATACGATCTTTAAAATGTGTTCATGTTCGGCTCGTTTAGAAAGTGAACGAGCTCGAGCCGATAACCCGAGTAGCTCGGCTAAAAAAAATGTTCTTATGGTGTTATTTTAGCCAAATGAGCTGAATTTTACCCAAATGAGCTTAAGCCCGTGCCGAGCCTAAATTTTATATGAGTTTTAAAATGTGTACATATTCAACTCGTTTAGAAAATAAACGAGCTCGAGCCGAGTTTTTGATGAGCCAAACACAAGCCAAGTCCGAGTAGCTTGTCTCATGTTATAACCATAAGCGTGGAGGACATATTTCTATGGTTCGACCTATCATGAAAACTGTTTTTTCACGGGTGCTACCAACGCGAAATTAGGTCCTAAAGTAACCAAATGAACGTTAAATTTCAAATTTACGAATGCTTATAAATCCAACCGAAGAAGCCGCCAAATCTTTAATATGGGTATGGATATCAAAATGATATGGGTATGGATATCAAAATGATTGTGAGACCCTACTCTTCCGGACCGAGATCGGACCATGGCCGAGATTGGCTTTGGCCGAGTTTAGACTTTTCCGCACCCGCGGGCATTTTGGCCGCCCCTGCGGCTCATGGAACCGCCCCTGCGGCTCATGGAACCGCCCCTGCGGTTTCCGGCGGCTGCAGCCGGTTTTGTTGACTCTTTTGACCGTGCTTTACCCTTTACCTTACCTCTTCGTTTTACCTTGCTGAGCAAGGTTTCCATCTTCATTCCTTTCTTCAGCTTCCCACGTCCTTCTTGCTTCTCCTTCATCTTCTTTGACCTTGTTCTTGTTTTGGAAGAGTTTGGTTTAAGTTTGTGTGTGTGGTGGCTTTTGTGGTTGATGACTGTGAGTTTGCTGTGCTTGGAAGCCAGCCTTGGAGTATGTTAAGCTTTCCTGCAGCCTAGGATCTTCAGTGGTGGTGAGTGATCTTTCTTTCTCTTCTTCCTTTCTTGTTCTTCTTCTTCCTTAGCTTATGATTAGATGATTGAATGTAGGATTGATGTTTGTAGGTGTATGTTGTGGCATGTGTATGAATCTGGAAGAGAGTAGACGTGATTTGATCACGTGAAGAGCTAAAGAGAAGCCGCGAGGTTTCATTCTGCACTGTCGCCGCCCCCGCAGCCAGAAGTCACCGCCCCTGCGGAAGACGTGCCGCAACGCCCGCGCTGTGCCAACGCCGTGCCTGCGTTGCCAGCGACCTTTGTTACCGCCCCCGCGGTTGAGTGCCACCGCGCCTACGGTTGCCTGCGTTCTGCCCCTGCGTCCTTAGTTTACACAGGTGCGTCTTGTCCCGGGACTACCTATAGTTAGGTAGTTCCTTTCCTTTCTAGTATGAGGAACTTAGTACCATGCTAGGATTCGGATGTTGACGAGTATGATATAGATATGCCGGTTACGGCTTTGAGGTTTACGAGTTGGACTTGATCCTTGTGGATCCCTTGAGTCTAGGTGTGACCCCTTTGTGTGATAGGATTGTGATATATATGTATGTGTGTCTTGGATAGGCTGTGTTGTCCTCCAGTTGGAGTGGACATTTTTGAGAGTTGTTCGTAGCGAGATACTTCTGAGATCGAGGTAAGTCCATAGGACTTACTTAGCTACTATCCTTATATTGGATGTATGCTTGAGTGGTGTGTGTTATGTGCTTTATAGCATGTGTTATTATGGTCACCGACCTATGTTATATTGACCGCCCATTGTAGTGGTTGTGACAACTTACCTTTCATCCCGTAGTGGAGTCTGGGAAGTTCTCTGTAAGCTAGTTAGTTCTGGTATACGGGAAGGGCACCTACCACTCCATATGGTATACGGGAAAGTGCGCTGATACCACTCCAGCTAGCTATTGCACGCAGAGGCGAGGGTTATATATACATTCCTCGTGTCACGTATATTCATATACATTTATTATACGATTGAGTGTTGGACTTATTAAAGATAATAAACCGGGTAAATGTGTGATATCATGATGATGTGTTAATATTATTGACGTGTGTTTGTGCTCTAGCATCTTCTTATATATGTGTATAGTTAGCTAACGGTTTTATACCGTGTTGTAGATCCTTTGCAGGTTAGGAGAGCTGCAGAGTGATCCGGAGGGGTGATCTGCTAAGGGTTCCATACACGGGGACGATATCGTGGTTGGGATATTTATGTTGTACGGGTTTATGTTTTAACTTTTGTACTCAGCAGTACCGTGTATCACCTTTTTGATATGTATATATTTATATATCAGTTTTATGTTTTGTTTTAATCTATTGGTGCCTTGTTGTAAGATTCAGTGAAGTTGTTGTCAGGCTAGGGTCAGGATCCATTGTGAGATCCTAGCCCAGTAGCACTCCGAGTCCTACGGATTTGGGGTGTTACAATGATACCCTGATATCAAAATTTTGTCAAGTAACACTAACGGTTGTTTGGTATCGATATCTTTAATAAAGATATGGGTATGGATATCAAAATGATACCCTGATATCAAAATTTTGAGATTTTAATATACATATTTTTTGGGAGGTATGGCTTCGTTCTTTCCTTCCTCTCTCTTGAGTCTCTTCCTTCTTTTCTTTTGCGATTGGACTACCGACCGAAGAAGCCGCCAAAGTCTCTTCCTTCCTTTCTTAACTGTTGATCTCTCGCCGTTAACCGGAGCAAGGAACCGCCGACCGGAGCAAACAATTCCCTTCTCGTGTAAGCCTCGTTTGATTTGAAATCCTAAACAATTGGAAATGAGACTTCTTCATACTTACAAGCTAATTACTCTTCATAAATATGATTAGTGTTTGTTGTTTTGGTGGATTGAATTCAAAATCTGATTAGGGTTTGTTGTTTTTGATGTATGTGCTTGTGTTGTTGGATTTTTTTTGAGAAAGCTTGTGGTGCTTCTATGGTCCTTCAATGTTAGTTGCTGATTTTGTTTTTCGATGTATGCATAGAGTAACAATTTTAGCTTAGTCAGTTGAAAATCATTTTGGTTGCTGGATTTAAACAGTGGTATCAGATATCAAATCTGATATATGATATACTACACCATACCAAATGAGGATATCAAATATCAATCTGATACCCATATCTGATACCTTTAATCAATATATCGATACCAAACGACCCCTAATTCATGTTTTTCTAACATAATTCAATCATTCATCCATAGAAAACAACCGCACTAAAATATAATGTTCGTAATTGAAATTTTAAATTTAAACCTAACCTCTAAAATAACAAAACTTTAACCAAGCAAAACATACTGTATTTGAATTTTATTGAAAAAATTATACCTTAAAACACGTAGATAGTTCGGTTTAGACATATTTTGAATCATCGAACGTTTAATTTCACAAAAATTTGAAGCCTGAATCTCAATTTGAAGATTGAGAGGATGTTTGGAAAAAAGAGAAGATTGAGGAGAAAATCAATAATGAAAATGAAAAAAACATATTTTGTAATTACAATAAAATGGGTTGTGACTTTTTTCTACATTAATTGGTATTGAATAATATTAACATTGTATCCATATAATTCGATGAGGTGGGCTGTTAGAATAAATGTAAAAGTGTATGCGATCAAAAGGTTCATATATAGAAAGTGACGATGTATTTGAGTGTTTGAACTCAACAAAATTACCCGATTGTTTATGTAATCCTCTTATATACTTTACAATATATACAAAATTACTTTTGTATTTGGTATTCGTGTGGGTGACGGTAAATTATACAAGATATTATACAAAACTTGGTGACTCGGAAATCGCGATTTTCCATACATCTAGGACTCGATTCCTTTTTAGCGAATTAAACATGACAATCACGGATCCCGAAACCGTGACAGTCACGGATCCCGAAACCGTTACAATTTTACTTTGTAAATTTTATCAAGGAAACTCTTCTATTGTCTCTAAATTATACCTCTTACCGGAGAATATTGCTCTCTTATTAACCACCTTCGTTTCTTGCTCTTTTAAATTTATCCCACGTTCTAATATTGTTGTTGTTGTCTACTCTTTGTCTCGTTCGCATTAGGACTGGAATATTCTAATGAGATTTTCCGCAAGTTATTGTAGATAATGTTGCTCTTGATGTTTCTTAATCCAATTCATATTAAACTAAAATTTTATTTTATCTATATTGTGAATTAATTTTAATTTAAAGATTTATGAGGTTAATATCTTTTTATATTATTAGTTATTTTTTCATCCTACTTAGACTAGGGCAAACGAGGGACTACCCACCCGTCCGAGAAAATGGACGGGTATGGTACATATGGTAGGCTCATCTGGATTGTTGAGCCCGACCCAAAAATCCCGCTGGACGTGTATGGAAAAGGGGGAAGAGAAAAAATCAATTTTTTAAAAAACGACGGATATGAGTCCTTATGACACATCAAAATGTTCTAATCCTATTATATTAAATTTGATTTATTTCCCCTACAACTAATTTTGAAGTTATCTAATTTACATATGTATGTATTAGATCAATTTTAATAAAAATATATTTTCATTTAATAAAATTATAAGTGAATTTAATAAAAAAATAGTAATATAATTGCCTGTTTAATTAATAAATTTAATCTAGTTTATGAAAATTATACTTGTCCTAATCTTTCTTGAATTTCCTTTAGGAAAAAAAAGAAAACTAAATGTTTGCATTTTTGAAAATTAAAGAAAGAGTGTCATTTTTAATATATATATATATATAATTGGTGTCTTAGACTCTAGATTTTTTTTGAAATCGTGTAAATACTAAAATACCCTTGATAACTTTTTTAAAATATTAAAACAAACTACTAGAAAATAAGTAGTTTTGAAATTTCTAAACAATATTGTCAATGAAATCCCCTTTCACCCACTCTAAATATCAAGTCAACAAAGTGTATCTTGTGTCCTTTTCTTTAAAATCATTTTATAAATATATTGACACACAACACTTACATGTTGGGGTGAACATGGGACGGGGTGGGACGGGATTGAGGTCATCCTAGTCCCGTCCCGGCTATTTTAAACGGGACAGGATTGGGACGGTCTTGGGTATTTTAAATTGAATCCCACCGGGTCCTATCCCGGTTGGGACCGGGACGGGACGGGACGGGACGGGACGGGACGGGATGAGCCCAATCCCGTTTGCACATTAGTTTATTTTAATGTTTTAAATTTTTTACGTTTTATCAACAAAATATTTGTATATATCGTACTTAAAACGCAAAAAAGTTAAAGTTTCCAAATATTCATAATATCATATTACATTTAAATTAAAGTACCAAATATATACAATAAAACACATCTAAATGAATTTGGTACATTTGTCAATTTTAACATTTTGACGAACATGATTTATTTTTTAAAATATATAAACGTAAATATATAATAACTATATAAGTATTTCACTAATGTTTATGGATTCTACTCTAATTTATTATTTTAAATTAAATTCTTTATTCTCTACGTGACGGGACGGGCCTAGCGGGATGACGAAGTTAAGACCCATATCCCGTCCCGGATAGTTTTTGACGGGATGGGTTCGGGACGGGATTTATAATTTTGAATGAAATCCTGCCGGGATAGGGATGGGCCCGGGACGGGACCGGGATTGGCGGGATTTGTACCCACCCCTACTTACATGTAATAAATTACACAATATAACACAAGTAATTATATGAACTAACACACACCATATACTTATAAAGAACAATTCAATAATATTTAAACCAACACTTTTTTTTATAAAGGAAACTGCTCATATGATTAGATATCAATATATGCTAAGTCAACTAAATAACATGAAAGTTTGTGAAATACAACATTTCAAATTCATGAAAAGAGCTAAATGAGTTGCATAGTGAGACAAACTCGTCCGGAAAGAGGAGGTGATGAAACAAAAATCATCTGTTAGCATCACTTCATAGGTTTTACCCTCCAAGGATGTTGCATGTTAATGCGCCAAACACTACCCAAAGCATTATCTTAACCATAACATATTAAGCTGCCATTATAGTCAAAAGTTGTCCTGCAAATATTAGCGCTTCAAGTTCCGTCACCGTAGGAGTGTAGTTAGCCAACTATTTACTGATACCAAAACCCACCAAGAAACCATACAAATTCCAAACCACCACGCCCAAACCAATGACCTCAGTCTTGAAACACAACATTGTCGGTGTTGGCCCTGAGCCAACTATGATGTGACTGGATTCAGATGTTAATCAAAATAGGAGCGTGGACATACATTCAATTCAATGTCCTTAGCCTTATAATTGGCTACATACCTGTGGAGAGAATGGTGGATGACAAAGTCTCGGCGCGGTTGTGACTCGAAAAGTTGCTCATTATACATTATCCATGAATCCCAACTCTGAAAAAGAAATTATTATATCCCGTTACATATTATGAAACAAATACTTACACAAACCAAATAATTACACAAAATAACTCAATAAAATTTACAAAACTAATGAACAAACACTTACACGAAAAATACCACGAATTACACAAACATACACATAAAAGTTTATACGAATAAAAAATTACACAAACTTGTACAAAATATTAGACAAATTACGTGAAAATTTTAGCCTAGATAAATATAACATGATGAGTTTAGAGCGAATATTTTGCGAAACCGAGCCATCTTATGCAGGCCTTCATGTTACCAACAAGTATTCACAACAAACTGATAAAATTAACAGGAATTTCTTTTGGAACAAAGGTCCAAACTTCCGGCCGCTCATCAGTTGGGACAAAATTTGTAAACCGAGATCTCTAGGAGGCATAGGGATCAGAAAAGTTGAGGATATGAATAAAGCACTCCAAATGAAGCTACTATGGAAAATCATGGTAGAACCGGATAATATTTGGGTTAAAATAATAGAGGAAAAATACCTTCGTGGACAATGCATTTGGAACTATGAATGTAGAAAGAACACTTCTTGGCAATGGAAGAAACTGAACAAACTCAAAGAGGATTTCAACAAAGGCCTAAGATGGCGAGTAGGGGACGGAAAAACAATAAATATCTGGAAGGACAAGTGGTTGCTGGAAAAACCACTATTAGAGCTAGCATCTGACATAGCCAGCATAAACCCCTTAGAGACGGTTAGTGCCTTTATCTCTGATGGAATGTGGATGCAACGCAATGTTGAACAATTAAGCACAATACTCCCAAGTGACATTGTCAATAGAATTAAGAATTATAATCTTCCTATAAACAATATCAGAGATAGAGTATATTGACATGCTAATATGGAGGGTTGGTACTCGACAAAGTCAACAATGGAAATAATACAAAAACGGAAAGTTGGTGTGACTGAAGACAAATCTTGGATATGGAAAATGAGCATGATACCTAAAGCCAAAAACTTCTTGTGGAAGTTAGCCCTAAACGAAATTCTAACAAAAGATAATCTTGACAAACAAAAAATCCCAGTAGTTATGCAATGCGTGTTTTGCAATCATCACACAAAGAGCGCTAAGCATATTTTCCTTGAATGTCCATGTACACATCAAATCATAGACAACGCTAAAATATCAAAACTAATTAATGAATACGATATTTCAACACAAAATATTTATGAGTCGCTTATTCAAATAAAAGAAGCGCTATCCTCGTCAGAGCTCAGGCAACTGGTTATGATTTAGTGGAACATTTGGATGGCTAGAAATCAAACTATCTTCCAAAACAAAAAATTAGCCCCAAACATGAAGCAATTTGCTTTAAAGAAAATTGTTGAATGGGATGAAGCGAATATCAAATCAAAGGATAAATCTCCTCAAACAAAATCTAGAAGGAAAAACAAAAACATTAAATGGCAGAAACCAAAAGATAATTTTGTCAAACTCAACTTCGACGCATCTAGAAACAATAGCAACCAATATGCGTTCGGTTACATCATTCGTAATAACGCGGGTTGTACTTTGGTTACAGGAAAATGAAGATGCAATGCCGAGTCATTCCTGAGGTTGAAGCCTTTGCTCTTCGGGAAGGTCTTAAGAAGGCCACGCTTAAGAAGGCCACGCTGATGGGATCTCATCAATCGAGATAGAAGGAGACAACTTGATGCTCATCAACGCAATAAACCGGTCTTGGACCCCCCCTTGGGAGACGGCATATGTGATATATCCGCTCTGATCTTGAGCTTCACACGATCCAGTATCGTTCATATCTTCAGGGAAATCAACACGGTAGCTGACAGACTCGCTTTTCACGGTCACAATGCTTCAACTGGAGAGGAGGAGCCACCTGATGATGTTGTTTACCTCATCCATTTAGATGCCGCAGTTCGGTTGGTATCCAGGAGATGACAATCTATTTTCCTCACTTTTGTATAAAAAGAAAATAAAGAGCGAATATTTTGCCTTGTATTTTGCCAAATCGCTTCCTTCTTCTATCTTGTCAGCTCTATCGAGTCTCATAGGCGTCAAAACTCAAAAACCCCTCCTCTCTCTTCACTGTGTGGGGCAATCCGAAGCTCCATCGATACCTTGAGATATCCATCTGCCTCTCTCAGTCTGATTCGCGCATTACACTTTTTGGTACGGTTCCATCCAATTTCCACTTTGGATCGACATTTCATTCCTTGTGGAGTGATCTCACAAGATGGTTAGTGCATTTCCCTTTTCATTTATCGATTGTAATTGCTTAAGCAACTCAATTATGATCGCTGCTTTGCTCTTACAGTTTCTTTCTCCAAATTGTTCTGCTGTAAATACGATTATGCGATTATTTTCGATATCAGGTTTGCTGATTGAGTGTGTTTCTTTTGTTGTTTCTTTGTGTATGATTTTGTGCAGCCGCTTCGACTTGAAATCAAGGTAATTTTGCTAGATTATGCTCAGATCTTTGTGTTGTGGATGGAATATTCACTGATTTTCATTTTTGGATCAGAGGAAACTTGCTCAAAGGTCGGAGAGAGTAAAATCTGTGGATCTGCATCCAACGGAGCCATGGTATGTTTGCTTTATCTATTACATTGTGCTCAGAGTCGAATTTTAATACGATTCCGAGGCTAAAACTTGAAAATTCTCTTTTGTAAATGTGTTGCAGGATTCTGGCGAGTTTATATTCAGGCACTGTGGTCATCTGGAATTATCAGTCACAGGTGAGGGAGCTTTTTACTAAATTATATCCGTTTATGCTGCTTTTTCTGGGACTTCATCATTGTACTGGCTTGTATCTATTATGTATTTGAAGCGTACAGTGGAGATCCATCTGAGACTGCCAGAGCATCAGTTTTCATTAATGGTGTCCTTTTGTTACGATCAAAGTAAATTTAGTATTAAAATTGGTCATGCAGCCATTCTTTTAGTCAGTAGGGCTATTTCCTGTTCAATTTTTATGCTAATATGACATGGAAGATAATTCACATTGTTAAACAAAATGAGCTCTGTCTGTGATTTCTTATCTTTGACATGAAGCTTGTCTGTAACATGATTAGCTGGGTTGGATTTGTTTCTTGCTGATACAGCTATTTGATGGCTGCTCTGATTAGTAGTTCTCCATAGTTCCTGCGATACTCATCTACTCAGTGATTCTCAATCCGAGGGATTGAAATTTTTGTCTTCCTTCCTTCCTCATGAATTCCTGATGACATTGTAATTTGTAAGACTGGATTCTTTCGATCTTACATAACATTCAGTTTGGTTTGTGTCCAAAGGAAGGAAAAAAAAGGTACTAAATTGGTTGGATCTACAACAGGAACTGTATTGTTCAAAACTCTTGTTTTTGTTTGTCCTAAGAGATATCCGTTTGACATATATGCATATTATCATGTATCATGTATGGATGCTCACTTGTTTTCTTATTGGCCTTCGTTTAGTTCTTTATTTTAATGCTGTGTAAAATGTGTGTTTCCCGCTTGGATTTGTTTTCAGACTATGGCAAAGTCTTTTGAGGTAACTGAATTGCCAGGTGCGTATACTGCTCCTTACAGACACTCGTTCTTGTACCTTGCTTGACAGATTACTGGGTGATTATGCACTTATAATGCATAAGCTTCTCTTAACTCTACAGATTCTGAGTCTTCCTTTCATGATCTTTTGCAGTAAGGTCTGCGAAGTTTGTTGCACGAAAACAATGGGTAGTTGCTGGAGCTGATGACATGTTCATACGTGTATACAACTACAATACTATGGATAAAGTCAAAGTATATGAGGCACACACAGATTACATAAGATGCGTAGCTGTGCACCCTACACTTCCATACGTTCTGTCTTCATCTGATGACATGCTTATAAAGCTGTGGGATTGGGATAAGGGTTGGGTGTGCACTCAGATTTTTGAAGGTCACTCCCACTATGTAATGCAGGTCACATTTAATCCAAAAGATACTAATACTTTTGCAAGTGCCTCCCTTGACCGCACAATAAAGGTGGGTTTATAATTTTGGCTTTCTTCCCTCTTCCAATTTGTTATATAGATATTTTAGGTATGCTTCATATTACATGACATTTATTCTCAACATTTTTATATATGCTTTACCCAGATTTGGAATCTTGGATCACCTGACCCAAACTTTACTCTGGATGCTCATACGAAAGGGGTGAATTGCGTTGATTATTTCACTGGAGGTGATAAACCATATCTGATAACAGGGTCTGATGATCACACTGCAAAGGTCAGTTTGTGTTGAATAGTGGTTTACCTTGCTATATTTCTATGACTATCTGCTAACAAAGAACTTCTAGGAGTCAGGTGTGGGACTATCAAACCAAAAGCTGTGTTCAAACGCTAGAAGGACACACACACAACGTTTCTGCAGTGTGTTTTCATCCTGAACTTCCTATAATAATTACTGGTTCTGAGGATGGGACAGTTCGGATCTGGCACTCAACCACTTACAGGTTTCTTCTTTTATTGTCCTCGGACTAATTTTAATGTACTGTCAAGTTTCTTTCCTGCTCTGTTGATCAGATTTGGAATGTTTATGTCATTGCACCTTGTATTGTGGTCGCTTTATATATTCATCAATGAGTGCCTATCCATGTTTGATTTACTTTCCGTTAATCTTTGGTTTTTTTTTTAAGCCTATAAGTTATTTTTATGACCCCGTATCCCCCCCCCACCCCTCCCTCCCAAATCATTTGCACCTTCTGTTTCATGAAATTCCTAATCTCTTTTGAAATTTGATTTGCAGACTCGAAAATACCCTTAATTATGGTTTAGAAAGAGTTTGGGCTGTTGGCTACATGAAGGGCTCTCGCCGGTATGGATACGCCGGTGTTTGAAGTTGGAATATTTATAAAATTTGTAGTCATCTGATAAACTGCTACTGGTGTTTTCCTTAAAACTCTTTCAGGGTTGTAATTGGTTATGATGAAGGAACAATCATGGTCAAGCTTGGACGTGAGATACCTGTGTCTAGTATGGATAATTCAGGAAAAATCATATGGGCAAAGCATAATGAGATTCAGACTGTTGATATCAGGCGGGTTGGAACTGGTTACGAGGTATGAGTTTAGCAGAGTATCCACTTACTTCTTTAAGTCAACAGAAGCAAGCTATGATGGTTTTTCATTAACACTCTGACTTCTTATCTGTGCTAATCAGGTTACTGATGGGGAACGATTGCCGTTGGCTATTAAGGAGTTGGGAACCTGTGATCTTTATCCTCAGGTTCACTTGCAAATTAAATGTGCTTTTAATTGCCTTATACATTAAAATATAAAAAAGAATTGGTACATTACTACATTGTTCATCATCAGGATTGAAAAGTGATTGGAGCATATTTGACAGCAGGTAGATTATTATGTATTAGTTTCCCCAGGAAAGAGTATATTACGTGAACACTATTTTTTTCTACTTCTATCAACTTCTTATGTGCTGTTATTAGATCATACTTCTCCACAAAAGATAAATGACAATAAATATGTATCAGACACATTTATTCTTTCTGATTTTACGGTTCTACTAGTAGATATTATCCTGAAGTTGTCCAATCATGTTTTTTCCGTCCAATATTGTGTTTTCAGTACCTGAGGCACAACCCAAATGGTAGGTTTGTTGTCGTTTGCGGTGATGGAGAATACGTCATATATACATCCGTTGCATGGAGGAATAGATCATTTGGTTCAGCCTTGGAATTTGTTTGGTCATCTGATGGTGAATATGCTGTAAGAGAAAGCACCTCCAAGATCAAGATCTTTAGCAAGAATTTTCAGGTAGGATTACATATCATTCTGCCTTTGCAGCAATCTGATAGACAAATTTTTTGAGTTCAAGGTCTAGTATTTATTATCACTTATCAGCATGATGTGTTTTGTTATATCTAATTTGTCAATTATGTTTTTTTTAATTTGAAGTTTAGTAGAAGTATATTTCTTCCATTTTCTTCTGTACTGTGGACAACTGGATTTAGCGTTTATTTGATTATATATATGTATATAAAAACTCCCATAGGCATGCCATGAGTTCCATCTTCTCCAACTTGATTGCAGGGGATCTATGCTATCAAAAAAATATTGATGTCTATCCCCTGTTTCATTTTCTATTGCTGCGGGCTGTTGATTTCCATTTCTTTCTTAATTGAACTTGGTGGAGATTGATTTAGAGGTCGTTTTTCAGGAGAAGAAGAGTATTAGACCAACATTTTCTGCAGAACATATATATGGTGGGATGTTGTTGGCTATGTGCTCCGATGACTTCATTTGTTTCTATGACTGGACAGAATGCCGTTTGATTCGCCGAATTGATGTCAGCGTCAAAGTAAGACGGAAAGCATTGTAAATTCTTCAGGTTATGCCCATCTACTGATTACTGACTTACTCTAATCATTTCAGAATCTCTACTGGGCTGACAGTGGTGATTTGGTGGCCATCACCAGTGATACATCGTTTTACATACTCAAATACAATGTAAGTGCTTCATTTTGCTCCTCCTTGTTACTATACATTTCCCCTTCGTCAGATCAGTTTGTTTGTGATTCTTGTAAGCTGAAAACTAGCCATGGGAAGACCTGACACAATCTGATAAAACCGACTCGATCCACCCAACATCAAGGCTGATGGAAATTTTAGAATCTAGGATACCTGGAAAATGTGTTGGCCTAGTGGAAACATGACGACACGTGAAACATCTAGGAAACATAGGGATGTGCGTCTGAAACGTGAGAAAACGGTCAACGTTGGAATTGAGGAAACGAAACGTGATTGGAAACGGCGTGAAACATATTTTGGTTTTAGGGTTTGAGTCCCTTTGTCTCGAGCATCTTCCATTCCCGTCTCCCTGCCTCCCTTCGTAAAATCTGGCCTGCTATCACCAAACCGCTCAGTCCGCCTGCGAAAAACCCGTTGGTCGTCGCCTGCTTCAATGGTGCCCAGTCACCGCCCCTTCCCACCCTCAGTCTGTCTAACACTCAACCCCGCCTCAGTGTTTTTTTTTTTTTAAAATTTTTTTTTTTATGTCTTCATCTCCCTCTTACTTCCTCTCAGTTCTTCAATGTCTCCTTGTTCTGAGCCTCTCTAACCTCTGAATCTCTGATTCTCTCAAACTTTTTATGTCTCCCTCTTAGTTATGCTCACTGCTCAGGCTTCCTGACTGAGACTCACTCTCAGTCTTTTTTATTTTTCCTAGATACCAGAATAGGAGATTTACAGATTAGACATGAGTTCTTAACTGCATCAAGTAATTGAGTGATTGACAATATTGATTAATGTTCTCTGAGAACATGACATGCATGTTTATCTTATTTAGACCTTATTTCTCAAGTGTACTTGCATTCTAATCGACTTTATTCCTCAAATGTAGTTATTTTCAGTTATCTTTTTCTTGATATATATATTTATCTTATTTAGACCCTCAAAACATATGCATTTAAGTTGATGTATCCTTAGCGTTACGTTTCCCAAAAGCTTTAGGATTGAACATTTTCCATTTCCGGGTAACATAGCCTAGAATAATGGAAAATTTGATTAGATGAATGAACCTACCAATTTAGCCCAAATCCGAGAACAACTTGAACTTGTACCAGTTCGACATAATTCCCAAAGTTGAAAACAACCCAAACCTTAGTTCATCTGAAATTCGACCCAAAATCAAGTTAAATACCCAAAAACAACTGTAAACTATGATATATTATGTAAGATGTAAAATTGTGATAGCATTATGGTACAATTTTTTGTACAGTTTCACCATCACAAATTCACAACTTTTATACCAAAAACAAAAACCGTCAACCTTTAAGGCATTCAATTGAGAATCCTGTATAAAATTGAAATGTTCAAACTAAGAAAGCATTGTCATGCAAAGAGAGAAATGCTTGGTAAATCATTGTTCAACTAAGAACATGTGATGTGCAAATTAGTCAAAATAAACAACAAAGTACAGATCTATCAACTTTTTAAGGCATTCAATTGAGAATCATGTATACAAAAGTACTCCCAGAATACATATTACAGATATTCTTCTATTTTGAAGGTTGAAAGTTATGACACGTAAATTTTCTAAATTGGACTTAAAATGTACACAGTTGACGGTTATGACTCATAAATTCATATTACAGATATTCTTCTATTTTGAAGTGGAAGGAGTGAAGGACAACCTTCACTAGCGGCACGCCTACTATCCATATCCGTCCACTATCCATATCTAACATCTTACGATATTAGTTTTAAAAGAAGTTGATGTACCAATATAGTGGGAGGTATGGGATATCTTCTTGATAATTTGCTATCTCATATTATCAATTCATACCAAACAATAAATATAGATATTAATCTCATACCCTTATCTCGATGCCGATACTTGATCATATGGATACCAAATGGGCCCTCAGTGTATATCAAGGGTCACAAAGTCCATTACCCCTCCCTACATACTTGTCATGGCTCATTTATAGCAACTAAACGAGTGATGATGGTTCCTACCTTATGAATATGTTTTGCATCCAAAGAAACATAGACATCTATGTAATATCCTATTATACTTTTTATCATTGCAAATCAAAGTAACGGACAATAAAGATTGGGAAAAGAACATGTCATTCCAGATATCAAATGTGGCATGTCTTTTCAGAATTTTCTATAGCTACAAGAGCTATTGTGTATAAAAATACGTGGCATGTCTTTTCATATTTAAGTAGGTTTTGCAAGCTATCATTAGAACAAAATGTAGCTCGTAACCTTAAATTGACTTGGATGATGTCAATCGTTGAATTTATTTTTATATATGTATACCTCACAGAATATCTCTATGACCACTCCAGATTTTATACTTTTGGTTCACAAACAATGTAATTTGATACTCCTTATACATTAATAGAGGAGAGACGGTACTTGGTAAATGTTGTTCATAGCAGGAGGATGATGATTGTGTTTTTATTTTCCCTGTTTCAGCGTGACATTGTGTCCTCCTATTTAAATAGTGGAAAGCCAGTTGATGAACAGGGTGTGGAGGATGCATTTGAGCTTCTTCATGAAACAAATGAACGAGTGAAAACTGGATTATGGGTTGGTGACTGCTTTATTTATAACAATTCGTCTGGGAGGCTGAATTACTGTGTTGGCGGTGAGGTATATCTAAATTCCTTTGCTTATTGCCCCTTCTGGCATTAATTGCATTCTTCTCATTATTGCCCCTTCTGGCATTAATTGCATTCTTCTCATTATTGCTTTTATTCATATGCTACTCGTGCTATAGGTAACTACAATGTTTCATTTGGATCGCCCAATGTACCTTTTAGGGTACCTTGCTGCTCAAAGCCGTATTTATCTCATTGACAAAGAATTCAAGTAAGCTTGTTTCTAAATTCTAGCTGACATATGCCTCTTTTTTTTTTTTCCATCCTCAATTGTATCCCCCCTCTTTTGTTTGTCATTTCAGTGTCATGGGATACACATTACTTCTTAATTTGATTGAGTATAAGACTCTTGTGATGCGTGGTGACTTCGAAAAAGCCAATTCCCTATTGCCAAATATTCCAAAGGAGCACCATAACAGGTAAGCATACATTAATCTTCATAACAAGCTAATCCATTTTCTTCTGTAGCCTTCTGCTTCCAGACATAGGCTTTTATAAGACAAAATTCTTTATACAGAAGAAATAAATCTGAATCTTCTTGATAATTTCCTGTTTGATGTGAAACAGTTCTAATTGAGTGGTGAAATAAGGGGCTGTTTACTAGGTTAAAATTTTCTCATGAATCTAATTTAGTCGTTGTTGCTTTCCTCAATAAATACTAAAATATGGATAAGAGTGTAAGTGTAAGTGTAAGTGTAAGTGTAAGTAGTGTTCAAGATCTTGATTAGACGAGTCATGTTGTGCACCTCAGAAGCAGTGAATGATGCTAAACTTGCACTGATGCATCATTACTATGACCCATATTTCATAAGATTTATCTTCTATAACCTGTCTTACATAAAATGATGATTGTTATGATACTTGTTAATTTTCCAGTGTGGCTCGATTCCTGGAATCACGTGGTATGATGGAGGAGGCACTTGAAGTGGCAACAGATCCTGATTATAGGTTTGAGCTAGCAGTACAACTTGGTAGACTAGAAATTGCAAAGGTAAGTTGCTATATAAAGAAGTTTGTTTTTGGTGTCTGTCCTTGAAAAGTTCTGATCTTTGACCTCTTGCGCATACAGGAGATAGCTAGTGCAGCTCAGAGTGAGTCGAAATGGAAGCAGTTAGGTGAATTAGCCATCTCCACGGGAAAGGTTCTTTTTTACCCTAAAGAAAATATACATAAAAATAGAAAAGGAGCAATATGTTGGGTATCTAGCTTTACATTGAAGTAGCACGGACATGTGAGGTGGAAGCCACTTCCTAGTGTCTAACATGTGGATTGTGGAAGCATCTGGAAGTGGTAGAAAGTGCTAAAGCGGACAGAAGTGGTTAGGAAACACCAGAATGGGTTCAGTTTCTTGAAGTAGACAGTGGCCAGCTACTTGAGGAAACAGACCCTAAAAGGCTTCCCTAATGAATCCAGTTCCCCCTAGACTAAAGACCAACACTTACCCATACTACTGATTCTCTGTCCTATTAGACATCTTGTTCCATCCCTACAGATAGGTGGAGACAACAGTGGGAAAAGGAAACCGAATTCCCTATCCCTTGTCCTATTGATATGTTCCTCCCTGATCACGTAATTTTTTATTCATGTAAACTAGTTGTATGGGGGCAATGGCAATTGACAACTGGAAACAATGCTGGTGCTTCGGCTTCTTCCTACCATATTCTTTTGTATCTCGTAACTTTTGTTTTTCCCTTTGTCTGTTTTACAATTTACATCTTCACTGCCTCTGATTTCAGTGTTGTAAGTGACAAGTGCCAGAACAGTCTTTTTTTCTTTAACCTTTTTTTCCTTTGAAGCGGAAGTTGACTGTTTGGAGTGAGTTTTCATTTTCCATTGTTTTTCATCCTCATAGATTTTTTTTATAAAATTGTTTGTTTTCTCTCTTCTAAAATCTTCAACTTTATATTTCAGTAGTGTTCATCTAAATATTGCTGTTCTTTTCCATTTAAATTTTATATAATTTACCCTAATTGGATTGTTTTTATTTTTGTAGAATGTTGAAACTGATAAAATAATACTATTTTAAACATCGATTTTAAGATATTTATAAATATATTATGGCTGACTTTCATATGATAATTTGTATACATTTTTAATGGTATTTGATTACTTATTTGTTTAAGTGATATATAATATACCATGTTTCCTTTGTGTCCATGTCCAATGTTTTTGAGTTGCCACTTCCTGTCTTCATGCCTCATTCTTTATCCTTGTTACCTAGCTTTTCATTCATTCTTACAGTAGCTTGCTGCATGCTAATATTTCTGAGTGGTTATTCAAATAAAACCCCTTATTAGCCGCACCTTGAAATGGCATGTGATTTGCTGTAGATTATAATTTTTGGTTTCAAGCTGACGAACCAAGCAATTTGAAACATTAAATGCAAAATAACTTTATTAACAAAAAAGATTTTTACTAGCTTCATTATATTATTAATTGGTCAGTGCATAATGGGAAGAGGTTATGACTCGTGCTTGCCTAATCTATTATAATATTGCCTGATGGCTTGCATTCTATATTATTTTTGTAAGTGGATCGTTGTCATCCTTCCTTAATGATGCCCGTGATTGTATTTCAGTTGGAAATGGCCGAGGAATGTCTGAACAATGCAATGGATTTAAGTGGATTATTGTTACTTTATTCGTCCATTGGTGATGCTGAAGGAGTTTCTAGACTGGCTAACTTAGCTAAAGAGCAAGGCAAGAATAATGTTGCATTCCTTTGTCTATTCATGTTGGGTAAATTGGAGGAGTGCCTTCAGCTTTTGGTAGACAGGTGGGGCATCATTTGTTGTGATTCAATATATCTTCTACACCTTTTATTTTATAAACTATTTATTTTCCCTATTTGCAGCAACCGAATACCTGAGGCTGCTTTAATGGCTAGATCTTATCTACCAAGCAAGGTATCAGAAATTGTTGCAATATGGAGAAAAGATCTCAGCAAGGTGATTACTTGTGATTTGCAGTTTTTTCTTTTTGATAGAAGATCTAATTCCACGAGTTTAGTCGGATCTTTATCTTCGTTAAGCACAAATTGCCCCCCACGGAAAATTCCGATGAACCCCATCCACACTGCTCTTCTTTTCCTCATGTTCATTTTTCTATCTCTCAGCTGCCAGTTCTGCATATCTTGCACTCGCTGTCTCTTTGTGTTATCACTGATCTACCCCTCGTGATTGAATTCGCATTCATGCTTCTTTGCTTATCAGACTTGCAGTTTTTAATTTATCTTAATGCTATTTTATTCATGTTTGGTTAATAAGCCCCCACCTCCTCCTCCCCTCCCCCCCTCCTCCCTTATATATTAGTTCCAATCACGCAGATAAATCCAAAAGCCGCAGAATCATTAGCAGATCCTCAAGAATACCCCAATTTGTTCGAGGATTGGCAAATAGCTCTCGAGGTTGAGTCAAAAGTTGCAGAGACACGGTAATGTGGTTTCAAGTATTTGTTTCTTCGTTTTAGATTTTAAGTCATTGAAATTCCTTGAACAAAATGCATGCCAATAAGTAATTTGATTCTATTTTAAGTGAAGGACACAGATCAATAGTATGACTTCTCTTCTACTCTGGTAGACATAACCAAGAGTAGATTTTGACGTGATAGTTGGAGTCTTCTAATATTTCTATTTTTGTATAAGCTGGTTTTTGATTAAAAAAAAAATCCTAATGCTGTATAAGCTGTGTTGTTTTCATTGCGACTATACACTTTCTTGTATGGGAGTAATTGAAGGGGATATTTACAGTGTTCTTTAGCAATATTTATGCTGGTTCTGTATAATTCATGGATGTTCATCATCAGGGTCATCTTTTACTTTCTGTTTGTTATTGTGTATGGATGATGGTTTATGTGAGTTTTAAGGAAACTTTTCTTTATGTCATGAGATTAGACTGATTAGTATTTGCTTATTTATTCTATATTTTCCAGGGGTACTTGTCTCCCAGCTGAAGAATACTTGAACCATGCTGATAAGCCGAGAGTTGATCTTGTTGAAGCATTCAAAAGCATGCAGATAGATGAAGATCAATCCCTAGAACATATAGACGATTCTAATGATGACGAGGTATCTGCTATTCTGCTGGATGCTCATAATTGGTTGATTGTTTGCCTGGCAGATGCTTATATTTGCCATGTTGAGGCTGAAATATTTTTTTGGAGGATTTCATTCCTTTGGCTTCTACAGGTCATTGAAGATAATGTAGAGGAGAATGGTGAGGAAGAGAACCAAGAAGAGTCACTAGTGATGGATGCTGATTCTAATGACGGCGCTGTACTAGTTAATGGTAACGAAGCAGAAGAAGAGTGGGGTACGAATAAAGAAGGAACTTCATCAGTCTAGAGACAATTGGTTGGGCCAGTGTGAAAATCAATATATTGTCTCTGGTTATTAGTTGTTGTTTTTTTTCCATATCAGTGACACTTCTGACTCAAGTTCCTCATTCACCCTTCCCTTTATCCCTTACTGTTTCTAGTTTTTGTGTTCTCTGATCATTAAATTATCTTTGTTAGTATATCATTTGCTCCCTTCCTTCATATTAGTATCTATGAGGATGACAACTTTTGAGGTTAAGCTGTCTTTTATTCCTTAAGAGAAGTGGTTTGGCATTGCGTATTTGGTTTAATTTCACAAACTTGAAGTAGAAGTTTGACCGAGTTATGGTTTTCAGTTTGATTCTTCATTTAGTTGCTATTCGGTTCAAAAAGAGAACTCAAGGACCCAAAATTGAACTTATGTAAGTGTTTGAGCATTGCACTTTTCTAAGTAAGAGTTGATGTAGCTATGCTTCTCTACCCCCGAGTCATACCATTTATCTATATGTTCTTATCTAAATTGTTGTGTTACTCTGTTGGGTACTAACTTGTCCCTCCATTCCTTTCTGTTGGTTTTGCAGTGATTACTCAACATCCGTAATTATAACAATGAGTGCTGGCTCGGGCTGTATCAAAGGTAAGGATATGAACTACGCTGAAATTTGAAAATCTATTATTAATCATATGTTCAGTTTTTTTTTTCTCCTCTTGAGAATCATGAGTTAGATACTACAAGAAAGTAATCAAGTATGCTCTTTTTTCTTAGTTATAAAACTTGCATTTTATTAGTACAGAATATGCACATTGTGGCACTATGTGTGCACTTGAGCAGTAGAATCCCTTGTTCTTTATTTTTCCGCCTTTCACATTTTCGTTACTAATGGTGTTATCTTCTATTCTCGGGGTTTTGGTTTGAGGCGCAAAACAAGTTCGTTCACCTTGTTTCATAGCCTATTACTTTAGAAGCATTTTATGTTGCCTCATTGTGGCTTTCATGATAGTTGATGTGTGATTGTGGATGCAGGAATGCTTTCCATAGCCTTTAATTTGAGTATTTGCTTTTATATGCTTTGATCTCGCTGGTCTTTGTGGTGCTTTTCACCAAAATGTGTGTTTTTATTACTAACAGCCGAGGCAGGTGAGGTTTTGCAGATCCATAATTCCATATGGTTAAAAAACAATCCAACTTTTCGTCAACTACTATACACATGGTGGGGAAATATAAATTGTGAGTTTTCTTGTCTTGTCCTCAGCTTTAATGGTTGAAAGAGGGTGATAATCATCTGTGGAGTTCCATTTGTTCCTTTCTACTTCTGTTTTACCTTAAAATCTTTGAACAAGACAGTTTGATATCCAGCTTTGGTAAAACTAATAAAAATGAAACTTGCTAGATTTAATCATCGAGAGAAGAATACTGACCATTCATTTGTCTCATCAAATGAACAAATGAGGAGGGGAGAGAAGAGGAATCGTTGCTTCAGTGTGTTAAGAAGAATGAGCTTATGAGTTATGAGCTCTCCTTTTATAGGAGACTAGAGGGAGTTGTCGGACGGAGAGTTTCATTCTTTTCCACCCATTCTCGCAGGAAAAAAAACCGTTGGATTGGTTCATGTGGAACATGGGGTGGACCAGCAAACTAGGCCCGCGTCCAAGTAGAATAGCCGTTTAGGCTTGTATCTCTGTTGGGCATGCGTTTGATTAGTAGTCAAATCATGTTAGGAAGGTGGTCAGCCCAACACAAGTCAATAAGGCCCTCAATCCGATGTCATTCCCACGAACCGGTGGACCTGCAATTGTGCGTGGACGAGTGGTTTAGCAAACGCTTCTATTCATAGGCTTAGTTAACCATAATATGCTTATCCCCATATATATGATTGTCATCGGCGCTTACAAAAATTAGAACCATAGTAGCAGATGAGTTGTTTGTAGGAACTCAATATTGAGAATATACCAAGGAGAAGTTTTAAACTAGCTTAATCGTACAAATTTGGTATGGAAAGGAGTGACAAAGTCGAGAAGCTCTTTCCTTAATTCTATAATCACCCCTATTACGAGGGTTTTGATCGATTAAGAATCACCGGATAATACACCATTTGCTTCAAACTGCGTAACCAGCTCTAGAAGCGCTATTTTAGGTATGTTTAGAATGAGCTTATGAGCTCTCCTTTTATAGGAGACTAGAGGGAGTTGTTGGACGGAAATATTCACTCTTGTCCACCCATTCCCGTAGGAAAAGGCATGATCAAATCCCGTTGGATTGGATCAGGTGGAACATGGGATGAACAAGTAGATTGGGACTACGTCCAAGGGCATGTTTCTTTGTTGGCCCTTCGTTTGGCTTGTAGTCAAACGAAGTAAGATAGGTGATCAACCCAACATCGAGCCAATAAGGCCCTCAACCCAAAGCCATTCCCACGAACCCTGATCCAGTGGACCCGCGGCCGCGCCGTGCGTGTGTGGTTTAGCAAATACTAGAGTGTCTCTCCATAGGCTTAGTTAACCATAATATGCTTATCTTCATATATGGTTGTCACCGGTGCTAATAAAAATTAAAACCATAGTAGGAGATGAGTTGTTTGTAGGACCTCAATATCAAGAATACCAAGGAAAACCTCAATTGTACGAATCTGGAATGGAAAGGAGTGGTAAGACACTTTTTCCATAATATTAAAAAATTTCCTATTACGAATGGTTTTGATCGATTAAGAATCTCATGATATAAATGTCCTTTGCTTCAGCAGACTACGTTACCAACTCTAAAAAAAGGGAGGAGAGAGAAGGGGGGAGTTGTTAGACGGAGAGATTCACTCTCGTCCACCCATTCTCACATGAGAAGGTATGGCCAAATTCCGTTGGAATGGATCGGGTTGAACGTGAAATGGACCAGCAGACTTGGTTTGCGTCCAAGTAGACGAACCATTGGGACCCGTGTATCTATTGGGCTTGCATTTGACTTGTAGTCAAACTAGGTAAGGAAGGTGGTCAGCCTAACATCGAGTTAATTAGGCCATCAGTCCGAAGCCATTTCCACGAACCCCAAACTGGTGGACCCGTGACCCGCCGTACCCCACGTGTGTGGTCTAGGAAATGCTAGAGCGTCTCTCGATAGAATTAGTTAACCATAATATGCTTATCCCCATATATACGGTGTCTCGTCAATCTGGGACAAGTTCTTCCATAATTAAATCTCTCAAGGTGCATTTAATACATTCATATTTGAACATTAATTTATCATTCATTTGGACATCATTTTATACATATGAATATGTACCAAATTGTAGTACTTGGAATCACAAAGATAATGCTCCCGTTTTCTAGCGTTGGTTTTGGCTGGAGCCCACCGGACAAGTGTCCAGAAAATGTTCCAAAAATGATTACAACATTGTTTATAACCAATTAGTTGAAGATACACACTAACAAGTCTACATTAACGGATTTGTGGCTTGGTTGATCCTACCAAATTTTTTCTTGAGTTTATTCCAACATTGCAAAATTAGGAAAGTTAGTATTCAGTTTTGTAATAAGAAAATTACATGGATGTATGTTTTTCCTGGACTACGACTATAGTGATCATTTTATAGCTCCTAGTATTTTGGTTGAAGTTAGTACATTTCAAAAACCCACTTATATATATATTAAACGGTGATGTAAATTTTGAGCAAGTTGAAGGTGTAGATGTTCCAAGTTCTGCAATCGACATGTTAAAGGATATTATCTTTCAACAACACCATTGAAATGAGAATCGTGGGGTTTGTCTTAAGGAACTTTGCAACGAAGAGATAGATTTTATTGACACTTTCATGTCATCACATTTTTTTCATTCTCAATGCACTAGGACATGACTCAAACACGGAATTGGATGTGCCTTATGTTGTTGGGATATTCCTCTTAACATTTGTGCATTTTTTAAAATTTAATATCAATATTCCTTTATTGTTTGTATGATTAAAATTACATTGAGTTAGAAGTTAGGCGGACAACAAGTTGTGCCGTCAACCCTTTCTAAATAGCAAACCCGATCCTCCTAAACACTAAATCTGAAGACTTAGGTAACACAACATTACCATGCAAAACTCATTGCACCCTCTTGAGAATTTTGACAACATCTGGCGCAAGAAAACCAAACGTATTAATAGCGAACGGAAGAAACACGTGTTGGTTTTCAATACAAGCATGTTTTCCACCCACCCATCCAAACACTAACACATCTGTGGGCAACCTAGACCTTTCTTCACGCGGATCAGTCAAGAGGGATACAAACACCTCAGTTCTTGGCCGAAATCCCTGCTCTCTTTAAACACATCACATAAAACATCATGAATCAAATCGTGCCTATATTTGAAGTCGGGTAGTTCTTTACAATGAACCGCATGGTCCCCAAAATCATCCATAGCCCTCCCACAATTAGGCATAGGACAAAACACATTAGACGTGAACAAAAGAATCATAAGGCGATACTTGAGGATCGTGCGATACTCAACGGGAGACATACATTGTCCAAGTCCATCAATAGGTATGGCAAGAAGGAAATCTTGGCTATGCGGTGCCTGTAGACACTGAAAAACCGCTTTTTGTCTAGGGGTCAAATCAAAAGTTGCTTCCATCGCCTGTATCGTCTTACCAAAAAGAGCACTCGCCAAAGCATGTTGGGCTTTAGGGGGGCGGTACTCTTGACAATAAAACTTGAAAGATCAAAACAAGGAATAGAAGCTTAAAGAATACCCAAAGATCCAAAAAACTCAGAGTCCATATCAACAACTCCACTGTCCCGCAAAATGTGGTATTGAAGGGTCCAATTGAGCTCTAGAGGCTACAAAAGCAAAAGAAGAAGTCTCCCTAACTGAGTATAACCCAAGGCCTCCACACCGAATCGGCAAAGAAGCAAGTCGCCATTGAAGATCGCTAAAAAAACGACCCCCACAAACCACAATATCCATGACTGATTCACAGAGTCCGAAATCTGAAAAAGTAGATGCACCTTCCCCATGCTCCGGTAGACAAGTCCTCAAGCTAAACAACATCTTAGCAACATACTAGAACGAAGCAAAAGAAGCTCACTCTGCGGGTCCCCCAACTGTGGAAGAAGGTGTATCAACTCAACCACCTTAACAACTCTTTTCATGACGAGCTCTCTAATGAAACCAAGATTTCCACTTAAGTGTAGTTGTTTTTGCAATTTGTATATATTATTTTAATTTTTGTAAAAAAAAATCCCATTTAAGTGTATTTTTTTTAAAATATTAGCATACCATTTGAAAAAAATAAACTCAAGAAAAAATTTGGTAGGATAACTAAAATAAGATTCCTTATTACAAAACTGAATATCAACTTTCCTAATTTTGCAAACTAACCCCTATAAAAGCTTTTTCCTTATTTTTCCAGTCTCTTCTTCTATTTCTTTCTTTCCCTCTATTTTTCTCTCTTTTATTGCGTCTTTAGTTTTTTTGATCCGTTGAATTTGCTACGAAATTATGCAACAAATTGAACAAATAGCTCCAATTAAGGTATGTTTGCTTAATTTCATCTTGTTTGTGCATTCCTTTTTTTTTTATGAATTCGATTTAATTTTTCAGACTGTTCTTTTTTTTTTCCCCATTGTTTTGTGTTTTTTTATTGATTGGTTGTTCTTATGTATTGATTAATTTTGTTTTCATATTGTTGTTGTTGTTGCTTTTCAATATATGAATTTATTGATTTTTTAATTCTCCATCATTGACAATTTATAGTATTGTCAGCATTATCATGTTAAGTATCAAATTATGGTGTTTTTGATGTTGTCAACCACATTTCAATTTGAAAGCTTATGTTTTTTCCGTCAACTACAACGGATAATGTTTGCCTTTGTCATCAACTTAATTAATCATCAATTTTTTTTGTTTTATTTGTGTTGATAATATCTTAGTCACTCTATGTTTTTTTTGTATTTTCAACAAATATTTTGTTCTCCTGTCAATTACACAGTAAAATTTACAAAAAATAAAAAAAAATGTTTCATTCATGGTGTCAATAACAAATTAAATATCAAAATATTATTTTCTCTGTTGTCAACAAACACTCAACATGTAATTTGTGTTGTCAACAAAACCTAAAACATCATTTTTTGTTCTTTTTCTTTTGAACAATATTTCAAAATTTTTAATTATTTTAGTTTTTGTGTTATGAATAGTTCTCAAAACTTCTAATGCTAGTGTTTGTGCTATCAACAATACATTGATCAAGCCTAAGCTTTTGTTTTATTTCCAACAACACAGTTAACAATAATTCAATGTGTTTCGGATGTCAACAAATATGTAAATAATGTTTTTAACTTTTTGAAAGATGTTTATTAACAAAAGATTTGTTTCTTGTCAACAACACACTACAAATTGTGTTTATTCGTGTTGTCATCTAACAAATTAAACATCAAAATAGATTTTTTTTCTACTATCAACAAACACTCAACTTTTAATCAGTTATGTCAACAACACATAAATCATTAATTCAGTTTTTTTTTTCTTTGAACGATATTTTAGAACGTTAGTTATTTAGTTTTTTTTTTGTCTTATGCCTTATAGTTCTATTTTTTTTGTTTTCAACCATGTAGTTTTTTTTCGTACCAACATTTATTTTTGTCCTTTGTATAACATTTTTCAAAATATTATGTAGATTGTACTCATGGGTTAAGTTTACAGATTGTGTCAACAACTTCTAATGGAGACTCACCTTTGATGAAGGCGCTTCTCAGAACTAGAGATGAGAAGCTTGCCTTTACAATGAGGAGACGCCTCTATGGGAGATACTTGATTCATGTTGTCAAGGGGTGATTCCATTTTCACAATTAACACATCTAGGGGGTTCTGTGGTGTGTCTGAATCTCTCATGAACTATTCGGTGGCTTGGTCGTTGTGCAACTCAACTCTCTTTTCTGATTGCCCCATCAATAGTTTATAGTTGCAGGAATCATTTCGAGGTTTTGTTTGGGATTATGTTAGCGCCAACTCTTCATCAACTTCTCAAGCTCAAGTCTTCCCTAACCTTTCAACTACTCTTTATCCTATGTGGGTTTGTCTCCCTCCAGAGACATTTTCTTTGAAGACAGATGTTGACATTATTGTGGAAATTACCTATCTTGGTGCCATTCTACGAGGCTAGACTGGGCGTATTCTCTTTGTCGCGTCTCATGTTCTGCCCATCGCTTTAATGTTGAACATGTTGAGGCTATGGAACTCCGTTTTGGCAACCAAACTACAATCACTGTTAAGGAATTTCACCTACATGGACAACTCTGTGCAGACATTGTAGATGTCCTTCCACCATCGGTTCTTGTAACATTTTCGCACATAAGGCGATCAACAAACATAACAACACATTTACGTGCTCGCTTGGCTTCTCCATCCCCACCCTTGTGTATCTAGACTTGTAACTTTCCACAACCCGTTTGTGATATTACTGTTATTGACATCAATTAATAATATGCATCGTTTACCTTAAAAAAAAACTAATTAATATCAGCCCATTAAAAAAATATATGTATATTCAACAACACAATATTTGTTGGTTTAGTTTTGTCAACAACACTACAAACCTATAAACAAAGTTATATTTATCGTTAACAATATTCTTAGCATTTTTAATTTCTTTATTTTTGTGTTATCAACACGACCCCAAACATCAATATTTATTGTCAAGTCTTATCTACAATATAATATATTTCTCTTTGTCGTTGTCATAATACATGAATCACCTTTGTGTAACATTTGTAAGTCTTGTCAACAAGCCTCTAATACACTATAAAATGGGAAGTTTAAATTTATGTCAACAATACTCTAATCACTATAATAAATTGAATGTCAAGTGGTGCAGGACAAAGAGGAGTGGAGCAGACTCATGCCTTATTCACTTGGCTACGGTTCCGGCCTAGAATAGTGAAATCTATTTTGATTGACCAAGCCTGAATGGGCAGCTCCTGCTCTTAGTCCCCAGGGAAAATGCGGTTACAAAGAGATGTTGCTTCACCTGTTGAAAGTGTTGTCAACAATACGCTAATACACTATAAAATTGAAAGTTTAAATTTAATTGTTGTATTTTTATGTTGTCAATAAGATCCAACTCATCATAATATTATTATAAGTGTTAAAAGAACTATAATTTATGTTATTATATCTGAATGAACTTTGTTTAATATTGCTTAAATTTCTGTGAACAACACCTTAAACACTCTTATAAAAAATCAAAGTATTGGATTGTTGTCAACAACTCATTAAGGACTATAAAATTTTCAAGATTTAAAGTATTGTCATCAACACCTTAGACACTATAAGTTGAAAGTTTAAGTTGTTGTCAACCACATTTTAAACAATATAAATGTGAAAGTTTATAGTATTGTCAACAACTCCTTAAACATTATGAAGTCTAAAGTTTGGATTGTTGTCAACAACTCTTTAAATAATTTAAAAGAGTTATGAACATCAAAATAAATATTATAAAATTTTCAGTTTTCAAGTGTTGTCAACACGACAGTTAGATACCTTCTTTTTTTTTGTTAAAGGTGTTGTCAACAATACACTAAACACTATAAAATTGTTGTCAACAAGACACCTAGACAATAAAAACAATTGATGTTTAAAGTGTTGTCAACGACACATTTACAATCTAAAAAAGTCAACAACTTCAAAACTATGAAAATGTATCTTTATGTACTTTCAACAAACATATACATTACATTAAACAACAAATATTAAACATAAAATAAGATTGTCAACACACACCCATATATCGTCATCAAAATATCCTTCACACAACATAATTTCACCGAAATTATATTGTCAACACATACCGGTATTTTGTACCGGTGAGTTACAATGTAATCGAAACTTAGTTTTATTGTTACCCTTTTTTACTAACTCTTTCATTGCGGTGTAACCGACTTTATAGGTTTGGCTCTCGAAAGAATCATTTTTACCCCCCTCTACCGATCAGATGGGCACATCAATGCGACCCTAAAGCGTGGAAGGATGGGACGTGCCATCATTGAGAGGATACATGCATATAATCAACATCGATAACTTGAGTTCCCACCAACTAGTACACAAGTAAATATTAATTAAATGTCTATGTATCGGTTGAAGTTAGTATAGGTTAGTTTTTGTTATTATGAAAATGTCTATGCATTGGTCTTTGTATAATTCAAAATTTGGCTTCAAGTTATGAGAAATCGAATAAATGTTTCAATTCAAGTTATTGTATCTTGCTAAAATTATAAATTTCACTTCGATTTATTTTATTTTATTAAAAACTATAAATTTCACCTCAATTTATTATCTTGTTAAAACTCAAAATTTTCACTTCAAGTTATTTTATCTTGTTAAACTATAAATATATTTTATCTTTCTAAAACTATAAAATTTACTACAAATTATTTTGTCTTTTTAAAATTATAAAATTTACTACTAATTATTTGGTAAAATATAAATTTCTTTTCGACTTATTACCAATTTGACGTGCAGTTACGGTGCATGTTAGAGTCCATACCGACGCAAAGTTACTTACAATACGCAAGTGTACAGTCGTAATGCGTGACCTAGACCTTGGCATCTCCGGACCCGGGCCGGGCTCACATGATTTTTTTTCCTGTTTTTGCGGGCCGGATCGGGCCGAGCCCGGACTTCGGGCCTAAGGTCTTGTCCGTACCCGCCCGGAGCGAGCTTCGGGCCGGGCGGGCCGGACCCTTTTTTATATATATTTGTTTTTTAAAAATAAAAATTATACATATTAAATATAAAATAAATAAAATTATAACACATAATTCAAAGTAGCTCAATGGTCGTGAACATTTGAACCTTATCTTGAGTTATCGGGTTTGATTTCTACTATTCGCATATATATATTTTACATATTTAAATTAAAAAATAAATAAAATGGACTTTCGGACCGGACTTAACGGCCTGACCTGTATCCTTGTCCATACCCTCCCGACAAGCTTGACGGGCCGGACTTGCCTTATGTGCCATACCCGCTCGTTTTCACGGGCCGGACTTACGGGCTTGTCGGCGTTTGCCCAAGTCCAGCGTGACCGTGCAGCCGATAAAAATTCATCCTAACGGAATATACTTACTATTTTATTTTATTTTACTAATTAAAGATATGATCGAGAAATAGGCAAAAGCATGTGTAGGTCTGAGCGTGTCAAGTTTTGAAGGGTAGCAACAATCTGGTACCCTACACGTTAGCGCACCCTATTATCTCTCCCAATCCTGATCGGGCAAAGCATCTTGCTTTCCTCGCTCTACACTGGAGATGCAACCCTAGAAACAAACTTCCATAATCCCTCTCTCCCCATTTCACATCCATCGCTTATTCTTCCACCGACCTCCATCCCTCTCTCCCCTCTTCCCCTTCGAATTGGTATTTTCTCCTCTCTCCTCTCCTGTAATCGTCAATTTTTCTATGCTTCAATCGATTGTTGTGTTAATAGATTATGTATCCCCTGCTAAAATTTCGATTGATGGATGTATATGTTTTTAGTGTTGATGAGCGAAAAAGAGCCCGCGAAATAATGCTTCGATTGATTTAAATTTCTTGTCACTTCCAGCTTTTGGAAGAATTTCGGTATTTTGTTTTATCTTCTTATATTAAACTTATCCGTTACCTTTTTCATTCCCTTCTTCTTCTCGGAGCGGTTTGTTGCATGATTTGATTTTTTTTTATTCTTGTAGGATTCTGGTTTACGAGTTTAAATTTGTCTATGTGAATTGTTATTGTTTTCATACTTATACGAACGTTTGAATTCATTCAGAATGAACACTCTGTTGTGTTTGCCCTCTTTCCGCCTGTTTGGATGCTAAATATTTGCCTCCATAAAGGAATGCACAGTATACTTACGGTTGTTTGGCGTGACGTGCTGATTGTGATCTAGTATTTAGTTCTGCTAAATAAGGGTTTATTGGGGGTAATGGTGTATGGCATTGGGCTAAACAAACCATAAGTACACGTGTGATGTAAAAGTAGTTATCTGTAGGGATAAGGTTCTTATAATGAATAAGGACCTAATTACTTTTAGAGTGGACGATTATGGAATATTTAAAAATTCCTGGCGAGAAACTTGCTTCAGACAATACAAATCTGGGGTTGTATAAATTGCCAAGTAACTGCGTTTATCAAACATACTAGATCAAAATGAGATAGTTGGATATATCTGACCCTAAAAGACTCAAAAGTTTTGTATAGTACCAACTTTAACATTTGATTCTATTCCTGTATGCTAGTCTCTGAGGTTTGTTATAAATCCCTAGTATAAAGTTCTCAGTTGTTAACACGAATTACTCTAGAAATCGTAAATTAATAGCTTCTCATACATAGAATAATTGGACTTATCAAATTATAGTTTGTTTTCATACAGGGGAGATCACATAACTATTAAGTATGCAGCTATCATATTCTTAAAATTAAAGACCTGTGCGACTGGTGACTAGGCACACATTTATCGCCAGTGATCCACAGCCCTGCTGCAGTGCTGCCTAAACGAGTCTAACACCCTTCGAAACACTTGTTGCAAGTCTAAACTTGTGTTTTCTACACGTTCCCATGTAGTTCTATGCAGTTCGCTCCATAACGGACTCCTAAGATCCTTTTTGAGTATTTCAGTGACAATGTGGTTTACTAGTATCTTGTCTGCCCGATGCTTAATCTGAAGCCCATTAAAAGAGTTATTTGGAGATGTACAAAGAAAAAAAATTCATTCAATGTTTTTGAAGCTGCAAATTTTCAGTTTTTTCATCTAATTGTTGATTTCCTTGATGTTTTGCCGCAGATATTGCTTGTTAGTGTCTGGGCGACCTTGATTTTGGTCCATAATCTGATCACACCAATCCAAATGGGAGAGGATAATGCTGTTCCTTCTTCAAAGAAAAGAGCTGCTGGAAGAGAAATCTCTAGAGACAACCCCGGTATCGACGATGAGGAAGATGTTTCAGAAACCGAGACTGGAACCTTCAAGAAAGCCAGTGATGAGGTGATAGCTAGTAGAAGAATCGTTAAAGTTCGCCGTCAGCAAACTCCATCAACCACCCCTGCACCTTCTTCCAATCCTTTTGCTGGTATACGTTTAGTACCCCCAGTTACATCTGAAACCAAAAACGAAACGCATGCTGATTCAGTTGACAAAACCAATAGTGAGGCAGATGAAAAAGCTGATTCAAACAAAGAAAAGCAACAAGCCAATGGGGATGTTGAAAAAGTGGCTGATGTTGAACCATCTGATGGGAAAGTGCCCGAGACCAATAAACCAGCTAACGATGAAGATAAATCTGGAGGTGACAATGGTGTAAATGAAGATGATAATAAGAAAGAGAAGAAAGATGATGCAAGTGTTGAAACTACACCTTTTAGTTCATTCCAACAACTTTCAAGCAACAAAAATGCATTCAGTGGATTTGCAGGCAGTGGTTTCTCTAGCACAACATTTTCATTTGGATCATCCGTCTCAAAAGACGGTTCTTCATCTGTTCCTTCCTTCACTTTTGGCACATCTAGCAATGGCGGCACATCTCTCTTCGGTTCAACTGCAAACAAAAGCGAGTCAACCGCTTTCCCATCCATGCAAGAAGTTCGCGTTGAGACCGGAGAAGAGCATGAAGACACAGTGTTCACTGCTGATTCTGCTCTGTTCGAGTTCCTTGATGGTGGATGGAAGGAACGCGGAAAGGGAGAGATCAAACTTAATGTATCCAACACAGGTAACAAAAAATCAAGGCTAGTTATGCGTGCACGGGGAAATTACAGGTTAATTTTGAACGCGAGCTTGTTCTCGGATATGAAACTGACTAAAATGGACAAGAAGGGTATCACATTTGCCTGCATAAACAGTGCCACTGAAGGAAAAACAGGCTTAGCAACCTTTGCTCTGAAATTCAAAGATGTTTCTCTTGTGGAAACGTTTTCTAATATCGTTGAAGCTCACAAGGGTGAAGTAAGTCCGAGTGATCCTGCTGTGAAGACACCCGAGAACTCTCCCGATGCAGCCGCTGCGCAAGTGTGAACAGGTTTGGTACCTTGTGAAATTTTCTTTCTTCTTTGAGCAGATTAGTATTTAGTAATACGCGGAGGAATCGAAGTATAGTAGCAGTTAAGTGATACTTTGAAGTTCTTTGGTTCCATGTTTAAGTGAATGTCTGAAACTGCATATATGAACTGCTCCAAGGTGTCGGATGGTCAAGAGTAAAAACCCTTTTTTGTTGTAAACTTTGTACTTTTATTTATTTTATGAACTCGTGCCACTGTCCTCTGTTGTTGATGATATACAGAACTGAGTCTTTTAGGGTCAGATGTATCATGCTGTTAGTTTTCATCTTTGTATGCCTTCAGGATGTGATAATTACTTATAAAAGCCCTTTTAAGGAGCTTCTGAATGATAATTAGGGTCAGCCCGTGATAAACTCCCTCAGTTGATTCATCGACTGAGCTTTGGTATGCTTTAATGGCTTAGTCATGCATATGGGTGTTTAAACGAGCCGAGGCTAAAATAAATTTATATGAGCTTTTGATGAGCTAGCCCGAGTAGTAGTAGTGTTATTTTACCCGAACGAGCCGAGCTTTACCGGAATATGTTCAAGCTTGACTCGTTTATAAACGAACCGAGCCTAAATTTTATACTAGTTTAAAAATGTGTTCATACTTGGTCCGTTTAGAAAAATGAACGAGTTCGAGCCCAAGTAGCTTGTCTCAGCCCTAGCCATACACTTATACCCTAATTCACCGGCAAGGCAGGAACTTGTCTGGTTGGCCTTGGTTTAACCCAAACTCACCCAAGAGCACAGTACATGAAACTTGCTACTTGCTAGGGATTAGGGTGGGGTAAAGGTTGGTTTTTCGGTCTCTACTCATTTACAGACGGGTCAAATTTCGCTCCATCTTTTTAGCCATTTTCGAATCCGGTCCTATTTGATAAAAAATAAAAATCTGAACAAAAACAACCCAAAAAACTTTTAAAAAAAAATCACAAGTCAAGTGATTTTGCTATGCGTGCAATTTGTGCGTACGTGAATCATGACACCTTCCAAAATTTCTCTGAATAAATTGCTCAAATGTGCTCGATGCTCAATCCATCAAAATTTTAGCTAAATTACAAGAAACAATTAGTTTAGAACTTTATCGGCCGATGTTCGTACTTTCTGTTTAATAAATTTTTTTTCGTTTTATATCTTCATGCACTAAATAACAAAATCAGTAACAAGACAAATAGCCCTATCATAATATATAAAAAAAGTCTTTGGACTCAATGGATGAAGATGATTGAGAGATAAGGATTCAATGTTCTCAATTTTCAATGATATTTCATATATGATTTTTCTTTAAAGGAAATGACTTATCTCTATTTAATTGGAAGAACTCGAAAATATTGCTTACAACTTTTTTTTACAAAAGTTATTTAGTAAAACTACAAGATTAAAACGATAAATATAACAATATAATATTATATTTCAACCAATACTATATACTAACAAACAATAATAGCTTATATTCCGGAAACCTCGAAAAAAGAGAAAATCGAAAATATAGAGATAAATTGATCGATAACTCATACACGATCATATCTATATGCGTTTTATACATAGTTTAGTAACAAACCCAAAATCTGATGCCTCCAAGTAACTGCATTATCATATACACACCATGTTGTTGCAAAATTTACGCGGTCTTAGCTTCTTTGTTTTTTCACAATTCCATGCCACAACCCGATTGAACATGACCGCAAAACTTTTCGGGCAATTCTATCTTACGCCATGTGCGATTCTTCAGGTCTAACACATAAGCATTGTGGGGTTCGCCATAAACCGAACACCCAAACACCACCATATTATTATGCCACGTCATCACTTTTTGTGAGCTCCTAACCTGATCCGGCATCTCTGCCACTACCTCCCATGCCCCGCCGCGTCGTACAACCACATGGCCATCTCGACACGTGTACACCTCTCCGTCTCCGTTCCCAACCACCCAGCATGTCGGATTCGTTGTAGCTTCTAGAAAGGATTCGTCGATTGGGCTCCATTGCCACGTGTTAAGATCAAATGACTCGGCGCTTTTCCCGAATCGACCCTGCGTGTCGGTTTCGTACCCGCTGATGACGTGGAATCTGCCATTGTGGAATACAACACTGCATTCATCCCTCTCTTTAGCCATTTCAGGGAGTGGGACCCACACATCCCTTGCCACGTCATACAAAAAAGCCGATTTAAGTGCCGTCTTTTCATCATCATGTCCACCGGCTACCAGCACAGTCCGGGTAACCGGATCACCCGCAATCCCGAAAAGGGATCGAGCTGGGCCGGGCATATCCGACCCGCGCCTCCATCGGCCCGTCAAGAAGTCGTAAACATGAACAGCGTTGGAGACCCTCCAGGTATCCGGATCCCATCCACCCATAACAACAAGATCCGACCCGACTCCTACGATCCCACAAAACATAGGCAAACCAGATCCAACTGGGAAACCGGGTAACCGGCTCCATAACCCTGATTCCGGGTCGAAAACAGAGAGCCAGTAAACAGGATTAACATGATACTTGTTGCTCGAGTCCTGGTTTTGTCCTTGACCCGGTTGAGCCTGCGCGAGGACGAAAACGGGTCGGGTAAGACCCGAGAGCTTCCGAATTCGATGAAAGTTTGGGAGCTGGATTTCATGGCTCCAAGTTTTGCAGACGGTGGAGACAGCAGGAAAGGAATCAAAGGGGACCCGAATCAAGCACTCGCGGCCAAGATCGTCGATTAAGCCAGGTATAAGCTCCATAGTCGAAAATTACAGAAAAAAAAAAAGTTAAAGAAGAAGAAGAAGATGATTTAGATTTAGAAATCTGAGGGTTTAAATTTGTTTGTTGTTTGAGAGATGAGGTAGGATAGGATGAGTGCGTCTGTGTTTATATATGAGGAGTATTGGGCGGTGCATAGAGGGATGGGATGGGAGGTCACAGATAGACTCAAAGAGGATATTTATTTAATTATTTAAAAAAACCAGAAAATGGCTTGTTGAGCAATGGAGGAATCGTCAGAAGTTGAAGATAACAAGCAACTTGCCAACCTGCACTTTATAACGGTTTGTGAAAAACACGGCTCTGTTATTTCATGTTTTCGGTGCTTTTTCATTTCTGACTTCTCAGGGAAGCAAAAGTTATTTTCTAAAGATATTTTCACAACCTTACTCATAAGTCTACTTTTTTTTTTTTATAACTTTTAACCTTCAAAAACGGAGTCCGAAAGGTTTCTAAACGTACCTGTAAAAGTTATTATTTGTCATCATAACTACGCACATGTGCTTAGTTTAGAACTCATTTAACTATACATATGAGATGCGTAATATTTAAATTTTTTTTTTTTTTTAAACTTCTACTACGCAATTGAATTTTTTTTTTTATAGTTTTGATACTCTTTGAGAAACAATAAAGAAAGAATAGAAATTCATCTGTTCTCAATGAAAAAATCCACGGTCATAAAAATTAATTTACTGAATGAACAATGTAATTTAAAATGGCTAAATGTTTTCATTTTATTTTCGTTTTTAGAGTTACAATCAAATCACTTCTAGATACGAATCTAATTCTAATTTTGTTTAGCCCATAATCATATGAATCAATTCATACGTACATTTTGAAGTTATCCGATTATTTACCCTCTTTTTTCTTATGATGTATACTTTTGTGAATTGTTTAAATTATTGTTAGCTAAATTTATATTAATTATTATATCTAGAAAATATACTTAAAATATTAAATAAACATTATATATAAGGCAAGTTCCAACAAAAAATTATATTACGGCGAAAAACGAGAAATATTGTTAGCCATTGATTTTCAACACATAGTGGGTTCATGTCATCATGTGTATACCCAAAAGCACAAGTTAAGGAAATCAATTCATTTTTCCGGATAACTAGTTTTAAAGATGCACAAGTTAAGGAAAACAATTATTTTTTCTTATGATGTATATTTCTTGAATGAACAATGTTATGTAAATTGGCTAAATACATTTTCACTTTATTTTCGTTTTTCGAGTTGCAATCAAACCACTCCTAAGCATGTAATTCTAATTTCATATGGTCCATTAATCAATTATGTACTAGCCTTCTACCATCTTACATGTTTATATCTTGTGGTAATGTGGTAATATCTTTCAAATGTACTTCAATTATTTACCTAAAATGAAAAGTAAAATTAAATAAACATTATATATAAGGCAAGTTCCAACAAAATATTATATTGCGGCGAGAAATATTGTGAGCCATTGATTATCAACGCATAATGGGTTCATGTGTATACCCAAAAGCACAAGTTAAGGAAAACAACTCATTTTTCCGGATAACTAGTTTTAAAGATGCGTAAATAAAGGTCAAAAGTTCACACATAAGAAAACCCATATGTATGGGCTAATGATCATATCCGCCCGACCGCTTGGAAAAACGAGTGGGTATGAACATAGGGATAAACCTGACAGGACCAAAAAGCCCGGCCCGTCGGCCCATATATATATATATGTATATATACACACACATATATATTATATTGTATATATTTAAAATATTAAGTATTATTATAGAATATTTAGTATAATTATCATAAATTTAATGTATATTACATATAATATTTTAAATTATTTTAAAAAAGCAAAAATAAAACGGGTATCCGGAGGCCCGCCCACTCGCCCGGCCGGGCCGGGTACGGCAAGGATTGTAGGGCCGCAGTAGGCTTAGCCCGGTCAGGTCCAGATAAACGGGCCAAAAATTCCACAAAGCCCAGCCCGAGTCCGGCCCGAGCCCGGATATGAACAAATCTATGTACAAATAAGAGTAAAACATGCACATTTATGGCAAAAAGTGCACAAATAAGGGCTCAAAATGCAAATATATTTACTTTTCAAATTTCAAGGCTAAAAATAGTTTTTAAAAACTTGTGAGTGCATAAAAGGCTTTATAAGAACTCAAGTGCATAAATAAGGGTCAAAACTGCATATAATACTAAAATATAAGTAAATAAAGTCACTTGTCATTATAACATTGCGCCACATCAAATTACACCAAATGTTGTCTTCAAATTGCGCCACATTGGATTTTACTACATGTCGTCTTTACGTTGTACCACCTATGTAATGATTTATTTTATTTATTTTAGTTCTCTACCAATTAAGATAACAAATAAAGTCATCATCTAAATAAGAAAATTATATAACTTTATTACGTATGATTCAATTTGCTTATTGAATATCTATAATTATAGGAGAATTTTCAAATTCTTATTCGAAAAATATCATATTTTCTTTTGATATTCATTATTATGTTAATATATCTTACCTTACTAATTTTACACATTTTCTCTTTTTAGGAGCTAAAATATTATATTATATATATTACTATGTTGACCTATTATTAAGAGTTATGTACCAATTATAGTTGTTGTATGATAATTATCAATCTTACTTTTATTTTATATGTATAGATATAATTAAAAATCAAACTTGTCTTTTATATATAAAATTCATATATAAAACATGTTATTATTATAATATATAATAAGTGTTATCACCTAAATAAATAGTCAACTTACTTAATAATATAATTATAAATCTTTTTAATGTTATTATTAAATTTTATTTAAAATCGTCAATGTTTAAGATAAAAAAATTTACCTAAATTTTAGGTATTACTATGCTATTTGCTAACTATTTATAGAAGTGGTCATCCACTAATTCATAGTAGTTAAGTAAGGTAGTTTTGTCTTCTAAGTCTTTTGATGTTGTTTTTAGGAGGTTTAAATTTACTATCTAGAAAGGTTTGATGACACAATTTGTTGTCCGTCTTCCTTCTAGCTCAATGTACAATATTTTATACTCTATAAAATGGATTTAGGAACAGATTACGCTTCTACAAGACATCTTTTTACCTATAATATTCTCGTAGATGAAAACCGGATAAAATATTAGCATTGTTTTTCAAGTCGGTACGAAAGTAGTGTCTAGACTCAATCAACTTATCAACAAACTATTAACTCATCTAATGTGAACAACATAATCCTAAGGTCATGTCTATCTCCCAAGAATTTACCAAGTTTCATTGATTGCAGATGACAATCAAATTGGCCGATTCAATTTGAAGTTTGTCAATACCCCTCAAACCATATTTCAAAGGTAGGGCTTCAACTTGAAGAATAGACCATTATTAGATTATTATAGAAAACATTTCTAGAGATAAATTCGAAGGAGTTATCTTATTAAGTTTTCGAAAAGCATATAAATTTAATTTTAAAAAAAAAATCATTTCTCAAGTCTTTCTCATTTGATAATCTTTTTCGAACACTTTGACATTTGCTATTTAGGTACGTTTCAAATCCAAAATTGTAGTTTTTTTTTCCAACTAGTTAATATGTTACCACATAAAATCCACAATTTCTTACTTTTTGTTTTGTCAAAAATTGCTTTATTCCTAAAAAAATAAATGACCCACCAACAAGTGTGCAAGATTTTTACTATTTTTTTATACCTTTTCTTTTTCGAGGTTTATAATTTCCATAAAGTTTATATTGTAGTTCTATATGTAGGAGAGTAACCCCTTTTGTGGGAAAAATTTTGTTGACTATTTGAAGAGTGAATGAACATTTAATACGAAGGTGAAATAGGTTTTTCAAGTTGTGGCCATAAAGAGAACAATTTATAGTTAGAAGTTAGAACAAGTTTCTCAATCTAATTTCAAGTTGTGGGCATAAAGAGAAATTTCTAGTTAATATGTTACCACATAAAATCCACAATTTCTTACTTTTATTTTATTTACGATCAAAGCTGAGCATTTTTGTTTGTTAAGAAGTTTTATTTTAGTTCTAATATTGAACTAACCTTTCGGGTTTAAACACTCATTTTTTTTTCCTTCATTCGATAGGTAGTGGATAATCAAAAATTTGTTTGATAGTGTTTCATAAAGGAGAAGTAGAAACAATTTGTCATTATAAAAAAACATCCGACTTCTTAATATATAAATCTCCAATTTTGAGGCCGAGGTCAACAAAAATAGTCGGATAAGTGATTTTACATAGCGGTACATACATAATCTACCATTTTTTTCTCCAGAAAATAATTTAAGTCCTTTTGCAAAACTTTTTCTGTTCAGTCTTAATAATCTTTTCCATTGACGATTTACCGTAAACAAGATAATTTCATAGTAACGACCATTTCATATATATTTTTTGAATTAAATAAACCAATATTACTAGGTTATGTCAAAATGTTCAATAATATAATTTCATTTGTAAGGTTATGTTCATATCTTCGGCTTTACCAAACACATGTTCCTCCTAGTTCTCTCAGTTTACGGACTTCACTTCACCCATTTACCATTTTATGTTTGTACTAGTTTAGTGCCCGAGCCTTGCTCGGATATTTTAATATATGTGTGTGTGTTTTGTGTGTGTGTGTGATTAAATTTTAATTCGAGAATAATTTGTTATATGTGGATTTTGTTTATTTTTTTGTTGAATGTATATGTATGTTAAAATACTAGGTCAACGACCCACAAAATAGTAGTTCCACAAAACTATAGGTCAATTACTCACACAAAACAGTACGTCAACGACCGACAAAACAGCAGGTAAACGACCGACAAACCGTAGGTCCACGACACACAAAACAATAGAGCAACAACGACCCACAAAACAGTAGGTCAACTACCCACAAAACGGTTAGTCAACTACTCACAAAACGGATATTAAGCTGATTTTAATAAAAATTATACTTGAATTTAGCCAAAAAGCTAATAAATGTATGATGCTCTTACAACACGCCACGTCAGCGTTATGTATACTGCTTTAGTAGAGTATATAGATATATAGATTCAAACTCTCCCACTATTTATACAAATTTCGAACTATTAGATTTACTGAATAATCGATGTTGGATAGCAATCCTGAAAATATTTAACATTTCAATAAGATCTTCTAAAATTGGTGGAAAAAAAAACAAAAATAATTAACGGATTTTTATAAAAAATTGGCATTCCATTTCAAAATATTGCTCACACAGCGCGCCACGTCAACGTTAATGTATACTGCTATATAGATACAAATCCTTCCTCTATTTATACAAAACTACAAAGTATTAGACTTACTGAACAATTGATGTGGGATAGCGAAATCCTGAAAATATTTAACTTTTCAAGAAGATCTTCTAAAATTGGTGGGAAGAAAACAAAACAAAAATAATTAACGGATTTGGCGTTAATTATGAGATCCTAATTTCAAAATACTGGTCCCACAACGCGTCACGTCAACGTTAATGTATACTTCTTTAAAGTACTAGTTTTAATACCCGTGCCATGCACGGGTTAGACGATAATTGTGTGTCAAAAAAATATTTGATAATTTATTATGTTGAGAATCGTCTTAATTGTTATCTGATGTTTGTTGTAAGACTGTATTTTTTACATTATGAATGAAAATTAAGCAAAAATTCAAATCCTGCAATAACAATCGGGAAAGAGGATTTCGGGACAATATCCTTTGAGATACTTGAATGCCAAAATTAGTATCAATTATTTGAGATACTCGAATGCCAAAGTTACTAATCTCATTCATTAATTAAAAAGAGTAACATTGTCAGTCACAGTATACAGTATTGAAGGATACATTCATGCATTTCGTAAGAGTGAAGTGTAAGAGTACATAACATACGTGAAAAGTACAATGTCGTTAAATAACCCATAAACAAATGCATTGAGTTTTTTTATATTTTTTAATTTCTTGTTTTGCTCTTTCGATTGAGTAAGTTTGTCCTTTGTTGCTTCCAAATCAGCGGCATTCTCTATTTTTCACATGCGTAATCTTCCATATTGATATTTCAATTGGTTTTTTCTTTTCCTTAAGTTATCCACGTATTCTCGTAATATTGTGGATTGGAGAATTTTATCAAAACAATTCATGATCATCTCGTCTTCAATTAGATCATCTTTTTGGCATCAAAACAATAATGAGCAAGACTATTTGTTTTCCACACATTTGAGATGTAATGGGTTCTCATGAACTTCATTAACTTAAGAATTAACACAAAAGCTTAACCTTTCTAACATAAACCAGCAGCTACAATAAGCAAATCCGAAGGAGGATATATCTCTTGTCAACTGTATAGTCCCAATTTGTCAAAATTAGGAATCAAAATCATATGCTTCTCAAAGGACCCAAACAAGGATATATCTTATCATCAAACTCCAAATGTGACTTCTCAGTCACCACAAAAAAAAATCAATAGAAAGCGATAGAAAGAAATCACACGGAATCAAGAACATAAGAGAAGACAATGGCAAGCCAAATAAATATAAAGAGATAGAAAGAAATTAAAAATGGAGCCATATAGGGCAAGCCACACGGAATCAAGAGTAGCAGAGAAGACAATGGGTGAGAGAAATTGAAGAAACTAGTAAAAATAGAGGCAGATAGGGTTACCTCGAAGGGAAAATGCGATCGAAAATCCGCACCCGATGGATGTCTGAATCACCCAAACCATAAACGCGATTGAAAACCCGAAAAAGTCGGGTGATGGGTGGATGATGGGTGAAGGTCTTTCACCGGTCAACCGACCCGATACACCCGAGGTATCTTGAATTTTGTGTATTTAGTCATAAAATTCATAAAGAATATTACAATTTTATTTTATTTACGTTATAATATTACATTTTAAATAGTTTTTTAAAATTTTAATTATAGATATTATTGGTTTTGAATATACTAGTTTTGTACTATATGTGCAAAAATACTTTGAAAATACATTATAAATTAACAATACTCGTACCTTTTCATCACCCGTGAATAAAGCTGAACCACCCGGTCACCCGACCGGTGATGGGTGGTTAAAGCCGATATGATTAATGTGTGGGTGATGGAAGTGGTTGTTCCATCACCCGACCTATTGTCATCCTACGTCGTATCGGAATCTATTTTATTTTAATTAATCCCGTATAAGGACAAATTAGTGATAAACATCTTTACAATTTACGAAGATTATTATTTTAAGAGATAATATTTATTAGGGAGTAATTATTTGGCTTAAAGAGCGAGGGACCTCTCTCCACGTATCGATGAATGAAGGCCGCAATTCGGCTAATACTGTATGCAGCGACTGGTAAAATCTTATCCATTTATAGCTAACATTAACAACATTTCCAATCACTCAAATCTCTACATTCCCCATTTTACTAAAATTATATATATATATATATATATATATATATATATATATATATATATATATATATATATATATATATATATATATATATATAATGGTCAAGACGTGCAAGTTTTAAAAGTGTTTTTGCAATATTACAACTTCAAGATTTAATAATATTCGAGAATACGTACGAGGCTACTATATCAAAAGAATTTTCCGATTAATGATTAAAAAAAAGACTTATAGAAGACCATTGATAAAAATTACACAAAATCAAAGTAATAAGTTATGTTGTCAAATAACACTACACTTCTCATTTTAAATAATAGAAAATTATATAAATACAAGACGACTTTTATCTAATGCAAGTTTCAGAAGACTATATTTTAATAATCATTATCATAACATTAACTCAATTATTAGGTTTTCTAACATGGATTATTTTGGTTTTTTGGAGAGTTTTTAAAACTGTTTTTTAATGACGTGTAGTTTGAATTATTTCAATTAATTTTCTTTTTATTTATAAAAGTTCGTGAGCAAATATGACTGATACTTTTTTAATTATAATTATCGATGTATTTGTCGATGCGTGAAATGGGCATATTTGAATGGTAGTTTGAACTTAAGATTCGATGACAAATGTATGTCTAAAATTGGCCAAAAAATGGCCATTTTTGTTGTCTGAAATTTGCTGCCCAACTCATCACTTATCCTATCGAATAAGAGACCGTTGGATAGGGAGAGGTAAATATTATTCTGTAGACTGAAAAGGAATAATTTTTTTTTTATTTTATCGTCATTCTTATCTTTGAACACAATTGAACTTAAAATTCACATAAATATATAATGTGAAAGGAGGAAGAGATTATTGATTCGGTTTGATATCATATTTTCACGTTACGATTATGTTTGCATTTTAGGCTATTTAAGTTTAGTTTGTTTAGATTGGACATCCTTACATTCGTTTCGAAGTTTTATTGTCTACGTGTGTTTACTTTCTTTGCATTTGTCTTGTAGGTGTATTTGGAGTATTTAAGGACCTTAAATTTACGAAATACAATCCAAAGATGGTTATTTGGGGAGCTATGTCACAGAGGAGAAGAACGAAGAACAAGATAGAACGGGCGAAGAACCAATGAAAAACGATATATGGAACGACGAAGATTAACCAAAAGAACGGTCAGAGGTAAGTGGAAAAAGTAAGAAGAAGGACCATCAAGAATGAACATTCTTCGTTAATTCTTGATTGAGACGAAGAATGGTCTTTAAAACGGACAATGACTGTTCCTTGTCTCAAAGCGCAAAAGAACATGCACCAAGAACATGGACATCGTTTGTTCATACATTTTTAATAACCGTTCTTTTGCGCAATCAAAACATTTTTTCTAGGTGAAGCTAAGCCACTTTGGCTTGAAGTATAAATATCCTTTGAGATGTTAAAATCAACACTTTTTCATTCTATTTTTTATTCGGCTAGTTTCAAACTTGGAAAGAAAGATAGAGTTTTGTAAGATACTGGTTTTGAAGATTGTTTGTAGATTTCAATTCCAAGTCGTTTTTTAATTGATAGTTTGTAAGTATGCTTTTTCTTTTATTTCATTATCTCTTATCCCACGTCTAGTTAAGTTTTTATTCTATGTGATAACATGATTTATCGACCTAGTTTAGTTGATCATATATGTAGTTTTTTCCTTTCCGCATGCATGTTTTAGCCATAGTTTGTGTCTTTTATGCTTGTTTAGTGTTACTTTGTAAGTTTAGATGTCTACACACACTTTTGGTTACCTTGTAGGTATTTTAGCGTGTTTTGGAGCTAAAACGATGCATTTGAGGACTAAGCCTCGGAGTGGACACATAAGAGTTGTCATATGAGCATTGGAAAGGAGAGAACTACGCTTTGGAGCAACCGAGACAAGTTTCCCGAGATCATGAATAATCTCGGTCGAGATCCACCTATCTCGGTCCGAGATGGAAGGCTTGGAAGCCAATGCAGTAAAATCTCGGTCACCATCCCGGTCCACATCTGGGGACTGTATTGCAGGCTTGGAAGCCACTGCAGTATCTTCATCGACTTCCTGGATCAGTTTGTAGTGGTCTTCATTGATGACATTCTGGTATACTCTCGCAGTGGAGAGGAGCATGCAGGACATCTGAGGACTGTATTGCAGGTTTTGCGGGATAGAGAACTTTATGATAAGTTCTCTAAGTGTGAGTTCTGGATGCCAGAGGTAGCATTCTTGGGTCATGTGGTTTCAGCTGAGGAGATCAAGGTGGATCTAGCGAAGATTGAGGCTGTAGCAGCTTGGACTACACCGACGAACGTCAAGGACTACGTAGTTTCCTTGGCCTAGCCGGTTATTATAGACGCTTTGTGGAGGGTTTTTCTGTGATTGCCCATCCACCGACGAGTTTGCTGAGGAAGACTACTAGATTTGTGTGGTCTGATCAGTGCAGGCAGAGTTTCGAGGAGTTGAAGAGGCGTTTGACTTCTGCTCCTATTTTGGCACAACTAGAGGGTACTGAGGATTTTGTGGTTTACAGTGATGCATCCAAGCTAAGCTTAGGATGTGTTCTGATGCAGCGAGGCAGAGTTATTGCTTATGCGTCTCGACAGCTGAAGACGTATGAGGAGAACTACCCGACTCATGATCTGGAGTTGGCAGCGGTAGTTCATGCACTGAAGATCTGGAGACATTACCTGTATGGTGCTACATGTCAGATCTTCACAGACCATAAGAGTCTGAAGTACATTTTCACGCAGTGGGAATTGAATAACCGCCAGCGTAGGTGGCTTGAGCTGATCAAGGATTTTGATCTAGATATTCTATACCATCCGGGGAAGGCGAACGTGGTCACCGACGCCCTGAGCAGAAAGACGCCTCGAGAGCAGGCGATTGCGAGGCTGACAGTTCAGCATCAGTTACAGAGAGATCTTATCTGGTTAGAGTTGGACATCCAGTTTCCTGATGAGGATGCCCAGCTGCGTACATTAGAGGTCCTTCCCGATCTGTTGGATGAGATCCGACATAAACAGGAGACCTGCCCGGCTTTGCAGAGGATCAGAGATAGGATGTCTCGGGATGAGGCACCACAGTTCCTGCTTGGAGCAGATAGAGTTTTGAGGCGCCGCGGTCGCGTCTGTGTACCTGCTGATACATAGTTGAGGCAGAGGATTTTACAAGAGGCTCACTGTACACCTTACTCGGTACATCCGGGTACGAGTAAGATGTATCAGGATTTGAGACGTATGTACTGGTGGGAGGGCTGAAGCCCGATGTAGCCAGATTTGTAGCTCAGTGTGCGACCTGCCAGCAAGTCAAGATAGAGCATTTCCGACCTGGAGGTGAGCTCCATCCCCTTTCTGTTCCACAGAGGAAGTGGGAGGACGTCACCATGGATTTTGTGACCGGACTGAGGCTGAGCCGGAGTTTTGATGCCATTTGGGTTATAGTAGACAGATTGACGAAGACGACACGTTTTATTCCTATAAGGGAGACGTGGCCGGTGAGCAGATTAGCTGAGGAGTACACTAGGCAGATAGTGAGACTCCATGGTGTACCGAGGACGATCGTCTCTGACAAAGATGGGCGATTTACCTCGAGACTCTGGCAGCAGATTCAGACTGCCCTGGGGACGAGTTTGCACTTCACGACCGCGTTTCATCCTCAAATAGATGGTCAGTCAGAGAGGACCATTCAGACCTTGGAGGATATGCTGCGAGCTTGTGTGTTGGATTGGGGGCAAGTGTGGACAGATCATCTCCCACTTGTTGAGTTCTCCTACAACAACAGCTGGCATGCATCTATTGGGATGGCCCCATATGAGGCACTGTATGGGCAGAGATGTCGTATCCCGTTATGCTGGGATGAGCAGAGAAGTGTCAGTGGTTTAGCACCTGATCAGATTCAGGATGATATGGCTCGAGTAGCATTGATCAGAGAGCGTATGCTGACTGCACAAAGCCGCCAGAAGTCTTATGCTGACAGGAGGCGTAGACCTCTAGAGTTCAGGGTTGGAGCCCATGTGTGGCTGAGAGTGTCCCCGACACGAGGTGTTAGGCGTTTTGGCATTAAGGGGAAGTTGAGTCCCCGATATGTTGGACCGTTCGAGATTCTGGATCGGGTTGGGAGTGCAGCTTACAGGTTAGCCTTGCCTCCGAGATTAGAGGGTGTCCACCCTGTGTTTCATGTGTCTCAGCTGAGGGAGTACATACCAGATCCGAGATACATTGTGAGTTATGAGGATTTGGTGGTTGAGCCGGACCACACGTTTATAGAGCATCCTATTGTAGTCCTAGAGCGAGGTATGAGACGCCTGCGTTCGAAGGACATCCCTATGCTTAGGATACAGTGGTCGAGACGAGGACCTGAGGAGGCTACATGGGAGACTGAGGATAGTATCTAGAGGAACTATCCAGAGTTTTATGCAGAGATGGGTGCACCAGTAGGATCACCGAGTAGATCTTAGTACTAGCTTGGTGAGTCTTATGCGCTTATATGCTTATATGCTTATATGCTGTGATATGTTTATTTCATGCTAGCCTTGATGTGATTATGATCTTATTAGATCTTGTTATGCTAGTATGATTCTTGTTTATAGCTGGAGATGGTTCTTTCCTCCATGCTATTGTGATACTTGTTTATAGCTGGAGATGGTTCTTTCCTCCATGCTATTTTGATGGACTTAGTAGTGCTGGAGATGTTCTTCCTCCATGCCTTCTGTTATGTTTATGATACGGCTAGAGATGTGCTTCCTCTATGCCTTGTGATATGTTTATGGTTTGGCTAGAGATGGTTTTCCTCTAGGCCCTAGATAGTATAGTTTACTGCTGGAGTTGATGATTTCCTCCATGCTTACGTTTGAGGTTATAGAGAGTGTTACCTCAGCTTTTGGAGTCCGAGTGTTTCAGGATCTTGCAAGTTTCGGGACGAAACCTGTTTTTAGGGAGGTGAGATGTGAGAGCCCTTTTCTTTCGGACCGAGATCGGACCATAGCCGAGATTGGCTTTGGCCGAGATTGGCCTTGCCGCACCCGCGGGCACGTATGCCGCCCCTGCGGGTTCCCGCCCCTGCGGCCCTGTGATCCGCCCCTGCGGGTTACGGCGGCTGCAGCCGGTTTTGTTGACTTCCTTGACCCGTGCTTTACCTTCTTACCTTACCTTCTCTTACCTTGCTGAGCAAGGGTTTCACTTCTTCACTTCACTTCTCCAGCTACCTACGTCCACCTTGCTTATCCTTCTTCCCTTGTGAGCTTGTTCTTGTTTTCCTTGGAGTTGCCTTTGGAAGTGTACTTGTGGTTGTGTGCTGATGCTTGTGTGTGTTTTGCTGTGCTTGGAAGCCAGCCTTGGTGTTTGATGATCCTCCCTGCAGCCTATAACCTTCAGTACTGGTGAGTGCTTGTTCTTCTCCTTCTCTTCTTCTTTGATTCCATCTCTTTAGCCTTAGGTTTAGATGTATGTTGATCCTAGTTTGATGTTGGAACGTGTATGTATATGTTTGTATGTGGTTTTGGATGATTGAAAACGTAATTGATCAAGTGACGAGCCGAAGAGAAGCTGCGAAGTGTCGTTCTGCACTGTCGCCGCCCCGCGGCCAAGAGCCACCGCCCCGCGGCTACCGTGCCACAGCGCCTGCGGCGTGCCAGCAGCGTGCCTGCGCTTGCCTACGTTCAGTGTCACCGCCCCTGCGGCTTCCACCTGCCGCGCCGCGGGTGATCCTTTCCGACCCTGCGTCCGTAGTTCACGCAGGTGCGTCTTGTCCCGGGACTACCTATAGTTAGGTAGTTCATTTCCTTTCTAGTACGAGGGAACTAGTATCATGCTAGGTACCGGTTTATGTTGAGTATGATATAGTTATGCCGGTTACGGATTTGAGGTTTACGAGTTGGAATTGATCCCCTATGGATCCCTTGGGTCTAGGTGTGACCCTTTGTGTGTGATAGGATTGTGATATATATTTGTGTGCCTTGTATAGGCTGTGTTGTCCTCCAGTTGGAGTAGACGTTTCTGGGTTTTGCTCGTAGCGAGATACTTCTGAGATTAAGGTAAGTCCATAGGACTTACTTAGCTGACATCCTTATATTGGATGTGTGCATGTGTGGTGTTTGTTATATGCTTTATAGCATGCTTCATGTTGGTCACCGACCTATGTTATATTGACCGCCCATTGTAGTGGCTGTGACAACTTACCCTTTCATCCCGTAGTGGAGTCTGGGAAGTTCTCTGTACGCTAGCTAGACTTGGTATACGGGAAAGGTACTGATACCACTCCTTATGGTATACGGGAAGGTGCGCTGATACCACTCCAGCTAGCTATTGCACGCAGAGGCGAGGATTATATTCCTCGTGTCACTTATTTTCATATACTGATTTATATACTCTTGTGTGTTTAACGTTATAAAGATAATAAACCGGGTAAATGTGTGATATCATGTTGATGTGTTATTGTTTATATGATGTGTGGTTGTGCTCTTGCCTATCTTATATTTGTGTATGGTTAGCTAACGGTTTTATACCGTGTTGTAGATCCTTTGCAGATTAAGAGAACTGCAGAGTGATCCGGAGGGGTGATCTGCTGAGGGTTCAGTACACAGGGCGTACTCGTGGGTTTTGGGTTATTTATATTGTACGGATTTATGTTTGACTTTTGTACTCAGTAGTACCGTGTATTACCTTTTGATCAGTATATATATATATACATCAGTTTTATGTTTTGTTTTAATCTATCAGTGCCTTGTTGTAAGATTCAGTGAAGTTGTTGTCAGGCTAGGGCCAGGATCCATTGTGAGATCCTAACCAAGTAGCACTCCGAGTCCTACGGATTTGGGGTGTTACACCACGTCTCTCGACGGGTTTTAGGTTATAAAACTAGAGTTCCGAAGTCCGAAAAAAGGATGCCCACCGAAGAGAAGAAAGAAGATCGTTTAGGTTTAGAAAGCGGAAGTTCGATTGTTGAAAGGAAATTCTCCTTTGTTTCTTTGTTCTTTTTCACCATTGTTAGTTAGTTAGTTTGTTAGAGGAAGATCCAATGTTGGAGTTTGTTGGAAGTTTGTTAGAGATTGCAAGTTGGAAGACGTTTGTTTTGAGATTCAATAAAAGCTAGGTACTTTCTTTATTCCCTTATTTGTTTCAATTCGTTTGCTTTCCTTTATCAAATTGATTTCAGGATTATACCATGAGATTTAGTGGCTAGAAATCTTTTGTGGTTCCAGGGTAGATGGTGATTTGTTTATACCTTGGACTATGATGGATTGAATTGTTCTTATTTTTAGTTTGTGTAAATCGCTTTAAATCATATGAAAAGGTTTGGTTTTTGCAGGTTTAGACTCTATCTAAACCACTTTAACCTAAGTAGGAATTGAGTCGTAACTGAGATATTCTATTTAGAACATAAGAGAACCTGTTCCTAGGTAATAAAGGTTTTAACCTTTATTGGATTGAGTGTGCAGTTATTCCTTCCTTTGAGGCAATAATTCCTGAGACGTAACTGTAAAGGGTTATTGTGTTTCCTTTATTGGATTGAGTGTGCAGTTATTCCTTCCTTTGTTTATATATTTCTCCCTCATTATCTTGAAAGCAATAGATTTTAGGTTGCGGACCTTTGTGTTCTTGAGACGTCACTGTAAAAGAACATAGGTTAAGAAACATTCATCCAAAGTGTTTCATTCTTTTACATGCCGCGTGAGATTTCATATATCATGAGTCCATATGTATAAATAATGATCTTGAATCCCTAGAATTGCATATTTCTCCCTTCTGAACTTGTTGTTTTTCTTTGATTGCTTTTGACTTTCAATCGATTCAGGAAATTGTTTGCGAGTCCACAAAACCTTTTCAAAACCTTTTTTATCCTTCTTTCCTTATCTTTTTCAATCCCCTCTCATTCTACATCTTTACTATTCTTGATTAATTTCATAGTCAATCTAACTTAGTCCCTAAGATCGACTCTGGAATACTTGCTCATTGCTACATCCGATCCATACAATGTGGGTTCACTACGGTTGGTAGGGGTGCAAAACAGGCGAACACTATGGTTGGTAGGGGTGGGGTGGGGGATGGTTGTACACTTGTACATGTTTAATGGTCAAATGTTTAAATGATGTCTCTAAAGGTTTTAATCAAGATTTTTCAAAGTTGATTTGGAGTTTTTTTTGTTGATACAAAGGTAAGAGGAATAGGGAAAGGTTAGTTTCTAAAAATCAACCGCCCTACAACATCCTTTCGGATGATATCTTCAACATCGTGTGGTAAGACATCATCATCTACGGCTGAGTTGTGTCCATGCAGCGCGACTCTATCAGCAACATAATTGATTTCCCTGAAAATATGATGCACACTAGTGTGCATGAAACCATAGATCATTGAGGAGATATTTGAGATGATCATGTCCGTCTCCCACGGTGGTTTCCAAACTTGGTTGATCGAATTAATGAGCATCAGATTATCTCCTTCAATCTCAATGGAGTTGGAAACTGTTGAGACACATTCTTCATTCATTTTCATTCATTTTCCTAAATTTTTATCCAAATTAAAAAAATTCAAGGACCGCCTTGAGGAAATACCATTCTACTTTATCAAAAGACTTTTCCATATCAAGCTTAATTGCCATAAAATCTTCTTTTCTTGTCCTTGTTTTAAAACCATGAAAGATTTCATGTGCAATCCGGGCATTATCATAAATTGCTCTATTTTTGTTTTGTAAAAGCACTTTATAGAGGGTGAATTAGTTTTGGTAAAATTAGACTTAGTCTTTTAGCCAAAATTTTGGCAATGATTTTGTAAACTATCGAGCATGGGCTTATTGGTCTATAGTGGAGGTAGTTGAGGGATTATCTATTATAGGGAGAAGATCAACAAATGTGTGGTTTTGTTGTTTGAGAATTTTTCCGATCCTGTAGGAGCTTTCAACTGCTCTAATGACTGAGGGTTCAATAATGTGCTAATATTTCTGGTAGAATTCAGCCGTCGTACCATCGGAACCTATAGATTTGTCACAACCAATATAAAAAACCGCATTTTTTATTTTCCTTGTAAAGAAGGGTGTTATAAGCTCTCAGCTTTCATTATCGGATAATTTTGGTTGAATGACTTCTAGTTGTTTTTGAAGTTTATGATAGTTTACTATTGAAGCTTGACAGCGGGGTCTAATTGATTTTTTAGTTACACAACAGACTCTATTAACTTAATCTTCTATTAAATTAAGGGGTCGATAATTTTTTATACCAACCACTTTTTTCTCTTGTTTTTTCGGACATTTCACTTTTTGCATCTTTGTTTTAATTATTTTAAATTTAGTTATCACAACCTAAGTTAAGGAGGTTAAATTTATTAAATTTAAAATATATTTAATTTATCAATTTTAAATGGATAATGGGTACGAATAAGAGCTTGTTGAATTAAGATTCCTCGTTTGGATGATGGGGCCTCTTTGAAGCACTCTGACTTGATTTTGGCTAATCTACTATCTACTATATATATAATACTAAAGCAGAAGTGTATAAACCCATGTGTCATCGCTTCATTAAGCCACATTGGATTTTGCCAAATGTCACAACCACATTAAGCCACATAGGATTTTTCCACATGTCACAACTACAATAAGCCACATAGAAATTGTCACATGCCTTTTTAATATTTAAGTCAACTATTTCCATTGTTATTTTATTTAGTTTCTTAATAAAAAGTATGATTTGATATGTAGTAAAGATTATGATATAAACAAAAAATAACTTTCTATATTTAACAAATCTACACTATTTTGTGTTAGAATATTATATTATTTAGTTTTTTTTAATTCGAGTTATTTTTAAACCAAGATATATATGATTGTCATTTACTTTTTACATTTTGTAAAATCGGATGTTTTGAATATAAATATCTACTATATATAATATTAAAGCATAAGTAATTTTGCCACATGACTTCCCCTAATTAAGTCACCTCATCTACTATATAATACTAAAGCATAAGTGAATTAAGCCATATGCCGGTGTTACGTTAAGCCACCTCGGATTTTTCCACGCGTCACCACCACATTAAGCCACCTAGGATTTTGCCACGTGTCACCACCACATCAAGCCATGTCGGATTTTATTATACTATTTATGTGTTAGAATATTATATTATATAGATTTTTTAACTCAAGTTATTTTTAAACCAAGATATATGATTGATCATTTACTTTTTCCATTTTAAATAATCGGATATTTTGGATATTTATTCCGTATCATATTATTTATTTTATTTTTTAGTAATCGGTTTATTTTATTGGGTTAAATGGGCGAGCATGCCCTTTTTGTATAAATGAGCACTAAGTAGGCTCTTTTTCATATCAATGGACAAATTAGGCCCCATTTACTTATCTTTAAAGATTAAATGAAAGGGCAAATTAGGAATATGAAATTACTTAAGCCCAAGCTCAATTGGTTTAATGAAAGCTCAAACCCAATTGTTTTAATGAAGGCCCAAGTGTTTTAATAAAAGCTCAAGTCCAATTGATTTAATGAAGGCCCAAGTGTTTTAATAAAAACCCAAACCCAATTGGTTTAATGAAAGCCCAATTGTTTTAATAAATGTTACGTCCAATACACAAGCTTCGGACAGGGCTCAATACACAAGCTTCTGACAGGGCCCAATACACAAGCTTCGGACAGGGCCCAATACACAAGCTTCGGACAGGGCCCAATACACAAGACTATGACAGGGCTAGATACACAACCTTTGGACAAGGCCCGATACACAAGCTTCGGACAGGGCCCGATACACAAGCTTTGGACAGGGCCCGATACACAAGCTTCAGACAGGGCCCGATACACAAGCTTCGGACAGGGCCCAATACACAATATTAATAAATTTTGTAGTTGGTAGGTTTCGAACTCGGACATGGCCTTATACCAATTTGACTAGTTGAACTTGTATATTCCATTATTGTTTTTTGTAATGTTATACTTAAAACCGAAGTTTAATACACAATATTGATACACAATTTCAAATACACACTTCCGTCATTTACAAAATTATGTCGTTTACACAAGGTCAGTTACACAAGTCTAAGCTTCAAATACACACTTCCGTCGTTTACACAAGGTCACATTACACAAGTGTAACCTCAATCGAGTTATAAAAGCCCAATCGAGTTTGAAGCACAATCGAGATACACAAGTTCAAGAGCAATCGAGTTACACAAGCTCAAGTTCAAAAGAGTTACACAATCCCAAACAAGTTACACAAGCCCAAGTTTCGTTGAGTTATACAAGTTCAAGTTCCGTCGAGTTCATCACCTTTAATTCACTTTTTATCATCCTCACTACCAAACAAACCCTAATCCAAGATCCGATTTTCAATCGTAGCTTAATAGCTAATTGGTTGTTCAGAAACACAATGGCAACATATTCTATAATATACATATAGGGGACTTTAGAATTCATATTTCATAATATACATAACCTAGTTGAACATGCTCCAGCTTTGAATATTTAAACTTTCATTACTCAATACATCAAGATGATCTGAAGGACTGAAATTGTGTTTGACAGCGCCCTCGAATTGAAGCCCACGTTGTGCCAATCCCTTGTCAACTTTGATTAACCTCCCTAAACTTTGATTAACCTCCTTAAAACAACAAAGGGTCAAATAAGTCCAATAATTACTAGGAAAGACTAGTAGGATTATGCTCCCCTTTCCATGAACAAGAAGAAGAAATGAACAAGAACATCAGAAGCAACAGTAGGCAAAGAAGGAGCAAAAACTATTGTTGATAATTGATATGATAGAGATATTATGCTTCTCTTTCCATGAACAGATGATATAAACCCACCATTTACAAATTCACCAGAATGCAATTCCTTCTGATCGTCTTTTTGCTCTGGAACTTTTCCAGTCATTACTCTCTCAAGTCTCCGAGATTTAAAAGGAGAGGGGTACTTGATAGACCTATCATTACCCAAAAAAACAAGTAAAAAACCTCCCAAAGATTTTTTCATATTTATCCATCAATTAGTAATAGTGGCTGGCGAAAGGAGATCATTACTTTCCGACACCGGACCATCCGCCGACTGGGTCGGCGACAAGATCAACGTCATCAACAACGACCTCTCTCTGGGGTTCAATGCGGTACCACTCAAAACCACCCTATGTGGCACCACGCTCTTCCTTCTTCTTCCCGATACGGTCTTTCGCCGGAGCCCGGAATGCTCGTCGTCCCTCCGACTACGTCTTTTCATCCTCCTAACCCTAACCCTCTAATCTCCGCCGACGGGGTAATCCCAAATCTATGACAACCCCATACTGTGAGAACCATAAGAACCCTCTCAGATCCGGCGGAGGAGGAGATATTTTGGATTATCAAGGCTTTTATCATTACCGGAGAAAACAATGATTCAGATCCGTCATCGGCGAATAATTCCTCAACTGGGTACTCTGGACCGATCCGCAAGGAACCCCAGGTTATCTCGACCCGGATTATCTCAGGTCGTTTTAATGGAGCTTGTGACCGGAATGAAAGCGGTTGATCGGAGAAGAGAGAAAAGAGAGGTGGCGTTAGCAGCGATGGTGGGGGACGACTATGGTGCCATGATGGCGATGAAAGAGGTTCTACCTAAGGTAGCGATGAAATTGCGATCGATTGGAGGAGACTATCAGGAATGGCTTCTTCGATGTTGCTGCGCTCAGAGAGGACGAGAGCTTCGTCTTTTTAGTGAAGCCCTAAATGTCTTTTTTAATGGTCCAATTATACCCTTCATATTAAGGGTTTTTAGAATTAAAAATTAATAACAAAATAGTAAAAGCCTACTTGATATTTATAAAACTAAAAAAAGCCCTAATTCCCCATTTTTCTCTATTTTATTTCATTTAAGTATTTTATCAAAATAGTCAATTATTACATAATAAGGAAATATTAAAACCTATTATAACCAAAAAGATATTGCATTATTATTATTATTATTCATATTTCTTATTTAGGATAATATTATAATAGGGTAATCCTATACAAATTTTTTCAGACATTTTTAAAATTTTGCATTTATTGTTAAACAATTTAATAATAATTTTTTGCTTAAATATAATAAAAATAGATTTGTCGGATATTCTAATAAACTATCTCTCACATATATATTAAGTAAAACAAATCTTTATTTTCAAACAATATATATATATATATATATATATATATATATATATATATATATATATATATATATATATATATATATATATATAAATTATGATTAAAATATATGAATACTCTTATAATTAATTTTTTGACACCCGGTGCAAGTCACGGGTACTAAGCTAGTATAATACTAAAACAGAAGTGAATAATGTCACTTGTTGTCTTCACACTAAGCCACCTCAACCTTTGCCATTTGGCGACACTATATTACGCCACCTAGGATTTTGCCACGTGTCATTCTCACATTAAATCGCATATTTGATAATTTTAATTATGAAAGATTGTTTCAATTTTCACTTGCTTATTTTATCTTCACATAAATCTTTATTTTAAACAATGATCAAAATTAAACTATTGAGCTAAATTTTTGGATATATTATAGAAAAAAAATCCATATTTTTAAATTATAGTGTATAGTATTACTAAATTATATATTTTTATTTAATATTTTACATTATTTAGCTATAATAACTAATATTTTATTTACATTCGTTACATAGGTTGTTGATGATATAATTTATTTTTTGTATAGTTTTGTTACTGTTCCATTCTAAATTCTCAATTTTTTACTCCTTAGATGTAATAATTTATTCTTTTATATTAAATATCTTTTAAAATTATATTTATTATATAGCTTGCAATACTTTATTTACGATTCGTAAATAAAAAATTTATATCAAATTTTACGGGTACAGTTTAGTTCTCGTCCCTAACCCTAACCGAGGAAGCATTCCTAGTCAGCAAAAGCTAATGTTCAAGTTTGACACGTGTGAAGGTGAGTGAGTGAGATGAGAAGATAAGCACAGACAAATACATGTATCTAGAAGCTTCTATTCCTTGACCACACGTGTCCCCACTTGACACGTGGGTGTCTTAGTAATGTCGCTCATACTCATCCCAATCTTGATTCATCAGTCCCGTCCGACCGTGTACTATATTTATTACCAACTTATCCTATCCAATTTGGATAACATTGTACAATTGTACCAATATCCATGCTAATTGCTCTCACTTTCGACTTTTTGTGTTTCTCATTTGTTAGATAGATCTTATCGAATTTAATGGATGAAGATGAAGTTTTTATAATTTATTTTTAGATAGAATAAAATGTCTTTAGTTTTATTCTTTTTGTTTTATAATCTATATCTTCAGTTTTTTTTTGGTTTTTGTTTTTTATCCTTTCTTTTATTGGGAGCCATACTTGTATTTTAATTTCAAAGTAACTAGTTAGGACTTATACCGTGTACGAGTTTTGTTAAAAAAAATATTTTTGTATATTTTAATAAGAGAGTTGTATTTTAAAATACTCGCACCATAACGCGCCACGTCATACACTCTACTTTAGTATATTTATGTTGATTGATTTAATAATATTATATTGATTGATGATTGATATGTCAACAACCCACATATCAGTAGGTCAACGACCCATATACAATAGATCAATGACCCACACAAACATTAGATCAACGACCTACATACATTAGGTTAACGAAAGAAAATTCACATAGTCAACGACCCACAAAATAGTAGGTCAACGACCCATAAAACAGTAGGTCAACGACCCATAAAACAGTAGGTCAACGACAATATGAATAAAAATTATACTTGAACTTATTCAAAAGTCCAAAAAATGTATGATTTGTTCAATCATCAAATCCTCTATTTATAGAAGTTCTCAAACCATCAACCTCACACGTAGTCATTGTGGCATAACAAAATTCCTGAAAATATTTAACGTAAATAGATTGAGCTTATAATCCTTAAAAAAAATTAAGGAAAAATTGTTTCACATAGTATTCTTAAAAAAAAGAAAATTCTATAATATATATTATAACAAAACCATTAAAAAGATCGAAATCTAAAAAATATATCTAATGATTTCGAGAATAAAAAAAGTAACGTTAAATTTGATGAGGGAGTGTATTTCAAAATACTCGCAACACAACGCGCCACGTTAGCAGGCATACACTCTACTTTAATATATTTATGTTCATTGATTTAGTATATTTATATTGATTGATAAGTCAACAACCCACATATCAATAGGTAAACGACCCACATATACATTATATCAACGACCCACATACATCAAAATAGTAGGTTAACGACTCGCATACATTAGGTCAACGACCCAACATACAAGGAGAGATTTGGGTGAAGTCGTAGGAAGGCCGAATGGGAGATCTGGGAGAAGTCACAGGACGACCGAAGAAGAGAAGGGGGCGAAGAAGAGATCTGAATCGCAGGAAGGCAGAAGTTGTGAAGGGAAATAAAGCCAAAGAGGGCAAAAAGGGGATTTGAATCGCAAGAAGGCCGAAGATGAGAAGATAAGGAAGGCCGAAGACGGTAGCCACGAATTGGGAGGAAAGATATGGGCGTAGGAATCTCCGGTTGAAGCAGTGTTCTGAGTGGAGTTTTCGGGCAAAGAAGGGAGTTGGGTGTAGAATTGATTTATGGTTCACAAAGAGGGAAATGTTGGGCTATGTCTGAACTCTAAAATAAAACATCCCATCTGCAATATTAATTCACTATTTTTTTTAGAAAAATGGATCGAACTATGCGGCTCGAGCATGCCGCAAAGTGTGTCGAACCTACCCGAAGGGCTCAACGGTCTGGGCCTAGCAACCCAAACGGGCATGGCTAACGTATCATATCCTTCAATTTTTCCGGGCGGACCTGCCCGCGTTTGCCCAGGTCTAGGTATGACATATACTCGTTGTAGTATATCTCCTTGTGAATGTGACCTGGGATTGTGTCTAGGAGAATCTTTGAAAGACAGATTTTCTCCAAGTTCACCCATGATTTAACTAGGATTTTTCTAGGCCAAAATGAATTCATCAAAGAAAACATCGTAGTGAAGAAGATGAAATTGTGATAGTTATTGTCTAATTTTACATCAAAGCTCGGGTGATTCAAGACATCATGTTCACCATCTGGTCAAGTAAATCCGATGGCTAGTCACTACGGGAGGTTCAAGGCTGAAATACACTACAAACCCAAATTCAGTGATTCTTTGATTATACTCAAAAGTTCATTCCTTTTTTTTTTTATCAAAAACAAAATATGTTTGAGATTCATTTCCATTCATGTGGGGATTTTCGGAATCAATTTTAATGAACCGAAAAACGGGAGTGTTAGCTTAGTGGTTTCGAGTACTACAATTTTGTATACTTATATGTGTAAAATAATGTCCAAATGAATGAGAAATTTATGCTAAAAGAAGAGTGTATTAAATGCACCTTGAGAGCTTTACTTGTGGAGGAACCTGTGGAGATTGGTGATATACAATAAATATATATATATATATATATATATATATATATATATATATATATATATATATATATATATATATATATATATATATATGGGAATAAGCATATTATGGCTAACTTAATCTATAGGGAGATGCTCCAGCGTTTGCTAGACCATACACGCGCCGAGCCGAGCAGATCGAGGCGTGATGCGGTTTGGTCGTGGGTTTGGGGAACGGCTTTGTGCTGAGGGCCTTATCGACGTGATGTTGGGTTGGTCACCTAACACTTTGTTTTTGGACTAACCCAAATCCTTCGTGGTTTGACCAAAAGTCAATCGGAGGCCAAGATTACTTGGTTTGACTTTCAGTCAAACACAAGCCTAGTGGGCGCAACCCAATTGGATGGTCCAACCCACGATTGACTAATCCAGTCCACAAATTTGACATTATCTCCAAATGATTAGTTTTATGTTTTTGTTGCGGGAATGTGTGGACGAGAGTGATTATCTCTATTCAAAAACCTTCTCCAAACATCTATTAAAGGAGAGTTGTTATCTCATTCTAAATTACACCTCAAGTAGAGATTCCTCTCTTGCTCTCTTCTCTCTCCTTCTCGTCCGATATTCCGAGTATGAGTACTCCACTTAAGGTTCTTGTAGGGTTCCAAAGCTGGTTACGTAGTCTGAAGCAAATGGACATTTTATCTTGGGATTCTGAATCGATCAAAGTCCTTCTTAATAGGGACAAATTTAGAATTAAGGAAAGAGTATCTCACCTCTTCCACTCCTTTCCAATTCCGATTGGGTTGATTATAAAATTTTCCTAATATTCTCGATAGTTCCTACATTGTCAACGAGTGTAAAATGGATTGTCAAAAAGTGTAAAATGGACTATCAATAAGTATATTTTTCATAATTTTTTTTAGGTTGTCAACAAGTGTAAAATAAATTTGTAAACAAGTGTAAAATGCAGTGTAAACAAGTGTAAAATGGACCATCAATAAATACTCTTTTTTTTTATATTGTCAACAGATTCCCCGTCTTTAAAAATTATATAAGTTAGTTTGAGAATCGAACATAAAAGTTGGAACACACTAAAATTAAAAGTTGTAGCATAACTTTTATAATTATAAAAAAGAGGGTTTTTTTTAAATCTCAATGGATCTTTAAATTGATTTTTTATATTTTAATTCAATATTTGATGATTAAAAATACATCATCTACGTTTTTAAAAAAATTTTTTGGAAAAGGATCAAAATTTTGTATGTGGTGGATGCGGTTAGTATCGCTAAATCCTAAAATTAAATTTAGGGTTTTTTTTAGATGTTAGTCATGTTGATTTGTTTTTCTAACTTGGTGTTCAGTTTTGTTAACATCAGTTTACGTCGAACGTCATTGTAAGTCATATTTAAAATTTACGGTAAATTTGTGTTAAGACTTTTATTTTTAACGATATGTGATTTTTTGTTACGTTTAAAAGTTCAGCATTTGTTTAGTGGTGTCATAATATATAAATTTGCTAAACGCTACATATAGTCGTTTATAGTTTGATATTACATACAGTATTATATAAATTATTTTTCTAAAATAGACGATCAACATCGCCAGATATTATATGTTACAATGTTAGTCATCGTCTATTAATAATTATTTATTAGTATCACATAAATTTGCGAAAGTTGAACAATATAACTATTTGTTAAATATTATATATATTTGTTTGTTGGTAGACATACGTACGGATAAAGTAATCTATAAAGGAAATTTGAGAAGATAGATATCGAGTACAAAACTACTTCGACATATATAGTTGTGGAAATTAAGTAAAACAATTAATATTTAATATATTTATTATAGATGTAAAATGACATCAATCGGGAAGTCAACCAAAAAATTTCAAATTTTAGTGAGAATAATGAGTTAATAAGATTTTTTTTTTTTTTGTGTATTGTTGATATCAAGTTACTAATTAGGTTCTTAATCATTTTATATTTATTTTTAACTTTAAAATCAACGGTATAAAGAGAATTTTAGAGAGAAGTTAAAATAAAACCCTATAAATAGGATTTATCTAGGTTCGGGTTCGGGTTCCGGTTCAGGGTTCCGGTTCGGGTTTCAGTTCGGGTTCCGGTTCCGGTTTGGGTTCCGGTTCGATTCAGGGTCAGCTCGGGTTTCAGTTCGGTTCAGGGTTTGAATTTGGTTGAGTTTAGGGTTTTCTTTTGGGTTGGGTTTACCTTGAAATTATCAATTTGCTCTTCTATTTTATCTTTATAGATAAATAAAAGGGGTCTAATTTGTCCCTCGATAATAGTATGGACTCTCTTAGTGCTCTTCTTTACCAAAAAAAAAAGTCTCACTCTCCTATTTAACCCAATTTTAATGTGTGCTAGTCTATTATATAAATTTTTTTTACTAATTTTCACCCCATTTTTTTCTAAATTAACAGATTAAATAGATTATTGCTCCTAAACCCACACAAATTTCATTTAACTTATATGTATTTATTGTGAGTTGATTTAATCTAAATATCCTTATTATTTTCTCTAGATTTTAAATTGATGTATAAATATGAAGTATTTCGTTGGATGAAATATGACGTAGGGTCATTGTTCTGACATAACATATACGTTGAGCTCAACTCCAGCACATAAGTCCAATAATATTCTATCCTAAAATAAAAAATATAAACAGTCTACAAAATTTATAAGCTAGATATGTTTTTTTTTATTTTTATCATCGATGTGTAAAAATTAATCCTCTACGTAATAAGATTTTAAGATGAGTCAACACATTGGAAAAAAGTTTTGATATACCAACGTAAATGATGTAAAAAAAAAATACAGTAGTTAATAATTTAGTTTTAAACGAAATTGTGACTACATTTATACCCTATTAATTTAAATTGTCTAACTATATCTTTTGATAACGATTATAATAATTAAATATGAAGGTGGTAGAAGGATAAAATCATAATCCGTATACATGTTTATAACGATGAAATTTTAGTCCGCTTAATACATGGGTCTAAAAACATGTGGACCGGCTAACTCATCGAGTTAAATTATCGAATTTTTTTTTAAGTCAATGATAACAATATGTTTATCGGACTTTATAACTTAATATGTCATAAAATTACATTTTTATTTAAAATTTTAGGGTGTGTTTGGTATAAGATGTAGATTTTTTATAAGATTAATTTAGATGTAAATTCTAAGAGATTAATCGATCTTCAGTAAGTTTAGGCGAGAGGATTATTTTTTGATTATTTCACTCATATAAGTCGATTTAATTGTTCAATATATAACTCCATGTAATACCCAACCTTTATCAAAAAACATAATCTCTTCAAATTAATCTAAAATAATTCCCTATTAAATTAATCTAAAATAACTCCCTATGATCTTATGCGTAACATACCCTTAGTTGGTCTAATAAGCGACTAAACTAAGTGATGAACACATTTAGGGCTCGTTTGATATCGCTATGAATCATTTCTGGTAACGGAATGATTCCGAATCAATTAAAAAATGTGTTTGTTTAGAGGTCTATTTAAACATGAAAGTAATCAAATTATTTTTATTACCATTTCTTTCCCTTAACTGATTTCATTCCGTTTCCATTCCACCATTCCAACCAAACGGACACTTATTTTTATTACCATTCATTTCCCTTAACTGATTTCATTCCGTTTCCATTCCACCATTCCAACCAAACGGAGACTTATTTTTATGAATTTCCTTTATTATATATTGTAAATATAGGATAGGATAGGGTTTGTAAACTAAAAAGAATCAAACAAAAGCATGTGAGCCATTTTACTTATGAGTTGGACGAATCATAGTGTATGATTCCTTAACATGTTATCTATTTAGTATATATATTCAAACGCAAATTATTTGCATGTGGGTGTTGCTTTCATTCTCCAACATTTTTTTTTTAAAAAAATTTTGTCAACGTACAATGTTTCATCAGGTTGATCATCCTTATCGATTGCCTCCCTCTCAAGTTTTTCTTCGTATTTTTCCACCTTTTATGTCGATTTAATGTTTTTATTTGTCGTATAAAAAAAGAAGTTATTTAAGTAAAACTATTTATTTTAGTATGACATTGCGATCACCCAAAAAATGTACGTTTGTGATATATAAACAATTAGTTAATATAATATGTACAAAATGTTCTAATTTTTTAAATAAATAACTTATTATAACTATTTTCTTAACTATATTTTTCTGAAAAAAAGCATATTGTGATTTTTAATTCAAATAATTATATTAGCAGTTCAAAGGATCTTTAGTTCTTTTTTTCTTCTTGATAAAATGTGTTTGAAATTTGGAGAAAATCGTGTCTATGTCTTCCTATAAATAAAAATCGAATAGATTGTAATATACATATTTTTATCCATATACTACTTAGATATAAGTTTAACAATGTTAGATGAGATATGAAAATTGATGGAATTAACAAATCAAATAAATAAATTTATAACGGTTGTCTATTATTAAAGGTATATTAAAGGGTGTTTACTTTGAGAGATTTTATATAAGATTTTCATATTAAAAAAGAAAGATAATATAGTGATAAATTGATAATGTATAAATAAATAACCAAGAAGTTTCAAATTATAGATAAAATATATAACCTAGAGATACCTTGTTGGCGTGTTTCTAAAATTTCCAACATAGTGGAATGAAACTACATGTGAAATAAACAAGGTGGAGATGATTCTCGATTAACAGAGAAGTGTCGATGAAGAACTCAAGCCGGTTTAAATGTCAAATCTTTTTAGGGTCCGTTTAAAATAGGTAAAACTCATTTTGAAAAAACAATCGAATCAATCAAAAATCATGTTCGTTTGAGAATGTTAAAGGTCTTTTACCACGTAAAAATAACATATTTATTTTTAATTTATTTTCTTTAACCGTTAACATTTCGTTTTTATTTCACCCACTGCCCAAACAAACGCTTATCGAAAACTTTTAAAAATTTGGGTTACTTGGCTACTCAAATTGCAATGGAATAAATCGATTTATCAGGAAGGACACCAACTGCACATGTAACATGTTTGGTTTGATTGATGTTTCACCTAAGTTGTTGGCCTACGCATCTCCTCATTAATCTATATTCATTCTTCATCATCCATCGATATGAGTTGGGTTAATCGAATTTACAAATATAAAGTTTAGATTTTTTTTTTTTTTTTTTTTTACCACAAGAGCATGAGTATTCGTAAGGTTTTTTCGACCCCTATATTCACTTCAATACCATTTTAAAGTATCAATCCTAAAACTTTAAACACGTGCGTCCATTTAAGTGCAAATTAGTACATCAACTTAAACCTTTGGACTACTTTCATGGGATATTCTCAATCTCTTTTATAGGTGTTCTATTTTTTTCTAAGGTGAGTTGGATAAATAGGTTTTTTTTTGTCTAATTATATAAACAAGTAAGTTCATTTATTTAGTAGATATGATGATAAATTGAATCCTTCTTATTTATTTAAAAAAAGATTAATTTAAGGATTATTTGGTAATTTCAATTTACATGACTCAAGTCAATCGAATTACACAAGTCCAAGCCGAATCGAGCTACACAAGTCCAAGGTCCGTCTTTTACATAAGGTCGAAAATACAAATCTTGTAGTTAGTGGGTTTCGAAATATAGATGGCAGGCCACTCTTCATAGCTCGTTTATTTTTTTTAGAGTGAGTCAATCATTTCCCCGTGACCTCAAAAGGTGAATAAAAGAGTCCTTTGGTTATTCAGTTGACTCCTTGTAGCGAGTATGTGTTTGCTGTCATGTTGGCAAAAATAGGGCCTTTTTTTTTTTACTAATGTAGCATCACATAGGTTCATTTGTTTATTATGTGACAAACTAGGCCCCTCTAACTTATTTAAAAAGATTAATTCAAATGATTATTTGGTAATTTTGATTTATAAAGCCCAAGCTCAAACGAGTTACACAAGCCCACTATCCATCGTTTACACAAGGTTGAGTTACGCAAGGTCGAAAATACAAATCGTGCGTCCATTTATTGCAATGAGGTGAATGTTCGCTTGAATTGCACACCCTATAAATAACTATCAAAGGAGATAGAAATCCACAGGATGCACAAAACGTCGAGCTTGTTTTAAATTTATATTCCGAATAATTACTCAATGCAGCGAAGCCACTGTGTATGGATCGGATGCAACAAAGATTAAGTATTCCGGAGTCGATCTCTAGGGGACTAAGTTAATGACTGTGCAATTGATCAAGAATAGTAAAGATCTAGAATAAGAAGGGGGTGGAAAAGATAAGGGAAAGAAGGATCAAAAGATTTTGGAGAAGGTGTGATGGATTCGCAATTAATTGTCACTTCTTGATTGAAAATCAAATAAAACGAAAAGGGAAAACAAAGATAAACAAATTAAAGGAATGAAAATGGATTACAGGGATTCAATATTATTGTTTATACATAAGAACTCAGGACAATCTCACAAATGCATATATGAATGAAAAGCATAAAGGGATGAATGTTTCTTTAAACTATGCTCTTTCACAATTACGTATCAAGAACACAAAGGTCCGCAACCTAAAATCTATAGCTTTCAAGATAATACAGGGAGAAATAATAAGCAAACATCATTCTTTCAATCAAGAAATCACAATAACCCTTTACAGTTACGTCTCAGGAATTATTGCCTCAAAGGAAAGAATAATGGCACACTCAATCCAATGAAGGCTAAACCTTTATTAATTAGGAACAAGTTCGCTTATGTATCTAAATAGGAATATCTCGGTTACGACTCAATTCCTACTTAGGTTAAGGTGGTTTAGATCTAGTCTAAACCTGCAAAAGACCGAACCTTCCATAAGATTTAAAGCGATTCAACAAATATAGGGAACAATCCCTCATTGATCTTTGTATAAACAAATATTCTCGTTCTTCCTTGGAACCTCAAGGTTCTAGCCAATAACAATCATATCAAACAAACAAAACATAAAAAGGAAAGAAAAACTCAACTCCAATGAATAAAAACCTGCAATCTTCCAAATCTCAACTCAACAATTTCTTCCAAACAAATCTTAATGCAAAAGTCTCAATATTGAACCTAAACTAAACTATGAAGAATAGGGTAGGAGACGACTCCTCCCTTCTAGGGTAACTTATGGACGACTCCTAGTAAGCACACCTTGGAATGAATCAAAGGCTTCCTTTTATAACAAAAACCTAGATAAAAGACATTGGGCCTAGAAGGAAAAAACCCGCAAATAAAATATAATGCTCAGGAAATAAATCTCCCAAATAAAATATAACGCTCAGAGAAGAAATCTCGGGCTGGATCTCGGCCGAGATGGGTCATCGTCGGGACTGAGATTTCGTCTTCGATCTTCAGCGTCATGGATCTCGGTCAAGTCACCCGAGATTTTCACTTGAGATACCGACCGAGATTTTCTAGCAGTAGCTTCCAAGCCTTCCATCTCGGACCGAGATGCTCCTTGGTATTTCCCTCAATGCCTTTAGCTTGATTCCTAGCCCTTTCTCATGCACGTATGCTCGCTCCAATGCATCCACTTCGAGGCTTGATCCTTAAATACGTTGTTTTAGCTCCATAATGTGTCAAATCACCTACAAAGCCACACATAGTGTGTGTAGACATATATTCTTGCAAAGTAGAACTAAACAAGCATAAATGACACAAATTAAGGCCAAAACATGAATGCGGAAAGGGAAATCTACCTAAATGCATGACAAAAACAGGTCGATAAATCATGTTATCAGTGAACACTGTCTTTAAAACCTCCATAAACAAGACACGCTGATGTGTACGTGCCTCAATCTCGGAGATCCCGAATATATCAACAAACCACGACAACATAGAGGCGAGGTTGAGTGTCATCTCTAGGGAATCTCAATCGACTCTAAAGCCTAGGATGATGGAGACATCGTGTAGTGTGACGATCATCTCCTCCTATGAAAGGTAAAAGCTATTGGTCTCAAGATGTCATATCTCCACAAATGCGTAGATCAAGGAATGCTCAACATCATGGAATGACATAATGCCTAACTCAGTAAGCTCATTCCGTCTAGCAAATCAATACTATAACAAGGGGTCATCTATAAATCGGGGCCACCTCCTCAGCTCTTTAAGCTGTTCTAGTTGTTTGAGGAATTTTAATTATCATTTATGTGACGTCCAATAAAGAGATCAGCTTAAAGTGAATTATACCTAATCATGATCAAATAACTAACGATTATAAGCTATCGCCAATTCCATATCTCGCCCATCCATATACTCCTAGTCACATAGGTGGAATAACAAGTGAGTAATTCTATAATGAAAGGAGCTCCAGCATGAGGTGCTCTACGAGGTTGTGTGTCACTCACATCAACATGCTCGTCAACATGCAAATCAGTAAGCACGTCAGCGTGCTCCTCCATATGCACCTCAATATCCTCCTCCATATTGACCTCTTATCATGCTTCTCAACGTGCTCCTTCACAGGCACATCAACATGCTTTTCCACCTCAGTTGGTTCTCTCATACAAGCCTAATCAATTGATAACACCTCCTCACCGTCGTTATCGGACTTTGTCAAATAAAAAACATTTGTGAAAACGTCCACTCGTACCACTAGGGATGGCTTGGAAGAGGACGGTCCGAGTGGTCAAGATGTTTGTATCGGTGTCTAAACATGAAAAGGGACATGTGTGTGGTACCCAACAGGTCGACCGCCTCGGTGGGCCCAATTAGTAGTTCGTCTCCGTCTGTTCATATTTATTAATTTGAATTAATGATTATGTATAATAATTATATTTCATAATCATGTTTAATAACAAACTAGTTATATTTTAATTATATTAAATAGTTAACCCTTTTTACTGAAGTTTGACAGCCATCCTGGTGCGCGTCAACTTCTTCGTCTTCAGCCTCGCGAGAAGTCTCGAATCCAATACTTGAAATTCACGATTTTATACCAATTTCACATCCCATTAAAGCTAAACTAATCAAATTCAACATATAATACACAAATCTAACCTAATAAACGAACTTCACGTCTAATCAATCCAAAAACAAAACTAAAAAAACTCGTAAAAACAAACTCCTTCTAGCTCCTTCCATTTCACTTATTTGTGTAAGATTTTAAACAAATAAAAATCACGGGAGAAATTATATTACGAGAATCTTACTATTTACGCCCCTTATTAGTCATTGTCGGTGAATAGTACTGATTTTTTGCTTTTTTGCTTTTTATCCCTACTTTTAGCCAAATTACAGATTTCAGCCACAATTTTATATATTGCACACAATTATCCAAACTGACACACTTGATTTAATTTATGGACTTTATGTGGTACTTGCTACCATAATCTACTAACTATATTATGAATAATAAATTTTATATGATCACATGCCCACCATGCTCCGTAATTAAGAAAATTAGAATGAGAGAGTTTTGACCGTTACCTGGACGTAATATCACTGGACCTCTGGTGTTCTTGTAGCTTCCGGCTTTATAGGGGTTGCTAATCCTCAACCAGGACTACCTTAGCCCAAGCACAACACATATATGTTTCGTTTCCTACCTCAGACCGTAGTCTCTTACTCAAATCTCTCTTTTATGAGGATGGAGGAAATGTAATCAACAAAATAGATTATTCAAAACATAGCTTTCAATTAAGTAGCTTTCCCTGACTTAAAAACAAACTTTTATTGAATTTGAAAGAGGATTACAAGCACTCAAACACATTGGAAATTAAAGACTTGACTCACTTCAAACACTTCAAGCTAGAAAGATCCATCAAAGTGTTTTGATCTTAGAGAGAGGAGGAACCACTTCTCTGTAAGCTCAAAATCGTTTCTCTGTCTCTTTCTAGTTTTTGGTGTTTCTCACTCTTAGACTCTATGGCTTTCGATGCCTTACAATGACTCACAAGGGGTCTTATTTATAGAGGCGGAGAGGCATTGGATGCCTTTGCTCTGTTACCATTTTACCCCCGACACACACTAGTGACTCTGACTCACTCACATGGATAACAGTGCCAACGTTCAATAACTCAAAAAGAGAAAGAAAAGGCTGAAAGAAAGTGACAGACTCTGACACAGCACTCACGAGATTCCTTTAGGCTTGTGATGATGATGTTTCTTGACTAATCCATGCAATTATTGATATTGTACATTCCTTCTTCTCCGATGTTGTTTTCGTAATCACTTTCGCAATCCTCATTAATGGCATCATAAATGTTCTTAGCATATTCTTCATCCCAACTTAAGAGGGTGTCGTAGAAAGTATCTTGACATTTTGAAGACATGAATGTTCCCAACTCCAAGTCCTTTATGTAGTCTGAAATTGAATCTGAGGACTCGATGGCTTCTAAGAAATATGGTCGTAAAACTTCAGGAATTACCACCGTAGTAAAACCAATCTTGAATATAGTACTAGTCTTCTCTTTCATGTGTTGCTTAATATACTCATAGATGTAGAAAAATCTGGTTCCTCTGGCTTGGATATGATCTTTAATGGTAGGTTGAGTTACAAAGATTGGATCTTCAGAGAACTGATCTGCATGTGTTCTGAATATGATTAAGTAATGTGGTGCCCTTGTTCTTCCTCCTTCAACCTCCATAACTGCTGGGTGAATATAATAAAATAGGGGCCCCGATCCTTTCCATTTCCCGGCCCTGTTGAACACATAGTTTTGGAATTTTGTAAAATGCTTTCTAAGTGAACTCCGTGGTGATGGAAGGCTTCCGAATAGACCGTCACACATCCCATAATCCCAAGCATATAGAATGTCTTCTTCTCTAGTTGGGTTTGATGGCAAACTAAATCCCTTCATGCCAGATCTATTGAATCCGTGTGCCATGGTACTCCATTCATGGTAAATATTGTAGTATGGACATTCAGTACTGCTCATCACATAAGTACACCGGCTAGGAAACTCTTTGTACTTCCAGTAGCCTCTCATCTTTTCTTGAATATCAAAAGGAAGGCAAAGCATGAACTTAACTATCTCCAGCTCCAAAATTCTCCGAGTCATTCTGTCGCAAGATAGGATCAAACCATTTCGAGATCTTTTTTCTGGAATTTTTTGCATAAGATTAACATAATAATAACTAAGAGGAGAAACCCATCTTAGATGATAATCAGTTTCTTCTTTATATTTTTTCTTGTCTGCCTCCTCTATTGGCATCAAGAGGGCAGACTGTACCATTTCGTCCAACTCGTCTTTGTCGTCTGTTGTCCCTTGGGACTTGTATAGTTTTCCAATTATCGTTTTTCTTTTCGACCAACTGGGAGATGCCATCGATTGCTTGGGAAGACTCATACGCAAGCTCTCGAGTTAGGCTATCTGCCAAAGAGTTTTTTGATCCCTGCACATGTTCAATGTCAAAGGAATATTGATTAAGTGTGAGTTGCCAACGCAGGAGCCTCCCTTGCGCTTTCATGTTACTCAGATTATTACGAACAAAACCTAATATTCCTTTGCAATCAATTCTGATAGTGAAATGTTTTGGAGCAAGAAAAATTATAAATTTATCTATCCCTTTTAGGATAACAAGTATTTCTTTCTCCATAGTGGTATAATTGCATCCGGCTTTGTTGAAACTTCCACTACTATACCTGCAGAGCTTATTATCTTTTTTAATTTTTAAGATAGCTCCCCAATGATAGTTACTTGCATCAGTTTCAAGTACTAGATCATCATCCGCATTGGGTAAGGTTAAAACTGGTAACTTCTTACAACGTTTTTTAAGATCTTGAACTATCTGAGTGTCCAGATTGGTCCAAGTCCAAATTTGTTCTTTTTTAAGCTTAACTTGTAGAGGTTTTCTAAGCTTAGCTAAATCCTTGATAAAGTCTGAAGCATATGTGAGACATCCTAGAAACCTCTCTAGTTGCTTTCTATCTTCTATTTTATCTGGAAAATTTTCTATTTTTTCTAGAACATGTTCTTGCAATACTATTTTTCCACCTTTTATTTTTAACCCAAGAAACTCTATTTCTTGTTTTGCGTAGATGCATTTCTTTTGTCCTAAGATGATGCCATGATTTATGCATTTCTGCGTTACAGCCTTAAGGTCGTGCATATGTTGTTCTAGTGTTTTAGAGAAGATTAAGATATCATCTATATAAACCAGACAACAATGTTTTAGGTTTTCAAAAATCTTATTCATTCTCCTTTGAAATATCTGAGGTGCATTTTTTAGTCCAAATGACATAACTAACCATTCATAATGTCCCTGAGGTGCACTAAATGCTGTTAACTGAATACTATCTATATCCATCTTAACTTGCCAATATCCACTTTTGCAGTCCATTTTAGAGAACCAAGTGGCTCCTTGGATTCTATTAAATAAGACTGTTTTATTAGGGATATAATAGCCATCAAAGACAGTATTATCGTTCAACTTTTTATAGTTGATCACCATTCTAGCTTTACCTCTTTTTTCTTCAGCATGATATCTAACCATAAATGCAGGACTAGAATGAGGACTCTTACTTTCTCTAATCAGATTTTTCTTAAGTAATTCATCTATTTGTTCCTTAAATTCTTGTTGGTCTTTTAGGTATAAACCATCTGCTTGACTCTAATAACCGTCTTTGGTTCTTTTAACTCTATTGTCGCAAATGATTTATCCTTGTCCCAAAATTTTAAAGGATTTTCAGAATATAACTCTTTGCATAATTCTTTCTGTTGTTCTAAGATTTGTTCTTTAAGAGTTACTTCATTTATAGCAAGTGCAAATTCTTTTTTGAGTAGGAACAATATATTCCTCACCACGCTTACTGCGCGTAAACTCAATATTTTGATGAGTATAAGCTTCTTTCATCTTTTTTACCGGAGCTTTTTCCCCATTAATAGTAAATATCATCTCATCTAAACTTTGAGTGCATGGAGAATATAGTCTTTGGAAGTTATTTCCTATTATCATATCATGTGTTGTTTGTTCAGTAGCCCAAATTATAGAAATTAAACATGGATAACCTCCTAGCATGATGGGTAAGTCTTGAATAACTTCAGAATGTGTCATGATGCTATTATCGGCTATCCTAACCTGAATTGGTTTAGATGCATTTTTCCACATGAATGCAGGAAATAAATTTTCTTCCCAAAGCAAACAGAACAACCACTATCAACAAATGCACATAAATCATAATTATTAAAACCTTCAATGCATATGGTAATAGGAATGTAAATGCTATTTGGATTAGTAATCCTTAAGCATTCTTCAATTTGCAAATTAAGCTCTTCATCATCTTCAAAGACAGATTGACTAATTGTTTTTGTTTTATAACCTATTAGCCTTTTAGAGCTTGAAGCTTCTCCTTGAGGTTGGGGTATATTAATTTGACTACTAGTTCCTGGTCCTTCCAGATTTGGTCTATAGTTAGATCCAGTGTTTCCTAGATCTATACTATGTCTAGCAGGTTCTCTAATAGTTTTCCCCAAATTATTATCTTCTCATTTTCTATTTAGGGCTGCTAGTAAACTGGCAATTTCGGCATCTACTCTAAAGGAAGGTTCTTCTCTAGACTCCCTATTTGGAACACTTACTTGATTTTGTGAAGGCAAGCTGAATGAATTCCGCCTATAACTCTGACTTCTTGATAGATTTCTATTTATTGGAGGTGGATGAGAATTCGTATGAATTTTTCCTTCATCAATAGTTAAAATTCTTCCTTGGTTAGGAGTAGAAGGATTTTCGAAGGCATTGATCCATATTGTTTTTAAACTTATTTGGTCTGGCCTTACTTTGACTGGTACTACTTTTTGCCCTGTGCCAACTACTTCATATTTATCTGCCTCTACCATTCAAATTCTTTCAGGTGGGTTGGTAGTATTTTCTAATTTATAAATGACCTTTCATTTAAGTTGTAAAGGACAAGTTCCTTTGTGCATACTAATTCCTTCAGTTAACAATTTTAATGCTAAAAATTTATGAGCAAACTGATCTTCTAGACTTACGTAATAATTGAGTCTACACACCCAAGATACTGGTCCTTGACTTAGATTGCATATTACTCCACTAATAGTTTGATCACTAAATTTTTTGTGCCTTGTGTCACAAACAAAATTAATGCAATGCACATTCTTACCAAAATCTTGTAATGGAGTAATGATGACCTGAATTGCACAAACATAAATGTACTTATATTTTTTGTCTTTGTTATGTTTTTGAATATTTTTCCAATTAATTAGGTTTATTTCAGTGGCTTGATTTTCATTATTTTTTACTACGATATCTCCAGCCATTTCTTCACATACGAACTTTGAGAATACTGGAAAGAACTGTTTTATAAAGAACTGTTCTTTAGCAATGATCGGGAATTCAGCCCCTGATCTATGTATTTTTTCTAGTTGTTTCTCGTCGATGGAAGTATCAGCTTCTTGCAGTTGAGCTAGAGTAGTTGTTTCTCCCGAAGAAAACATTTCTTCCATTTTTCTTTGAGCTTCATTTTCATCTCCTTCCATCATTTCACATACTTCCTCGTAATATGAAGTTTCAGATTCCTCATCTTCCTCTACTACTTCTACAATCCCTTTATTATTATTTAAGGCTAGATCAAGAGCTTCTTCTTCTGTTATTTCAATATAATCTAAGCTCCCTAAAGCTTCTGCTAGTTTATTGTTCTTTCTATTTTTGCATTCATTAGCATAATGTCCTATTTCTCCGCATGCCCAACATTTGCAACTCTTTTTCTTCTTAGGACAATAAGACGCTTTCCTAAAAAACCTTCTTTTCTTAACAAAGGGTTTACTATAATATTTTTTATGATATATTTCACTTCTTTGTTTATTAAAGCTTTTCTTTCTATAATACTTCCTTCCATAACCATTTTTCTGGTTATCTTTCTTGTTACATCCCCATTCTCTAGGCATATCCCAACAATTTAGAAATTGTCGTTTCATATGTTGAGTTCCCTTAACTTCTCGACATTTTTTCTCAACCCATTTTCTAATGAATCTTAATCTATTTCCTAGGGTGTCCTTGAGTTATATTTTTCTATCCATTCTTGATACCCTTCACTAATTTCTTCATTTATGGGTTTAGGAGTTTATCGAATAACATTTGAAGATTAATTGCATTTTCTCCCACCTTATAGTAATAATACTCGAATTCTAAAAGATAATTTTCTAGAAATCTCATATTACAAATTTCAAGAATATTTAATTTTCTTTTCCATTTGATTAATTTTTTTCTCTTTATCATCTCTGTCTCCAATAAACTCATATTCTAAGACTTTGTAGAATTGCCTAAACATGACATCTGGTGGTTCTACTGCTCTTAATGTTTCTTTAGTTTCTTCATCGATTCCTTCATACCAATTTGCCACAATTCCATATAGACTATGCTCAATGTAATTTAGGAAATTTGCAGATCTCCATTCAGGGTTCATGTTTAAGACACTCATCATACTTTTCTTCCAAAAGTCTAGCACATCTTCTCGGTTTCTTACCCCATCTAGGCTAAGTTTATATCTGGTTTCACTTATGGGTTCAAGTAGGAGTTCTCTTTTATTAGGTCTATGATTTGACATAATCCTAACTCCAAACTTAGCTGTTTTTTCTAGAAATTCTCTGGGTCTTAAGCTAGTGTTTTGTTGACTCGTGGACCCTTGTTCATATTCTCTATAACAAGATCTAGTGGCCTTGTTAACTTCTTGTTCTGGGATTATTTCTTCTTCTACTTCATTAACGTCTATAACTCTTTTTCCCATCTTTTTATCTAATTTTCTTTTAACTTCACTTAAGGGTATAGTCTCTAGGTTTTTTAGTTTAATTAAGCCCATTTGTTGATACATTTCTTCTTCATCAGTGTAGTAACCAGATTCGTCACTACTAAAAGAACTCATCTCTTGGTCAGACATATCAAGCGTCTCCTTGATTTTCTGGTTCTTCTTCGACTTCTTCTTTTGTTTCTAGTTTTTCTAGTTTTTTAGTTAAACTTGGAACTGAAAACTTCTTTTGTGGGTTTTCGTTTTGAAATGGATACTTATAAGGAAAACCAACAGGTTTTTTGGTTTGAGGGTTTAGACTAGTTGTTGCTCCAAGGTGTCGGATCTCATTTGTGATTAAAAGAACTATTTTTTGATTTTTTTCTTTTATGGCTAATAAGGTAGCAGATATTTCTTCACGATATTTAGCAACACTTGATCGCAACTGTCGTAAACTTACTTTTAAATCTGCAATATCGTCGACTATAGTATTTAAAACAGCTTCGTGATGACCTTGTCTAGTATTTAAATGTTTTGCATGTGGAGCGGTTTTATGTGGACAATTTTCGGAAACCTCCAGTTTTAATTAATTTTTGGATTTTTAATTTTTAATTTTTAATTTTTAATTTTTTTTTAAAGTTTACTTAGCTACTTGGCTCTGATACCAAATGACAGGATCACACAAAAACACACAAAAAGTACAAAACACGACTTAAAATACAAACAAGGATATAAATGCAACTTATTATAAACTAGATACCTCTAATATAAATTCTAGAAAGTTACGGGTAAAAAGAAAAATATGATTTGACTGACGTGACTTATTAGGAATATAAGAAATTGGGTGGAAATAATTCTCCCATATTACGATAAGGAGTAACAACCTTAAAAAATTGTTAATTCGATTAATAGCACATTTGACCAAACGGTGCCAAGGAAGAGCACGATCGTGCACAGTGAAAATGAAAACATAGAATGTAATATGAGATGACACGTTCCTGATACACCCTCAGGTGACACATTTTTTCTTTTTCGGGTCGAGAATCTTTTTGATACCATGTAACTTTTCTTGTATCGACGTGGAGGACACACACCACAAGTGAATCTTACACACAAATCTTCGGGATTCCATTCTAAAATCAATTGGCAATAGGAGGAGTAATATTAATGCTTATATGCTATATTCACATATTTTCGTATTGTCGACGTGGGATAGTTTCTTTTTCTTCTCTAAATCCCAACAAATTACCAACAAGTAATTCTATTGTTATTCAAATTAATTTTATGTATGTACAAATAACTACATATTTGAGTTAAAATAAGTGACTCACGATGGTTCTTTGAGGGTTAATAACGATGAATAAATAAAGGACCCAAATGACGTTGAAAAATAGGATAATGTTGTGTTGTCAATATATTTCCTTCTAATTAAGCTTACAAGGAATGAAGACAATAATTCATTTGACTTGTCTTCGTCGATTCGAATAATCATTTACTAATTTAATACATTATTTAAAATAACCTATAATCATGTTACGTGTAACTTCCCTAAAAACAGACCATAATAATTATTTATAGGAAAATAATTACGAAATCTGGATGAGAATGAAAGAATAGTGTAACTAGTAGTAATAAAAAAAAAAAGAAAATAATGTTAAAATTCAAGGGATCCAGCCGTCATTTAATATTAAATTAGTTTACTTTCGGTTTGCATAGTAATTGTCAATTTTAATTACTTTATTAATTAAGACGCTAATAACCACATGGGGTCGTCTTAATCAATAGCTATTCATGATTCAATAACAAGACATGTGAATTAATTGGTGCCCACCATCTTTACGTTGGTTGGACACTTCTATTTCGGTATTTGCACTTATCAACAAGTTGAAAAAAATATTGTATACCAAGTTTTATAATATCTTTACTACTATTTGTTTTCAAGATATTTTTCAATTGGAGAAAGAGGGCATATGTATTCTTCTTGATTGATTCGCGTGAAAAAAAGTATACGTTGAGACCCGTAAATGTGATGGTTTATTTATGGGTGAGTGGATGGGAAACTTGTTTGTATTGATTTGACAATAGTCTTTCGTTTAGTTGGTTTGGATAACGGTTTTTTTTTTGTGGTGGGTAAGGCAGTTGCGGCCTCTCTAAAAGTGACTAATCATTAAAAGACTTGTCTTGAAAACCAGCATGTGTTTCTTCCGTTCGCTTTCGACACATTTGGTTTCCTAGCGTTTGGTGCCGTCGAGATTCTCAAGAGGGTGCAACGGGTCTTGCATGGTAATATTGTGTCACCTAGATCTTCTGATATAGTGAGTAGAAGATTCGGAATTGCTATTCAGAAAGAGTAACTTATAACTTGACGTAAGACTCAATTCCATTATTTGTTTTCGATGATACCAAAAAAAAAGTAAAATTGGAGAATAAATCAATTACTTATTTGATTGATTGATTGATTCATTTTATAAGGTAAAAACATTTTTCTAAAAATGGAAACAAAGAGAGAATAAATCAACTAGGTAATATCTTCAATCGGTAACAACTTGGAATATTATACATATTCTACATTTTAGAATTAGTAGAGTAAATTGACTTTGCAAGGTAAAAATATTAATACCTAGTTGAAATTGATAATTATTTAAAGAAGATTTATGATATTATGCACGATCGTTACCCAATATAAGTTATAATAAAATTAATCTTTTTTTAAAAAAATTTTATTTTTAAACTAACCACAAACAAAAAAACATACCACACATGTTTAATAACAAATTTTAATTCTATAAATCAAAAGAAACAACTATATTCGTTTTTGAGAAAAGATCTCAAGAAATATTTTTTTTATTATAAATAATGAAAACATTTTTTATTTTTTTAACTAATTTTAAATTTTATCTTCAAATGCATTAATACTATTTTAAAATCCTGTATGAACTATAATTAAAATTGTATTAATTATATTATTTTTAATAAAAAAAATTAAAGATAATATGATTAAGACAATGTTAAATTATAGAGATAATGTAATTAACTACCCGTTAAATGGCTTATTACCCATTACACGTGTTATGTTAGCAAAAGATCACCCGTTCCATTATCCCGTTCTCATTATCCGTCTATTTTGTTTTTAAAGGGTTTCACTTTTCAATACTTTAGTATTATTCCCTCTAAATCATCAACCACGTGAATAAATTGAATATGAAGATCAAATAGACCGACTTTTTTATTAAAACAAAAATCCAATTTTTTTTAAATTTGATTTTTAATTTCAAAATTTTATAAAAATAATAGGAAAATCTCAGTAATTCTGGTTTTTATTAATTTTGAGTTTTTACAATTTATTGAAAAAATTATTAAATTAAAATTAAAATATTACTTTAATTTTTCTTTTTTCAAATTTTATTTTTAATAAATCCAAAAAAGGTGATTTCTTTTTTTTTGAAAAAAATTAAATCAAAAATCAAAATCTATTTTACGGAAAATAAAAAAACCCGAATTATTTTGAATAAAAAAGTAATAAAAATTGTTGTAGGAAATTTTTTTATATTTATTTTTCTATTATTTTTAATAAAATATTTTAATACAAAAATCGATTTTTTTATTAAAAATATCTGGAATATTTTTTTACTTGTTTTTTTTTTTATATTAAAATCTGGTGATGTTCAGTCTTCATAGTCAATTAATTCGCCCGTATCATGGTTTAGAGAGAATAATATTAAAATATTAAAAAGTGGGGGCTCTTTAACGAAAAATAGACGAATAATAATGACGGGTGGTCTTTTACGAAACACATATAATGCGTGTTTTTATACAATAAATTATTTAACGGGTATTTAGCTGCAAATAACCCTTCTTAACGGGTCTCCTTATTCATTTTCTCAAATAACTCAGAGTTTTAGTAATATTGCTCCAAACCAAGCTTTATAATATCTCTACTACTATTTGTTTTCAAGATATTTTCAATTGGAGAATAAATCAATTACATAATAGATGGATTCATTTTGTAAGGTAAATTTTTTTAAAAAAATAGAAACAAAGATAAAATAAATCAACTAGTTGATATCTTCATTTGGTAACAACTTGGAATATTATACTTATTTTACATTTTAGAATTAGTAGAGTAACTTGACTTTGCAAGGTAAAAAAAAATAATACCTAGTTGAAATTGATAATTGAAAAAAAATTGTGATATTTATCGTGCGAACGTGCGATATAAATGTACAATTGTTATCCAATATAAATAACAGTAAGTATGATCGTTACTATTTTTTAATTCTAACAAGAACGTGTGTAATACATGCACCGTCGTTATCCAATATAAATAACATTAAACACAATTGTTACTAATAAAAAATGAGTTTATGTAAACGTAAAACATGACCTTTTACAATATAAACATAGGTGAAACCAATAAGTAAATTTTTTAATTTAACTTAATTAAGAAAAAGCAAAATATCAATTTTTTTTAAAAAATGAAAAGCGATTAGATTGGACTATATCTTAGAGGTAGTCCAACCTAAAGAATCCTTGCGGATGAAAACACGAAGTTCAAGGTCTTTAAAAAAATTGGTGTTGGGGGTCGAGTTTCCGAGATAGGTCAATCGGTCAGCAACACAGTTAGTTTCTCTGAAAATTTGTCTAATACGGACCTCGCCAAAGAAACGAAGATCCAGTCTGGAGTTGGATATAACCATCGCGACCTCCCACGGACAGCTCCACAAACCTTGGAGTGTCTTGATTATACACAAATTATCACCTTCGATTTCGATCTTTTTAATTTGTAGTTTAATCGCCTCTTCTAACCCGGTTTTGAGGGCAAAGACTTCAACTTTTAAAACCGAATTGAAATTATTAAAGCAAAATATCAATTTAACCTAGTCGGTAGGGATTTTTTATTAGTGAAACATGATTGAAACACGGTTGAAAATGGTTGAACCAACTGGTAAAATTATTAGTTAGTTTAATTTTTTTTTAAAAAACAAGATATTAATTTTTATTTTTATTTTTTTTGAAGGAAATAATCTCATTCAAGTCATCGTCAAAACCGGGTTCAAGTTCATCAGGCGGAGTAATCTCTAAAGTCAGAAAATAAGGTTGAAGAAGGACATGTAGAATTCAACCAATGGGCCGGTTTGTTACCATCCCTACGAGTGAAGGACCAACTGCAAGATTGAAAGGACCGAACATCGTTCCTTATCGAACGTAGAATACTACCCACCTCCCCACGTATTGTCATGCCGTCCGTGAACTTCCTAATGAGTCCTTGTGAATCAGACTCACACCCAACCTCCCTCCACCATCATCCATAGCAATTCGAAGAGCTCACCGAATCGCTTCTACTTCTACACCTTCCATAGACCAGACGCCGATCAAAGTTTTTTCTCCGGCAACCACCACCATTCCCAAGCTATTTCGTGCTATCACTCCGATCCCACAATTTCCTAAAACACTCACAGAGGCATCATAGTTAAACTTGATCAGACTGCCAGTTGGACGAAGCCAGCGAGCCAAGTAGACAGTGGTAGACTGAAATTTCGCCACGGGCCTTTCAACGCCAACATTATATTCAGCAACACGATCCAGAGCTTCAGCTAAGATATCAATCATACCTAAGTGATGTATACCAAAACATATAATACATTAGTTTTGAAATATCCAAGCATGGTAGCATTAACATTTACCCGATTAATTTTTTTTGAATTACCCAATTATTAACCAACTATCCAACACTAATATACATATTAGTTCTGAATTACCCAAGCCGGTGATGTATACCCAATTTTAATTACCCAAACAAATTTCAATTACCGAATTAATTTTTCTGAATTACCCGAGCATTTATCAAATACATAACACTAATAAACATGTTTTTTCCGAATCACCCAAACAGTGACGTATACCAACATATTTCAACTACCCAAACAAATTTCGTGTTAGTTCTGAATTACTCAAACATTGTAGTGTTAACAGTTACCCATTTAATTTTTCTGGATTACCGAAACATATACCATATACCCAACATAAATATACAATTTTACAAAATACCCATAGTAGTTCAAAATTACACTAGCCGTTGAGAATTACTCAATCAATTATGCTTACCCATATAGAATATCAATTACCCAATCTAACCAATGTAGCATGATTTGAAATACCCAAATTGGAGATATTCAATTAACTTTAAGAAGATTGATGAATTTGCAAAGAAGGAACATTGAAATTTGCAAAGAAGGAGTAGCAAAAATTTTACATATGAAGAATATTGATTGTTACCCAATGAATTTGTAGAGAAGGAAGATCAAAATTTATCGTAGTAGAGGATCGATTTGTAGCTTTTATTTAGGAGATTACAAATATTTATTAACTAATCTTTTTGTTGTGTGAAAACCAAAAAGAAATAATTAATGCTTTTGTACGCAATAAGAGTCAATTAACCCAAAACAATATGCCTTATCATTATCAAAGAAATAAGAATCCACTTACCATTAGATCAACGATAGGGATGAGCATAAGTCGGTCGGATCAGCTGAACTGAACCGAAAATCGTAACCTACGGTTCATTTGGCGGTTTGAATATTTCCAATTTTCGGTTCGGTTGGTGATTCGGTTTTCGGTTTGAATCGAGTATATAAAAAAATCCGAACCAATATTAGGGTTAGGGTTAGGGTTTATAAGGCATAACACAAGCCATTGCACTACTTCTTTCTTATTTTTTCGGTGGTACACTAGTACATGCTTATGGCGACTGGGAGATAGGGTTTGAGAGATAGGGTTTCCTGCTTTCACCATCTTCTTGAGATTGCGAAGGCAATCGATGTTGACTGGGAGTAGGAGACTAACGACTAAGAAAAGATTGGCGAGGGAGATGACAGTGATTGACGGTGGCTATAGGCATCGATTAGTGTGACTAGAGGCGGCGAATATTCTTCGCTTCTTCCTCAGATGTTCAGACGGGTAGAATTAAAGGATATCGGCGAAAAACGAGGGCTACGAGGCGAGGCTACGAGGTGTCGAGATCTAGACATCCCGCGAGGTTGCGACAATTTCGGTTTAACCGAAACCGAATATTTTCGGTTTAAAAAGCAACCGAACAGAGAATTTCGGTTTAGGTTTTCGGTTTAGGTTTTCGGTTCGGTTTTGATCAGTTCGGTTCGGTTTTAACCAATGCTCAACCCTTATCTACGATGTTGATCTTCACAAAGATGTGATGGATACTCTTGTAGTTTTGGTTGATAAGGACCATTCTCCACATATATTTTTTTTTCAAATGTCATCTTGCTCATATATAAAGATATTGGAGGACTTTTTCCGGATCACATTCACCCCCCGTTTGGTTGCAACTCCGGAAACGGAAACGGAATGGAAATGAATCTAGTCCACATTTGTACCATATTCATGGAATCATTCTATGAGGTTTTATACAAAATGCACTTGATTTCCCCCATTTTATTACCCTATAGGGTATTAAAACTAATCAATTTCTACTACAATTACTTCAAATCACAAGGAATGATTCCTAAAAACTTCATGAATATGGATATACGTATGGACTAGATACGTTGCCATTCCGTTTCCGTTTCTGAAATTCAAACCAAACGGGCCCTCAATATAATTAGTATCCATGAATTGGCAAACTTTTAAAAGTACAAAGATTTTTTTTTTTACATCAAAACTTAGAATATCAAACAACAAGACATTATATTAGTACATTATATTATAAGTTAGTACACGTCTAATAAAATAACAAGTATTAAATTAATAAAGCTAAATATTTTGCAATAGTTATATTTAACATTTAACTCCATTCAGTACATCATAATATCAACATTAACCAATTAAGGGAGGTCCATCAATTACTTTATGTATGTTCGCCCCAATAACCTTTTTTCCGCTCAAACTCAAGTGCAAATTTGCAAGTAACAAGGAGCTTCAAAATCAAAATCTCCAAGTTTCTACTATGCAAGCTTGGAGTCGTTCAATCACGTCGTCTCGAACTTGAGGGGAGTGTTAGATTATTGAGTCGTATATTTGGATTTATTTCATTATTTATTAGTTTACCTAATCAACTTGTGTCCTAGGACCCAAGGCTCAAAACCTACACTAGGACGTTAATCAACATGCGTCATAGGGCCCAAAACCTATCGTATGACGCTCATCTACCTACATCCAAAACCTATCTTAGGACATTAATCAACTTACATCCTAGGACACAAAACCTACACTAGAATAATCAACCTGCGTATGAGAGACCAAAACCTACCCGGCCTAGATCGCTAATCAACTTGCATCCTAGGGCGCAAATGCTACCATACGACGATAATCTACCTGTGTACTAGGGTCCAAAACCTCTAGCTTGAGGAGGAGTGTTAGAGCATTAAGCTACATATTTGGAGTTATTCATTTATATCAACTCTCTAATACGCTAATATACGTGTGTCCTAGGACCCGAAACCTACCTTAGGACTTAGGACGTTATCCAAATACTTCTTGCATCTCTTCGCATCCTAGGACGCTAAACCTACTCTAGGACGTTATTACATAAGGCCAGTGGACTATTTCCTTATAATTAATGAAGTTTATGATCAGGATCGTATGTCAAACGTACAAAGCTCCCGCGATATGTAGATCCACCTACATTTTGTCTCAAATAATCGGAATTTACTTAACTTTTACCATAAAATAATTTCGTTCATGATTTAAGATGGTAATATCAATTAGTGTAGATCACTATTATCACATTTCAAACGGTTATGTATTCTAAGAAAAATGTTTTAGAAACAGTTGTCATTTATATTTGGGTAAATTGTGGAAAATAACCTAATCTTTTGGGTTGTTGCGATTTGTGGCCTAACCTTTAAAAAATGCAACTAAAAACTCAACCTTACTATAGGCCGTGTTTGGTAGCTTGATAAAAAACACTGGGGTTTTTGTTTTAGAGTGTTTTTTAAGAGTGTTTTGTGTTTTTGGAGTGTTTTGGTTTTTAAAAATATTAATTTTAAAACACTCCTAAACATTAGAATACACTAGTATTTAGGCCTTGCCAAACACACACTATATGTTGTAGATGTTAGCCTATGCTCGCCGCCAATAATTTTTCCGGTGAAAGTGATGAGGTGTTTTCTTTCTTTAATGACCGGATAAATTGCGAAAAATACAAACCTTTTGGGAGTGTTGTTTGTTCGTAGCCTAAATTTTTAAAAATGAAAATAAAAATCAATTTATACTACATGTTGTAGATGTTGGCCTATGCTTATTGCCGAGTGCCGACAATTTTCCGGTGAAACGTGAAAGTAAAGGCCCGTGAGCAGAGTTATTTGAGAGAAAACAACAACACTAGGTCATTCATATGAAAGTTTAAGAATGTATTATGTCATACATATGAAATTATCATTACACTAATCGAGTATTTGGTTTGTTTGTTACGAGTATGATTTGTTATAGAGGTTTTTGGTTGGGTATTGTTATAGATAATTTTTCAAAAATGATTTAAAAAAATCATTTTGTGTTTACTTAAAGTAATTTTTAGGTAATTAAATATACTTGACACCTTCATATGCAACTCATCACTTTCACCGAAAAATTATCGGCAGTAAGCATAGGCCAACATCTACAACATATAGTATAGATTGATTTTTATTTTCATTTTTAAAAAGTTAGGCTACGAACAAACTACACTCTCCAAATGTTTGTATTTTTCGCAATTTATCCTGTCATTAAAGAAAGAAAAACCTCATCAGACAACTCATCACTTTCACCGGAAAAATTACCGGCGGCAAGCATAAGCTAACATCTACAACATATAGTATAAGTTGGATTTTTAATTGCATTTTTTAAAGGTTAGGCCAAAGACCGCAACACCCTCAAAAGGTTAGGTTATTTTCCGCAATTTACCCTTTATATTTTTCTTATCATTCTTTTTAGGAAAAATAACCCAAAATAATACAAACTATCAACATTGAACCGAAAATAATACCAACTTTAAAAATTACTAGGAGCGATACAAACTATCAATGTATTTACCAAAAATAATACATCATACTTTTTCGGCAAAAATCCTATCTCCGGTGATGACGTGGCAGCCGGAATGTTACATGTCATCATATAAATGGATTAAATATGTGATGTGGATTTTTTTTAAAAAAAAATCAACTTAATAATATTAAAAATATTAAAAAATAAAAAATTATTATTTTTAAATTTTAAATAAAATTTATAAAAAAAGAAAATTGTACAAGTTTTTTTTTATTATTTTTTTAAACAAAATTGGGAATTTTTTTTAGGATTAGGTTAAAGGATGATTTATTTTTTGTTAAATTCGATTTTTTTTACAAATTCTTTTTATTTAGAATTAAATTTTCATTTTATTAAAAAATCCGAAAATAAATCTAAAAAAAAATTCAAAATTTTTTTTTTGGAAAAATCATTTTTTTAATTATTAAATTTATATTTTTTTGGAAAAATAAATATTTTTACATTTTTTTACAAACCTATTTTAAAAAAATGTTCAAACTTTATTTAAAATTTTAAATAAAATATTTGTACAATTTTTTTATAAGATTATTATTTAAAATTTTAAAAATAATATGTTTTTTTAATATTTTTAATATTATTAAATTGATTTTAAAAAAAATAAAATCCACATCAAATATTTAATCCATTTATATGATGACATGTAACATTCCGGCTGCCACGTCATCGCCGGAGTTAGGGTTTTTTGCCGGAAAAGTATTACGTATTATTTTTGGTAAATACATTGATAGTTTGTATCGCTCCTAGTAATTTTTAAAGTTGGTATTATTTTCGGTTCAATGTTAATAGTTGGTATTATTTTGGGTTATTTTTCCTTTTTTTTATTATTATGATCCTAATTATTCCAATTCTTATAATTAAGCCTGGTTTCTTTTCTTTCAAAATTTTAACACTTGTATCGTTTTTTCAGTTATCATGATAAAATCTATAGTACTTATTTATAAATCTTTAGGAATTATCGTTCGTTCAGTCATCACTATAAAGTTTGAGATGCTGCTCAGATTTAAAATATTTACATTATTCTAATTTTCTTATGGTTATGAATGTTAGGTTCAGTGTACCGAATCGAACTAAGTGATTTCGATCCAAACCGAACTTACAACCGATAATTAAGGTTCATTTAGGTACGCATATTTAAGAAAATAGGCTTCGGTTCGATTTTTGGGTAATAATCGCAAAAGCGATTTTTATTTTTTTTAAATGGTCGTTCATATTAGCGGTTAAGGGAATAGGGATTGTGTAGGACTTACTCCTTATGCTTTCGGGTTTTTTGTTGGGCAACGCCAAGTGCCAACAACGACGGTCCTCTACTCTCTTGAATTCTTGTCCTCCACTTAAATTTTAAACTGGATAATTATATTTCTAGTCTTTATACTAAAGTTGTTAGAGATTTAATAACATATTTCATATTTGTTATTTTTATCATATAGACAAGAGTGACTATATTTAAACTTTACAATATAGTTTTTTTTAGTATTATTTAAATGTTTGTAATTTTTATGTTTTAGATCCGTTTAGGTCCACAACATAGACCGAACCAAAACCGATTCTAATAGGTTTGGTTTTCGGCTCTAATATTTCTAATTTTCGGTTTTAGGTCCAAACCAGAACCGAACCTATTTTTATAAGTTTAGTTTCCAGTCCAAGATTTCAGGAAAATCGATTGTAGAACAATGACATTTAATTACGGTTTAATTATAAGAATTAGAATAATTAGGATTTTATTTTTTATTTTTTTTATAGATTTTATTCGGGTGAATAGGATATTTTAACCTTAAATTTCCTCACCATTCCGATTATTTTTCAATAGTTAATTATGTGTACAACAATGACATTTAATTACGGTTATTTAACATGTGAAGAAAGAAGGCTACAGCTATTAAAGGAATGATGATTATATAAAAGTAATGTAAATAATATGTTAGATAAAAGTCACAGGATATGACTTAGCCCCACGTAAGTATTGTGTAAAAAATAGATTAGCCGTTAGGCATAAGATGTGGGATTATTAGATAATAGTTCAGCTCATAAAGACAAAAATGCCTCTTATTATTCCTATCAACATGATTTGATTAGAAATATACCAAATTACCAGACTGTCCCCAACTTTATCAAATGCCTAACTAAAAACAATTAAGATCAATAAGTATCTCACTCAAGTTCCTCTCATCCAAATTCAATGTTGTTACTATTAATTTTCCAAAATTATATTATCCACCTCCCACCAATATTTATGAATATTCGTCATTTATTGTACGATGGCACGTAAAAAAGATCGATAAACAAGATGAATGAGCCAATCTTTTATATGATTATGTTCAATTCATTTAAAAATAAAGCTTACCCTAATTGTATATCAAGCATAAATAAAAATGTGTGCATATTCAATTTGTGTTGTCAATAGAATGTGTCCAAACAAAAATATTGACTAGTATAACAACCCTACTGAAGATTCTCTTCCTTAGTCATCTTTAGAGATGATATTTAAGTTGAACAGCCGAACATTGTTAATTTGTTATAACATGCAACTTGTTTAAACTCGAGTCGGTGTTAAATTTTAACGAGTTTATAATTTTGTTAACACAATGCTTGTTTAGTTAAGTGAAAAGTCAGAATCAAGATTTTTTTTTTTTTTTTTTCTTTCCCCGGCTCATCTAACTACCCTCACATTAAGCCCAAATCCTAAATATTATCATTGATAGCTAGAATATTTGAGGACTTCATAGAAAGAGTGTATATTTAACACTGCACAAATCAATAACAACCTCAGCCCAAAGTGACAATAATCAGCCCAACATCAATTAAGCCAGTCTAATTCCCTAATTGGCACCTCTTAATACAATTACTTAGGAAGAAAACGATTGTATACTCATCCATTATATATAACTAAAGTATCCTACCAAACTGATCCATTATATATAACTAAAGTATCCTACGAAACTGGTGACGTGACGCTCTAAAATTTTAGGATTTTAGTCAAATCACCATATATTACTAAATTGTCATTCCCTAAAAATATGTATTTTAAAACATAATTCTTAATTATTAAAGTTGTTAAATTTAAAGACTTGATTTTTAAAGTTATATATACTAAAGTAGCCTACGTTTTGCTGACGTAACATTTTAAGGTTTCAGGATTTCAGCCAAATAACAATATATTACTGAAATGTCACTCCCTAAAAACAATTACCAAATTATCGTATTGTAACTAAAATAATCTTATTTTTAATGCAATATAAAATCTATTATATGTTTAAATTTAACTAATATTATGTCATGTTGTAAAACTTAAACTACAAAATCTTAAAATAATTTTCTTATATACGTTTGAACAAATCCCGTGCAAGGGCACGGGATTTGTAACGAATAACTATTTTATAAAATAAGTATATATCAGTCACTTTTATTAACGAATAATTATTTTTTTAAAATGCGTTCATTTTAAAAAAAATCCTATTCACCCGAATCAACCCTGTATACATTACGAATACCCGTACAAGGTACGGGATCTAAACTAGTAAACATGAAAGAAAGCACTTTATACCCTGTTTTTTAGGTATGTTTGATAATCTTATGCTTATTAGAATTGAAGTTAAAGTTTATCGGTGGTTGGACCTTATTCATAGCTGATTGAAAATTAAAAGAATTTTTTTTTAATAAATTTTGATGATTGTTTGAGAAAATGAAGTTTATTGTAGCTAATATAGACGTGTAAAATTACTTAAAAGGTTTATTTTTTATTTAATATTAAATTTTGTAGAGTTATATTTATAATATATAAGCTTTCATAAATTTTCTCCATGTACCTTATTAAATAAGAAAATTTTACACTTGTATATACTAACATAAGCTTTTATAAGTTAGGCCTTCCAACACTCATTCACCTAGCTTATATTTTTCTACTATAATCATAATAAACTTGATAAGCTCCATAAACTAGTCTTCCAAATATACCCTTGGTCTATCCGGAGTACCCAATTTTTTAAACCTTTGACAAAACATTGAATACCCCGTTCCTAGTGCAAAGTGTGATCCGAATAGTATATCCAGGTATTAGAGTACCCACATTGGTTGATCTTGTGGATGTTCTTAACTTCCATATGAAAAAGAGAAATTACTTTTTGCTAGAACCAATAAAATTTCATCTTCAACAAGATGAAGCTAAGATTAAAAAGAACATGGGATCCATTGTACTTCATTTGTATTTCATTTAAAAATATGACTTAAATATCATTATGTATATAGTTTTTTTTAAAAATATATATATTTATAAAATAATTTTGTCTATCTGTAGACATCAATTTTATATATATTTATTTTATTTAAAAATATATAACTTTTTATCTATAGATTTATTGATATGAGTTAAATATTGGTTTTGCTTTTAAGATGATGTGGATGAATGAGAAATTTGAAAAAGTAATAAAAAATAATGAGTTAAGATTAATCTTATGTGTTATGTTTACAGTTTCGCATAGTTGTACTTTCATCAATCAAGTTCATGAGGTAAACCGTTCTTTGGCTTAACAGACTCCCGAGGTAAACCCTCAACCCTAAAAATGATCTTTCTTTTTTTTTTTAAAAAAAAAAAGAAGATCTAAAAGCAAAAGAAGATTTTCACAAAATCGACCTCAATCATTTTGGGACTTTACTTCTTCAAATCTCTCGAAAAACAATGGTATCATTCACAAAATTGACCTCCATTAGTTTGAGACTTTACTTCTTCAAATCTCCCGAACAACAATGGTTGCGGTTGCACGCAACAAATTTCTGTAAGATCTAAGCTCTGGTAAGCATTACATTCGGATTTGATGTCTCCCAAAGAAAAAAAGGGGCATTGTAGGGGAAGTGATTCCGAATCATATTCAGAATTCTCTCGAACCACATTCGTCTTCGAGAATGTTTCAACAAAATCTTTCATGGCCTTGGACTGAAGATCTGTTAACTTTGTGGGAAAAAAAGAGGGAAAGATCACTAATTCTACACGGTTGTGTCTCCTCCCTCTCCCTGGCAGCTGGCGCTGCTCTACTCTGATTCAATATCAGTTGGCAAATCTTATTAGGGTTTAGTGTCATGAGCCTTGTTACTAGATTTAACCAATTGGGACTTTTGGCCCAAATTCCATGGTTAAGCTTAATCCAAAAATAGTTGAGATGAAAATCTTTTCTGTTTATAAATTAAAAACAAAACCAAATTTACTTAACAAAAAGCCCAATTATCTAGTAATTAATTCGACCAAAATGTCCAAATGTCAAACATGGGAAAAAAACCAATTAAGACTTTCAAAACTTACGATTACTCAAAAAAAAAAAAAAGCTTCCAACTTCATATTTGCTTCACAAATTAACAAATTGAAGATTAAAAGATTTCTTTGTTTCACGGTATGGTGGTCCGATGGGATGGGTACGTCTTGATGGTGTGAGCTTTGTTTGGATGAGGAGTGGAGTTTGTTCGTGAGAAGAAGTCGAGGATAGGGGATCGAAATCTGAAGGCTCGAAAATATGAGGGTTCCACAAGTGGTCCCTGAGAGTTATTTCTCTACTCTGCACTGCTTCTACAATCATGGTCTTGTTGTTTCTCCATCGCTTGCTTGCTAGTGCTTCCTTTTGTGCTCCTCCTCGATCGGCTCATTGTGATCAAAGTTTTCTTTTGATTTATTTTTCGTTTTTGTTTGATCTGATTCCTTCATGACGGTTAGTCCGTCTGCCGATTTGATCGGTCTTTCGCTACATTAGACGGTGTGTCATCTAATGTATCGAACCGCTTTCCTTTATCAAAAAAAAATCACGTTCATTTTTTTACCGATTCCGTTGTTTCTAGTGCAAGATAATATTATCTTCTTGGAAACATAAGACATTTTGTAGAGATTAAGAATTAAGAGAACCACCTATAGCTATGAGATTTCTATCTAACTCAAATAAATCCTATTAAAAGAAACAACAAATTTATGAAAAAAATATATCAAATAATAGTGCACGACATGATTTCCCAACATGTATACGAAGACGGTCAAATGTCCATAAACTTTTATGAAATAAATTGTATAAGGAACAATAAAGCTTACTATTGTCCCAAGATGTCTCCAATTTAGATGGTGCGAATCTTAGTTATATATCGCTCTCAACAAGCTAAGATCAACCTTACTCCCGACGCTCACAACTTATGCGCGCTTAGTCTAGATGGATAGACAACTCTCGGAGACTTGTCAAAAAAGCCTTGTATTTGTTAGGTTATGAGTTTGATGAGCCGTGTAAGTTTAGGGTTTTTTTAATCCTAATAGAAATAGGGTTTATTTTTAAGGGTTTTAACTCTTTTGTATATACCCACACTGGTTTAATTGTCATCACAAAAATATAACGAAAACCCTGACTTAAGTTTGTTTAGACATAATTACATATTCGTGGTGAATTAAGTAACTAATTCCCGTGTTCTCCTTCACTATCTTGTAAAGCTCTCTTTCAAGTAATACGAGAAAGTTGATGGATAATTTCCCTTATTTATAGTCAAGCACCTCTGAACTCACTCTTCATAGGTAATTTTGGAGCCTTCCTTCTAAGAACTAAGCCTTGACTTTTCTACACTTCTAAACGACTCCACTAGCCAATGTATACATGATTCCACACAATCCTAGAAAATTCTTATGTTCTTTAGAGTAGTTCACATTGTTCCGGAAGTTTTCACATAAAACTAGAGACTTCCGCTTCCTTTCGGAATGTTATGCCTCCTTTATAAATGTTATGCCTCCTTGAATGTTCCTCCACCTTCCGAAATATTCCATCGCATTCCGGAATATTAGGCCACGTTCTAGATTTCTCTTGAGTATTTTGAATCCTTTGTGATCCTCTTGGTCCCTTATGAAATCCTCTTCATCTCGGGTGAGTCATCTTGGCATGTCTTATATGTGCGATCTTTGACTGTCTTGTCGACCTTGACGTCGTCACAGTGGAGCAGTCCGTGACATATGATGTTCATAATGGGAAATGATAAGCTAACCATCAATGTTCCTTCCAAATCTGATAGTATATGTTCCTTCGAAACATAAGCATATAAAAGATTGGTTGCTTGATCTAAGACCAATAATCATCATAATAATATCAAGATTAAACAAAACCAACAAGTTCAATCTCATTATTTCCTCTGCCATAAACTCATTGTCAAATCTCAAAATCAAATCAAAGCTTTCGTACCTTAGCTGGTAAGGACGACATCCAATGACCAAATAATTATTAAATCTATGAAATCTGAACAGATATTGAATTGAGTACATCACTGAAGAGTATGCAAACATTCATTCAATTTGATAATCCAAGAAGCTAAGACATCCTTATATGATAATTTTTTTAGAGGCAACATTTCTTTCATGGTGTTTGCTTCAAGTTCAACTTCATGACTTCGAATTTTAATGCTTCCTTCCAAAATCAAATGGCAGATACATTTAGTTTCAAAACATCTTAATCATTTTTCTTATAATCTCATTTAAGCATTAGCAAATTCGAATACAAGGAAACTATAGCCAATAAAAAAAGAGAAATTCATAAGATATGTTTATCAAAGTTCGAATCATATAAGAAAATACACAAATCTACGAAACAATTATCAAAAACTGCTAAAACCTGTCAAAACTTTAGGGTAATTTGGGAATGCAAAACCAAGAGACTGCGGTTGGAGTTCCAGTCTGCTTGATATTATGCTCCCACTTCACTACAACAACAACAAGAAAAAGTTCTTGTGTTTTGAGTAGCATATCCTAAGACTGCAAAATACCATCCTTTTGAAATTTATGTACAAAGACTGAGAGGTCATCCATCTTTCATAAAACAATTTCCATTAGCCTATCCTAAAATATAATTTGTAGACAATGCTTTGAGGGCAAAGTATTTGTCACAATATATAGCTGAAAGAAAAACAGGATATATAAAGAACTCTTAGGGCCTAGTTATATTTATAGTGTACCTTTATCACCGTATTACATTGTAGGGACTCCAACACCTGAGGCAACATGATAACTGCACTTTTTCACAGCCATCCTAGCTTTAGCTGCATTGCTCCTGCTGATCAATTACAGGATCTTCATTCATCTGTTTGTGTCTAAACAATATATACCCAAGGCATCACTCATCAACAATTAAACCTGATGTATAACACTATGTTTCAGACAAGCATAAAGCAGGTAAACAGGAACATAGATGTGAATTTCTGCAAATAACCTCAATGTGCAGTAGAAGAAAGACCACGTGTGCAATAATTGCTGATGAGCTCAGAGTCAAAGAACATCCTGCAAGCCAGCAGACCCGTCCAACAAGGGGTATTCATTCGGCCCAACGGGCACAGGGCCCCCAGTTTTTTGGGCCTATAATATTTATTTTTAGTTGGTTTAATAAACAAAAGAGTACTTGCCATGGTTAGAACTCAATATTTGGTGCAATTGGTCAAGAGTACTTGTAATTTTTTCTCACACTTGACAAAGAAATTAGGGTACCTAAGTCTACTTAGGATTCAAGAACAAAATCATCCTTCCCTATCAATGCTGCCTTCTTCATGATCAAATGAAGACCCCATACGACAGCATCAATAACCTTAGACTGATGGTGAGACTTATCACCAACTACAAACACATAAGATCTGTTCCCAACTTCAATCCAACTGCAACCGGGTTGCTTCTTAAGCCCCTCGTCTTTCATTCTAAGCCTCACCTGTGCAGCTTCTTTCCACTTTCCCGAAGAAGCATATATATTATGTAACAACATGTAAGTACCAGCATTTTCTGGCTCAACTTCTAGAAGATTCTTTGCAGCCATCTTAGCTATATCAGGATTTCCATAGAAATTACATCCTGCAAGAAGAGCACCCCAAGCACATGCTATCGGCTTTTCCCCAAGCCGGTGAATAAACTTATATGCCTCGTCAAGCCTGCCAGCTCGCCCACAAAGATCAATTAAGCATGCAAAATGATCTTCTCTTAATTGTATTGAAATGTCATTTACCAGTTCTTCAAATAGTCTTAGCCCTTCCTCAACCAAACCAGAATGACTGCATGCAGATAACAAACCCACATAAGTAACATCGTCAGGCTTCAAACCAACCTTTTTCATCTCTTCAAATAACCTGATTGCCTCAATTCCGTGACCATGATGAGCACATACAGATATAACACCATTCCATGAGACTAAATCCTTGTGACCATTTGGAAAGTCGTGAAACAACTTTAGTGCAGCTCGTAACTCCCCACATTTTGAGTACATGTTTATGAGAGCAGACACTACAACTGTGCTATGTTGGTAGCAAGTCCTAGAAATCAACTGGTGGATCTGACGTCCCTCACATATTCCAGCTATATTACTACAAGCAGCTAAAATACTAACAAAAGTTCCTTGGTTAGGCTTGATTGAGCCAATTGTTAGCATATCTCTAAAGAACTTTAAAGCCTCTTCATTCTGCCCATCTTGAACATACCCTGTAATCATAGCTGTCCAAGATATAACATTTCTGTCAGGCATCTTCTCAAATAAATTTTTCGCTCTACTTACGTCTTTATTTTGGATAAATCCTGTAATCATAGTATTCCATGAAGAAGTATCCCTCTCAGGCATGATATTAAACAAATTGAAGGCTTCATTCAATCTCATATTCTGAGCATAACCTGTCACCATTGCATTCCAAGAAACCAAATTCCTTTCTGGCATCTGATCAAAAAGCACTCGAGCCTCATCAATCCTTCCATTCTTGGACAAACCTGTGACAATTGCCGTCCAGGAAACCACATCCCTCTCAGGCATTTGATCAAATAAACTCTTTGCTTCTACAATCCTCCCGCAATGAGCTAGATTTGTCAAAACCGTGTTCCATGACACCACATTCCTCTTTGGCATTCTATCAAACAACATCAATGCCTTGTCAACCTCTCCGTTTCGAGCATACCCATCAATCATTGTATTCCAAGAAACAACATTCTTCTCAGGCATCTCATTAAACAACTTCTCAGCTTCATGAATCCGGTTAACCCTTACATAACCGCGCACCATAGCCGTCCAAGTGAATACATTCTTCTGACAGTCAAACCTATCAAACAACTCCCTAGCTTCCCTAAACGACCCACATTTCAAATACCCAGAAATAACAGCTGTCCAAGTAAGCACATCTCTCCTAGGCATTTCATCAAACACCTTCCGAGCATCAATAATCTTCCCTTCTCTGCCAAGCTGCGTAATCAATCGATTCGACGAGGCAACACTTGCACTTACAGAGTGATCTTTTTCCACATCGAGAACAAAGATCGATGCACGGCGTACAGTTAGGAGGAAGTGGACATTACAAAAATTGGGTGCAGCAATGCAATCTAAACAAATAACAGGTGGCCTCGCAACGACGTGGCAACAAGAGACTTGTAGTATGGTTTGGAATGAAGGCTTCCATGGTACTCCTCTCATTTGGAACGTAATGGTGGAACACCGCTACAAGAATTGCAGCAGGAAGACAACGAAGCGAGAAGAAGGTATGTGATGGGAAGTTCTTAGTCGGTTGAAGTTGTCAGGCATTTTTAACTACCGTTAGTTTCGGGTTTTGCAGGAAGTGTGTGAGCGGAATCACAGAGAATCGGTGAAGACGGTGGCTTGTACTCCGTGGAAGGGTATGGGTAGAGTCCATGGACAGCCTGAAATTTGCATGACTTCTTGACTAGGCGGGATTTTAACATATTTATGTAATAGACGAATTTATAATTTTATATTTTTATGATAATTTTGAATTATTTTTTGAGTTAAATGGACTATAAATGCGTTTTTTTATGGAGTGTATTAAGTGCATAGATAAAATTTTACATGGGTATTAAGTGGGTAGGTATATAAATTTTTTTTTTTTCCTCACTTTTTTCTCGCTCTTGCTCTCTCTTTCTCTCTGGCGATTGGCGATTCCTCTTCGCTCCTCTCCTTGGCTCTTTTCACTTCTCTCTCTAGGCTTGCTTCTTCTTCGATTTCGCAATTTTTTTTTTATGAACATCCATCTTCTTGTTCGTCATTGGTGCCGGCAGCGGTGGTGTTCGTGCTTCTCGCTTTGCTGCGAACTTCGGCGCTAAGGTCTCGTTTTTCCTCTCCAAACCCTAGCCTCTAAAATCCTATTTTCTAGGATAG